>JALPQI010000023.1:0-56419 GCA_025490895.1 Thaumatotibia leucotreta | reverse complement strand
TCTAAAATATTTGGGAGAGTTGGATTATTGAATTAGTTTCTATCGTATGTACTTAAAATTTATATGAACCTTTGACTATTGAATGAGTAGTTTATATGAACCTTTTTTTATTAGGGTTCCGTAGCCAAAATGGCAAAAACGGAACCCTTATAGATTCGTCTTGTCCGTCTGTCACAGCCGATTTACTCGGGAACTATAAATGCTACAGTATCGAAATGTGTTGTATGAACCGCTAAAGGATTATGATACTAAATTGTAAAAAAAAAAAACAATTGGTGTGGGGGCCCTCCATATATGTAACTGAGGGATAGAAAAAAAATTTTAGTTGTATATAAGCGTGTGGGGAATTAATAGAAAGGTCTTTGAAAATGATATGAAGGTTTATAAATCTAATTTTTATTTAAGCAAATCGTTTTCGAGGTATCAGCTCTCAAAGTCTGAAAAATGTGCCCCCCTCTATTTTTTAAACTAAGCAATATAAAAATCTAAAAAAAATATATGTTATGCACATTAATAAACTCTATCAACGATTTTTGGTTTGATTAAATTATCTCCTATAGTTTTTGAGGTAGGTTGATTTATTATTTAAAAAATACAGTTAAATCAACCTACCTCAAAAACTATAGGAGATAATTTAATCAAACCAAAAATCGTTGATAGAGTTTATTAATGTGCATAACATATATTTTTTTAGATTTTTATATTGCTTAGTTTAAAAAATAGAGGGGGGCACATTTTTCAGACTTTGAGAGCTGATACCTCGAAAACGATTTGCTTAAATAAAAATTAGATTTATAAACCTTCATATCATTTTCAAAGACCTTTCTATTAATTCCCCACACGCTTATATACAACTAAAATTTTTTTTCTATCCCTCAGTTACATATATGGAGGGCCCCCACACCAATTTTTTTTTCTTTACAATTTAGTATCATAATCCTTTAGCGGTTCATACAACACATTTCGATACTGTAGCATTTATAGTTCCCGAGTAAATCGGCTGTGACAGACGGACAAGACGAATCTATAAGGGTTCCGTTTTTGCCATTTTGGCTACGGAACCCTAATAAAAAAAGGTTCATATAAACTACTCATTCAATAGTCATATATTATATTCAACTCTCCCCTACCCACACATACATGCAGTCAATAAAAGACGTGGTCTACCACTTTTCGGCTCTATTTAGTGGAAACAAAGTCTAAAAGTGGCAGACCACATTTTTTGTTGAATAGACAATTCCTTCACTATTTCCAACTTACAATGAGAACTTATTTATAACTCTATGCTTAGGTATTTCAACTATCAGTAACTTTTTAGTACCAAAACGTATTAAATAAAGCTTTCTTTGATCGCTACCCGCAGATAAGATGTAGCCTATTTTTAAACAGTGCATGTAATTAAGTTCGTTGCTCAATACCAGTTTTTTACTAACGAATTTTGTCGGTCTTATATCAAGTGTTACGGTAACCTTTGCACTATTATCATTTTTATTCGGTACGAACTCATCTACTGGCAACAACATGTCCTTATCATTCCATGGCCGCGTGACCTAAAAAAGATTTTATTTAATAAAATAAGAATAAACTCAATATCGTCATTGATGAAACGGCGAAAAGATTTAAATATTCATAACGAAATATTGAAACTTCCGATCTACTTGCATAATATACTCGTGGAGACACTAATATATACATACGTACCTACTCGGGCCTAAAATATTAAAATACTTATAAATTATTTATTATGACATATGGGACAAACCCTACTCATATAATAATAATCTGGATCAAAGTCAAAATGCAAATATCAACCAGAGCGGTCTCTATTAGAATTAGAGGAACAAAAAAAAGAACAAGGAAATTTGGAATATCCGGATACGAAGACATTACATTCCTCTTCTTTCTACGATACCTACGGTGGAAGTACTAACTAGTGCCCGACGTTGTACCAATGCTTGTCATCATAGCTTAAGTTGCCATTGATAAGGTAAGATCAACTATAATAGTATTTATTTAAACGATGAATAATGTGTGTGCCTTTAATGATGTACATAGCAATTTCAAAATAAAAAGCTTATATCTAAATTATTTCCATGATTTTAAGATATTATGCTATCTTTTATTAAGACTGACAGTTAATATTTCAAACTCCCAATATTTGATATTCAAAATTGTACCCAGGTGTCATCTATTGGGACTGCCAGCAAAAGCGTATGTCTCTTACTGGTACAACATTTGATATTGTTATTGTTACCCTATAAAATAAATACTATTTATTAAAACTATCAAACTCCTTTCCTAAAACACATGATAATACTTTAGGAAGATTTATAAATGAGCATAATATCGTGGTTCAACTAAATATTTTCTGTTAGCATGTTACGCACTTGTACCACCTTACTGGTTAGGGTTCCGAACCAAAAAGGTACAAAAAAACCTCATGGTGGGACTCTGTCCATCCGTCTGTCCATCTGTCTCTCACAATGTTGAATAACTTGAAGACTACTGAAGCTATCGATTTGAAATTTGGAACAGTTATGAAAAACGCTAATCAAAAAAAAATATTGACTGTATTTTATTTTTATAAACTATGGAAAAGGCCCGATAAGAAGAGGGGGCATAATTTAAAAGTCTAGATACTAGGTCGACTACGATGTCATATGAAAGCGCTCTATAAGTAATTGAACTGGTATATATCAATAGGTATCTATCAAAACATTTATTTTTATTTTTATCGTTAAGCGAAAAAAGTTGATTATTGGAAAATATAAAAATATAAAGAAGTTTACTAACGCAATATTTCCATACATTACCTTAAAAATATAATCCTAAACATTATCGAGAAAAAGCTGTAGCTCTATCTTGACAACTTTTTTTAATAAATAAGAATCATATCCAAATTTAGGTTGTTCAATTGTATCACCTAGGTATAATTGTATTTATTACACTGGGAATATCTACATACAAAGTTATGTAAATGTGACGCACGTAGGTATATGTATAATAACGTTAAAATATTTTTTTATGAATTTGATTAATTTTAATCCAAAGAAGTATTCGAATTATGGAGGATTCGAATAATCGAGTTTCTACAGTAAGGTCGGCTCTAATAATATGTATACGATTTTGATCCCTATGCCTTTGACATACGTTCCGAAATGTATACATATTATTAGACGCGACTGTACGTTATGTTCATGACAGTGCCCACACATTGGGTGTTACATTTTTTATATACCGTGAAAAATGGTCGTGCTCCATGCATCCTAAAATTCGTCGTAATGCATACGAAGATGGCCACTTTGGTTTTGAACTCTTTTGATTTGACTGCTATTTGGGTTCGAATTTGAAATGCATTTTTGTGTGTCATAATGCATTAGAGGATTCATGCCTTGATTATTTTCATGAAGATATTTTAACAACGATAGTTTAAACATTAAAAAACATTTTTTTATTTTAATTGGTGAGGCTGCGAATTATTTAAAATTTTTCTCATATTATGAATACTACTGTAAATTACTAATCAATCAACTACTGCTTCTTCAACTACTGCTTCTTCCTACTAATTTATCCAAACAATTTGATTTATGCTTGTCGCCTGTATTATCGTGTATTATCTTAAGGTTATGTTCTAAATCCCTTTTATGTCTATTGCATTATACCTACTTTAAATTTTTTGGTACTAACTACATTGGCGTTAGGTACTAATTGTCCTTGTTACATTTTGCTTTAAGTATAACGTTGTACATATTGCGAAAACACAAATCAAATTATTTATTAACTAAATATGTATGCCCACCCATCAAGTGATATATATATAGATGTATATATATATCACTGTCTGTGGAATGGGGTCCATGCCACAGACAGACCTGCTCGACGGGGTATTCTTTTTATAAGGTTTTTTTTTTTGTAGGTAAGTATTTTTATTAAATGTATTTTTAGCTTTTCTATTTAGATTATTAGTTTTTATTTTAGATAAGATTTCTTTGTGTGTTTATTTCATAATTTAGATTAAGTTTATACAATAAAGGCTTATAAGATGTATATACATATATATAAATATCAGGCACAATTAAATATTTAATTGGATTCTTGTTCCGCATGAATACTTATACCTAGTAAAATTTTATTATCAGCGACCCAGTCAGTTGAACTATTTTTTTTTGGGTCAAATATCTAAGCATGTAGATTATATTACTCAATGTAAATAGACTTGGTTTTCGAAATACCGAAAAATTATTAGGTAGTACAAATGACATTCGTTCTGAATCCCTTGGTTTTTTTTAAGTTCATCGATTTCATCATATTAACCTTCTCCACACCAAAGATTGATATATTAATATATTATTATAAAATACATACTTATTAGATTTAAATAATACATAGTTATTTTATTACATTTCAATTAAGTAGGCAAGTAACGCAAAAATTAAGTGCATAAGTTAAGTAAGTACTTACATAAATACCTATTTACCTAACCAAACAAAACACTGAGAGGCTTTGTTAATTATTGTAATCAGTGCCTACGGCGCATTAGGTACTAGGTACAGTTGGGTTCAAAATTGCATGGACAGTTTATGAATGAATTCATTCATAAAGCCTACCACGTTCGACATGTTGCCTCTGTCGCACTTGTTTTGTACGAAAGTTTAAAGACCGAAAAAACGAAAGTGGTCCACTCATTTTTCTATTTATGAGAACGTAGGTACCTACTGTTTGCTGGACACTTTTGTTGTATTTATCGTTTAGCTAATTCTGTACTACGGATTTGATCCACATAATTATGAAGCATCAGTCACAAATAGGTCAAAATCAGCTTCCACTGACAAAGCTCTATATTGAGGTCGCGACACAGCAGTACATCCTATTATCGACCGACAGGAAGCCTGCTATCAACTTGTCGTTAGGTATTTCATTCAACACAATTTTTGCAATTAATTATTGCCGAAATTATTTTAACTCCCACGATTTTTATCAAAGTAAGATAATATTATGAGGACGTTATGATTTTGTACTTATTCCTTCCCGTTAAGGGGCTTCAAGCGCTTGCTTAAAATGTACAATTCTAAGCAAAATGTTAAAAAATGTCTCGTGTTCTATTTTAATCTAAAAAGTCCTTATGTTTATATATCTGCAGGCATATTACACATGGACATTAATAATTAAAGACAATTAACTATTAAAAAAATTACGCCCATACCTTATGAAAGCAAACGTTGAGAAATTATTATGTATGAATCATAGACCTAGGAGAATCATAAATGGTATGAATTATTTGTACAAATTGCTTGAAATAACAACCAAGCGACGTATCTGTTTTATTATCAACAGTGAGCGCAGTTGCTTACATTACATAAATATACCATTTTGTTGTGACGTGCTGGTGCCGCGGCTCCGGGGTGACTTGCCCTGTCAATGCACGCCACTACTCATCGACTAATGCTCCATTATCACTGTGACGTACCTACACAGAACATTGAACTCAAGAGGAAGTAAACGATGTTCCTGAAATTTTACATTGCACCGATATCATTCGGTGACGTGACACACCATAGCCCATTCTGGCGCTTTGAATCGTGTTGATATTTGGCATCCAATGTTAGAATACCGGTACAATATGCGGAGTTTATTTATTGAACAGATGAAATTGATAGAGTAGATAACATAATTTCGAGTACCCATTCTAGCCAAAGGCGCCTCTCAATGTCTTTAGCACAGTAATTGTTTTAACTAAAATTACTTATATCACTATGGAGTCTACAACCAGCCAAAACCCTCTGTTAAATTTAATTTGTTTCTAAAACATCGTTACCTATGCAAAGATTTTTGTACTGTACGTGGGTGAATAAAGAAATAACAATAAATTGACTTATGGTTATGGCGTTATCAAGGCACTTTGACATACATAGGTATGTCAAAGTGCTACATACATAGGTATGTCAAAGTGCTGGATAGAAACAACGACAATTAACAGGTTTCTGATAGATGTATTGATAACGCCATAAGTCTGAAGCTGATTCCTTATTCGGGCTCGTTGTTAAATAGTCCTTTTATACGCTTATTTCAGTATCATGACTCATACGTAACGTAACAGCCGTATTACGGAACGCTAGGTGCAGTACTGCACGCTTGCGGCCTGGGCTGTAGCCGCATCATGAGTTAGCAAGTGAGTCTGCGTTAGTGTTTAATCGATACGTAAAGCAATCTATCGCACCCGCACTTTTATTGGAGCGAATGTGATGGACTACTTTACGTCGAGTAAACGCTAACATAAACGTTACTTGACAACTCGCGGTAAGCACGCTGGTTACGCGGTGCGCCGCCGATTTTACGGCGCGAGCATTGCACTGAAAGTTATTGCTTACTTCCAGTAAAGTGAAATAGGTCAATAGTTTCAGCGCACAGTAACAAAAGCCAGTCGGACGTGCGTGGACGATTCCTGTTCTATATTGGGCTTGAGTCGCTGACAGAAAATGATGCGCTCTGCTATCTTTCAAAACACAAAATAATAGCTGAACGAGACTTCTTGTCAAGTCTAGCCTACTAGATGCTAGCATTAACAAATCTTTTAAACAGAACAGCATTTTTATTAATAGGTAAGTTATGAGTTTATGACATCAAAAAGGAAAAAAAATCATATAAGTATATCTCGTCTGCGTTCACCCGTGATTTTATATCATATTTTTATGTCAATAATGTTATGACTCCAATAAGCTCCAATAAAGTACGTACGGTGCCCCTGTCAGCTAATGACATAATAATTAAGAGTTATCTAATCTTCATATGCAATGGTTTCTGTTTTACGAAATCTGTATTTTTGTATTTAATTCAACGTTTACGGTGTGATCAAAACACAATTAAAGATATCTTTTTTTCAACCGATGAAAAACCGGAGGTGGTTCTGAACAAAGTATAGGTAGTTACCTCAAAAACAATCCCTGATAAATAATAATTAGAAATAAAATAGATACACTAAATACTAAATTCACACACAGATTTCAACACCGATTTGTATAGTTTATTATTTAGATCGAAGTTACAAAATATATAAAATATACAAAAATATAAGATTTCAAATTAACTGTAAAGATAAAATAATCAACCATTTACATTATTTTACCTCGCTGAGTTGTTCAAATCATGTAAGTAGGTAGGTATATAATAAATATACATATAGGTAATTATTTTTCTCATATATGTATTCGTTGACGTTGACAATTTTCAATGGGAAAAAATCTGATAGGGAGTAAAAAGATATTTTACTTCTGGCTTATGCGTATGAAAATCAAGCTTTCCCAACAGGATAGACAATTAAATATAAAATGTTACATTTCAATAAAACCTTACCTGTAGGTAGCTTAACCATAGGCCACCCCATACGTCGTCGGCTTCGGAAAGTCGCATAAAAATAAAATAATAAATAAATCATGCTTGTATAATCGATAAATGCAGCGTTTGTGGAGCAACCCGAGCAACACAAGGCAATGACCGGTACCATTAACTCGCGATTGCGCTACTCTCCTGAAGGATCTACAAAGTGCCGATATACACGTCATTTATTAGTTGTAAACTTCCGGCTACAACGAAACGGCAGTATTCAGGTGGCTAGCTTTACGTTTGCCCTGCAAGTTTCTATTTTGACTTTTAACTTTGGAATTCAACATGATGTGGATGTATGGAATTGGCAATATGTGTTGTGGATTTAGCAATATTTGATGAGGATAGATTTTGTTTTTATTTCAAACCAAATTTTTATTTATTTATTTATTTTTTGTGATTTATGATTTGTAACTTCTATTGTCGGTAATTTACGAATAGATGGGTATGATGTATTTATTGAGTTCATGGTATTGAATCGTAAGTAGGTATGAATCTATTTTAAATATTACAAATCATAACGATTCAACTAAAATTATTTGAGTTCTCATTAATAATCTGCAGATCATATAAAATTTACTAAAAGCTACCTTAAGATCGTCGCAACATGACTTGTACTGCCTACAGAACCCTAAATAAAAATAGCTTCTTAATTCAAACAACAAAAAGTAACTTACCTATTTATACGAGCCCCGATGCAGTGGAGTTCGTCTAGTTCGAAACAATTTTTACAAATTTTTGTTTATTTAAAAATGAACACATTATGCTAATGATAAATTGTATGAATGAACGTTAGTAATGGTTAATGTACTACATTCCAAGAGACACAACAATCTGAAGTACGCTTTTGTTGTTTAATAAATCGATTTTAACAAACCAGTGTCTAAATTATATTTTCGTTCACCACCGTAGGTAATTCCGCGCATATAAGCTTGACGCAAAATTCGCAGTGCATCAGGTGTACCATGTCGTCTTTAATATTAATGGCGTTCTTTACATTCATTGATTATTTACAAAATTAAAAATTGTCAAAAAAATTTAAAAAAATACCTCTCGTAAAATAGTTTTTTTTTTTAATTCTGATTAAGTCCAAATATTTTATACTCAAAGAAACTACTTTAGTACTACTATTGAATAGTGAAGGTTTTGTCTCTAAACCTTTTCCCCCGGATGAACGGGATAATCTCGAAAAACTGTCTAACTGGACGAGAACATATGCATCGGGGCTCGTAAGCTATCTTAAATATAAAAGTAACGGAAGAAAAGCTCACTACAATAAGGATTCGATTCTGGAACGCTGAAACTAATGATTACTAAATCTCCAGCGAACGTACACGAATGTAATTAACTCCTGTATTTCATTTATTAACAACGATGAAGCGGGTATTGGGAGCAGGTTTACGACCCGGCGCGGGCGCAGCGGGGTCACCAACGCCGGGTTCCGGCAAACAGCTCGTAAATCCCAAACCACCCGCTCCATTTTTGACACAGTTACAGTATCTTTAAGAATAGACTATGACTGAGTTTAGGACACGACAAAGGATGTTCTGTGTTTATACGTTTACTAGGTACCTATACCTACTGTACAGCACATACTTGTAATAGTACGGATCGTGACACCCCGAAACTTGATGTATATAGCGGCCGTGACACTAATTGAATAACTCACCAGAACTTCATAATAAAAAGCTCACCAGTAACTTTGCCGATTTGTCACGTCATGCATGAGTTATCACAAAAATGGCTACAGTCTGTGCAAAAGGATGTTTCAAGGACAAAGCTTAGTGCATCCTGCCCTGTAACGGTCACTGAACAAAACAACGAGTATCTGTACGAGTATTAGGTTATACGACTTTATATTGACGTAAAAGTGTGTAGTTGTGTCCACTGATCGTCCTTCCAATCGAATAAGTTAAAATTCATAAGTAGGTAAGTAGTTATATACTTACGTTATTCGTATTTACGGATACCTAAGTGACGGACTCATTGATAAGTTTTGCTTAATACTTACATTACTTACTCGTAGGTACGACAAACATAACTCGACTCAAAGCAGAGCTACAAAGATAAGTACTTAATTATATGTATGAATTTTTCTGGATTTTTTTTCACAATTATGGCAGGTAGGAAAAAAATGAGGAACGTGTGTATCGTAGCTTATTTCCTTAGGAGTGGAGATTACAGCTTTCTTTTTGGTCTTATTATTATTATTTTTATTTCTATTACAAATTATTGTCACAATATTTTAAGATACGTAATAATTTGATACTTAATGATTTTTTTTCTGTTTTACTTTTACTAGTATAGTAATCTAACGGAATAGATAAAACTCGCTATTTGTAGGTAATAAATAGTCATGATATCTACTGATGGTTACAAATATAAATTTATTGAAATTGCCAGCACTATTAAAAAAATTAGAAAATCTCAATACGAGTATTCGTGCACGTGCGGAACCGTTTCCACGCGAGTCTAAATTGCACTTAGGTTTTATTCTATGTAGGAAAATTAACCTTTATTTTCAAGTATTTACAAATGAATTAGGCGTCTTTGTATTACTCGAAAATTATACCACCCTCAGTCAACAGTAGTACCAATTCCAAATTTTTGGAACACGTACCTACCATCTAAATCGACATTTTTTTAATAAAAAAAGTTGATTGTTAAAGGAAATTCATTATCATTAAGTAACAATTATATGCCATATAATTCAGCGTTCAGTTGGCGTCAAATACTTTTTAGGCGCCAATGTAGCGTATATTGTATACCTAATAATTAGGTATTGTAGTACCGGATACCGGTTATACTTTATACGCCACCAATTTTTATGTGGATCTCCCTTAAAACATAAAAAATAATAAAAATACACAACTCAAAAATCGCAATTAATGCCTGCTACACGCGTAACGATATATCGTAGCGTTTAACCTGTGCACGCCGTTTTGCGTAGACTGTGTGAATCGATGACTATTTGCAAATTATCGTAACGATATGTCACACATATCGATAAATACGATGTGTAGCAGGCATGAGTCCAAGGGTGTTTGCTCGTAGCAACGTGCTGAGGCGGTGCGGGGCACGGGCGGGGCTCGCGGGATGTGCGAATGGCCGTTATCTTCTGGGACACAGCAATGATTGTTTATCCAGCCCGTTCCTTGAATTGCAACTAATGACTCATTTGCTCCATAACCGTCCACCACCATTAAGCTGATATCAATTATTTCACGTTTTCAATTGCGTAATGTTACTATGCTTATCGAGCTTCCTATTTCATTCATATTACCTATTCATTATTTAACAATGTTGGATTACATTTTTATTATAGGTTGTATATTAATTGAATAGCAATTTAAATCGTAAATAAAAAGCATCTTCATTGGTGGATTACGCATCTGTAGAAAGTAGAAAAGCACCCTTGTAGTTGGGCAGGGAGAGGTACTCTTAAATATTCTTAGTATTCGTACAACTCCAATCGAATGTTGTGTCAGTAAAATAAACCATGAGTATGTAAGTAATTATGTATGTCTATATTTATTGAAAAAAAAAACACTTCACCATTAACCTAGACCACATACTTACTTGGAATACGAAATGGAACTTTTGTATACCATGTTCAACTAATGACAATCTCACTAGGGCTTATAATTGGAATATTCGAAACTAGGAATTTTCGGTCCATTTTTGTATTCGAATAATACGGTATGATGTAATAATTTAAACACTTTACAGCAAAAACACTTTTTACGAAATACTGGTCTACCCTAGTAAAACAAGGTGTCCCTTAATCCAATATTGACCAAACTGATAATTTGGGATTTACCTACAACGTGATAATTTTTTGTTTTCTTTTTTGCAGCTTAACATGTTTTATTGAAATATTTGACGTAAATATGCAAATAAAAGTAATTAATTACACTTCCAAAATTTTGAAATATTTATTCGATTATCAGAAAGCATTACCAGTAGGTCTGTCAGCGGCAGACGGCAAACGACCAGACGGCGTATCTCTTGTGCCTTGGTACTTGGGGTGGCCTTTGGCATGGGATGTGACCTGTGTGGATACGCTGGCCCCATCCCATGTCCAGCGCTCTGCAAGGAAGCAGGGGTCTGCCGCCGAAGACGCCCAAACTGTCAAGTGCCGTAAATATGCTTTTTTAAAAAACAATTACATATTTATGGCACTTGCGGTTGAAACCCTCGGGCCCTGGTCATCAGACACAAAGAAACTCGTGAATGAAATTTCAAAAAAACTGATCGGTGTGTCTGGTGACCTACGGGCAGGGTCGTACTTCGCCCAGAGGCTCAGTTTAGCCGTACAAAGAGGAAATGCGGCGAGCGTTCTGGGAACTATGCCCGGGCCACTTTAGGGTTTTTTGATGTGTAGCAATGTTTTTTATTTTGATCTAATATGTACATTCAAACCAATCAGAAAATAAAAATTCGAATATTCAAATACTTACCTCAAACTTTCGAATATTTGCAAACCTTACATCTCAGCCTAACTCTCACGTAAGCATCACATTATTTGCCTTAATTAATTCTATGGACCTTGGATGCATTTACGTTATGATCATTATAATCTGAATGTGTTCAAATATGGAAGACGTCAGGTCTCTGCGCAACTGATGGTAAGAGACCTGACGGCTGCACTCTCGTGCCCCGGAGCCTGGGTAGGCCTTTGGCATGGGACGCTACCACCTGCGTGGATACGCTATGCTATTAGCTCCATCCCATGTCGAAGCATCGGCTCGGACGCCGGGGACTGCCGCCGAACAGGCCCAGACATTCAAGCGCCGCAAATACGCCTTTTTAACAAAAGAATATGAATTTGTGGCGTTTGCAATGACGACATTGGGTCTTTGGTCATCCGACACCAAGAAGTGTATTAAAGAAGTGTCGGTTCGGCTAATAGGCATCTCAGGCGACCACAGGGCAGGAGCTTTCTTTGCCCAGAGACTGGGCCTGGCGGTACAAAGAGGGAACGCAGCCAGTATTGAAAATAAATATGATAAAAAATGTATGCATAGGTAACATTGTATATTTAGGATAGATTATATTATATTACATATTACTAGTATACCTACATTTACAAAGTATTAAATGTCTTTTATAAGCACGGTAAAAAATAAAAGAACGGTATTTTGTGTATGTTTATCTAAAACTATGTCACTCATTGCAGTTACCAATCAAAAGTGCATAAAACTATGTGCTAAGAAGTGTATTGCGTCATGCAAATTTAAACGCAAGTGTTTGATGACAAGCGCAAATTGATATTGTTTCATCGCTTTAATAGGTTGAGATATCTTAAATGTCTTTGTACTTATATTGATTAAGGTACCTATTCCTTGTAAGTCACCTATTATGGCTAATGCTATTTAACAAACTGGTACGTGCCTACTTATAAGTTTTAAATAGATGAATTAAAAGCGATTATTGGGCATTTTCGCGAGAAGAGATACAAAAACTTATTTTTCTGAAACAGGTAAATTTTATGTTTTTCCTGCTCAGAATCACGAGCTCTTTCGATTCTACTAGAAGAAAAAAAGTGTCCCAAATTTTTGCTTCTATTACGTAACCGTTTTTCAAACACTTTGTACAGCGGTTACAAAGTGGAGAGCGTGTAAAATGTATGAAAAATGTGGGACTATTTTTTTCTTGTACTTTTTTTCTCCTAGATTGAAAGAACTCGTTATTCTGAGTAGGAAAAACATGAAATTTACCTACCTAAAAAAAATTTTTTTTTGGATCTCTTCTCGCGAAAATGCCCTATTAGGAAAAGGCTGTTACATGTATGGCAAAGAGATTCGAACAAGAAGGACGATACGCTTAATGCTTTGTTTATGATTATGACTGACTGACGAGGTATGAGTATGACGGTCCTAAACTCCTAACTATGACACACTATATGTATAATATAATCATTAGTTAACTATGTAGTATGTATAGCTTAGTATTCTATCCGTACTAGTTTGAAGATTCATACCATTTAAATTTTAAGATGCATACTTATGGGATTTTAGGGTTCCGTAGTCAACTAGGAACCCTTAGGTATACTTTCGCCAAGTCTGTCTGTCTGTCTGTCCGTGCGTCTGCGCATAATCCCAGTGACCGTTAGCAGTAAAAATAATGTTGGTTCATGGTTGTAAAGACTCAAGTTCTTTAAGGACAATTTTAAGACTCGTATCATTTTTACGGGAGCTTAATTGTCTGCCGACTCTTTTAAGCCGTGATTCGAGTATTTCTTTTAGGCTTACTAAGTCCTAGATATATTTAAAACTCAAGCCCTAAGATGAAGGACCACGCACTTTTGAAAGATATGTTTAAAAATTATCAAATGAATCATTTCAAATGATACAATGTCATATAGAGTGTCCTTAGTCCTTTAGACAAAGCCAAAATGTACCTTCATATCCGTAAGGGTATTTGAAACCAGAATACACATAATCATACTCTGAAAATTTCATTACACATGCATTGCACTATTCATAAGGCTTCATTGTAAATTCTTTTCAACAATCGACGTTATTGATGTGATCGTTGTTACTTTTTAATAAATACGAGTAGTGTGCTTTTAAAAGCCTTATGATATGAATAGTGCAATAAAGTTTTTAATATCCAAATGGTTTTTATTTCTATGTAATATTCTTTATTAAAACGTCCTTAAAGTTATGAAAATACAGGGTTATTTTACCTTCTTAGACATTTTTTTCCCTATCAAAGATCTAACGATAGTAAAAGTTTCCATACTGGAATGGCTCATCTATCAGCCTAGCACAAAAAGCAATCAAGCAACTACCACAATAATTATTCACGCCACCATAAATAAAAATCTCATTATAGATACAGTCCACTCGATAGTACCTACAGTCACCGCCAGGGCTTCAAGATATTCGAAAGCTCAAGGTATTCGAATATTCCATTCTTTTATTTTGCGATATTCGAATAATAAATAATAACATAAAAGTTTAAGTAGCGGGTAAAATTGCTTTGATTAGCATTTTTTACATCAAATATTCTATTAAGACATGTTATCCTGCAGTAACCGACAAAGGTAACTAGAGATTATTAGTATTATTACGTTGCAGGTATATTCTAACTACCCGCTTGGTTCACTTAGGAAAACCTTATTTTATTAGTTTATAACCAAATTTCATGAAAATTCGTAAAAAGTCCATAAACCGCGTTCTAATACAATAATGTAATGTACCTAATTGATGCAGAATTCATATCTATTAAAACTTTGTAATTGTTACTGAAAAGTATCTAAATTGTACTATTTGGGTATTTCATAAAAAAAAAAACAATTATGCGAATATCTCATGCCTAGGGCTTGCAATATCGGACCATTTCCAGTTCCGGAACTGATTTCCGATATTACACTTCAATTCCGGAATTCCGATACTAGTTCCGGAATTAACGAAAATTTTGTAAATCTAGGTCATATTTAAATAAAACTTAAAATTGCTATGTGATTTGTATACAAGATACCCATGAGGAAAGGGAAACAATTTAACAGCATATTCCTGAGGCTAAAAGAAGCAAGTTTTTTTGTGTGTTTCGAATGCTGCACTACATAAAAAATAATTTTATTAATGAAACTATCGCAAAAAATGCATTTTAAAGTTTTAGGTAATTATTGTACATTGTGCATCAAGGGGAGGTAAGCACGGAATTACTAACGAGAGTGTTAGAACTTCTTCTTCTTGAATGCAACACAGCGACAAAATCGTTACCTAAAATGCGCAACGGTCTAAAACGGTTTAAATAAAAGACATTTGGGCACATTGTAGTGTCCATTAATAAATTAAGGTTAAGTTCTTATACAAAATGCTAAGTACTTATAGGTATGGCAATTCAAATTAGAAACATTAGTCATTTTACATGTTACAATCTTGGCAACAATCAGTTCTTCTTCTTTGTCGTTAACACTCTTGCCAGAGTGGTCGTGGTCATCACTTCAGCTGTTGGTGGCAAGCTTTACAACACGTCGCCACTCCTCTCTGACGGTCTCCCTCCTGGTGCATTCATACAGTGATGACGAGCCATTTACAGCCGCTTTTATCTGGTCAGTCCACTTCATAGGCGATCTTCCTCGTGGCCTGGTTCCCTCAATCTTTCCCTGGACCACAAGTCGCTCCTCGCAGCCACCTCTCCTCGGCGGCACACGTGACCAAAAAAAGTGAGGATACGAGACTGAACTAAAGATGATAAACGCTGTTTGATGCCTAGTTCTCGAAGTATAGACTCGTTGGTACGGAATTCAGTCCATGATACTCCGAGCAGTCTTCTCCAGCACCACATCTCTAGGACGTCTATTTTCTTCTTCTCTACTTCCCGCAGGGTCCACGTTTCTGCGGCGTACAAAAATATGGGGAATATAAGTGCCCGAACCAGCCGAATTTTTGTGGCTCTGTATATGTTACGATTCCTCCATATTTTCCTCAACTTATCCATTGCAGACCTAGAAATTGCCATACGCCCCTTCACTTCATCGATACATACTCCGTTGTTCGTAATTAATGCCCCCAGAGAAATGTAGTACTGCACCAAATGACAATTAGCAATTTGAGTAATTTCTGGAGAATTGTTATTCATGCGGTCGACAATCATAATTTTTGTTTTATTCCTGTTTATCTTAAGTCCGAACTCAAGGCTAACGCGCTCCATCTTGCCGAGAAGTTCTACCATATGTAACAATCAGTTACGTACCTGTAAACTTTAATTACAGATACCAAAATTTTACTTTTTTAGAATGCTACTTGATATTAGACCAAGTGGAGACTTAAGTCAAAGTTTAAGATTCTTCGACATATGTAAATAGTAATGCGTATAATTATCGAAGGGCTAAAAGAAAAATAACGGTATAAATAGTTGCAACCCAATTGATAATTAAAATCTGGTACAGGATCGTTGTTTACCTTGGCCAGTTTTCGTGGTTTAGTAGCTAGGTACTACTAAACTTTTTTTAATTTAGTAAACACAGTTTATTTTACAGAAAATAAAACATAACACAATTTGTGGTTAAAATTACTTATCGATATATATTGTGGTGGCTTTGTATCCTGTATTCTGTACCTGATTATCATAATCGTGTTGATATTTTATGTTTATCCATATAATAAAAACACTTTTTTTTTAATCCGAAATTTCGATATTAGCTGTGTCAATTCCGGAACTGTAAAAACGGCAAAATCGGTCCGAAATTCCGATATTTCGAAATTCTGGAATGCAAGCCCTAACTCATGCCGTATTATTCGAATACTGAAATGAGTCCAATATTCTAATTTTTCGAATATTCTGATTGAAGGCTCTAGTCACCGTCAATAGTACCTATCTTATACCAAGAAGGCCGCAAAAATATCTGCACACTAGTTAGAGCGAGTATAAGCGTGTGACATATTTTTGCGACCTTCGTGACATAAAGATACTATTAACGTTGACTGTATCTACTGAAATATATATTCGAAACAACATATGACCAAGACACAAATAATTGCAAAAAACACAAACACATAAATAAAATATATCAAATTATTCATAGGACAGTCTTACACAAAAAATACTCCTAGACCCTTACCGGAATTCGAACCCGGAAGATCCACCTTCACATGTTTCTCAACGAACATGTGGATATATATTCAAAATATACGTTTGCGAATATGAGAGTAAATCATTTATGATGTTAAATGCCGTCATGACATCATTCAATATCCTTGCTGTAAAATTCATCAAAAGATTACGCATTTAGCATGGTAAAGCAATTGAACTCAAAAACTCCAAGCTAACTAAAGTATTACGTAAGAGACTGAAAATGGTATATGACGTTTACGTCACATCTTTTAAAGCCATAAGGACTTATATTTAACGACATACAGGCATCAAGCCACGCCAAGCTCATCATATAGAGTCAGTAGCCAGCCTAAACAAACTATTTACTTATTTTCCAGGCAGTATGCAATCAGACAGCATGCCCGATCGACTGTTCCGGAATCAAAGGGGAACTAGGAGAGCCTGGCCCGCCGGGGCCCCCGGGCTCCCAGGGCAACTACGGTGAAGACGGCCCTGAGGGTCGCCAGGGCCCTCCAGGTGAATTTGGAGACAGGGGAGAACCGGGAGACATAGGCGACAAAGGAGAACGGGTTTGTATTACTATACTGACATTATCGACATAATGAGTTTACTTGACAGATATAATTATGAAATATACAACGAGTCGAAAATGCTTATAATATTTATTTAGTATCTGATAGTTAAACAAAAATTGCGCATTATTTGCCGTCGAGTCTGGCACCTTCGCCTACGATACCTATTTTCGCCTAGTGTGAAAAGTAGAAGTTCACGCCTAATGTTTAGGGCAGACTGTTATGTAGAGTATAGGTACATGCTTTTCATACTTGTTAATTTAGTAATTTATGCGAAAACGTCAACGGTTTACACTAGGCGAAGATACAAGACTCATCGGTACATTAAGAATAATTAATTGACTTACAATTGAAATAAAACTATAAAAACGGATAAACTCGCGTATATTAACTAATTTTAACTTCATTCCGACGTTTCGAACACTTTACAGGGTTCGTGGTCTGCGGATAACCGCAGTCATCCGCATTTTATTTCATGTGTAATCCTCGTGGTAACCGAAGAAAATATTATGACTTAGAATTATTAATTTTAAGTTAATTAATTGTAAATAGTTATAAATTTACTACAACGAGTAAAATATGGTATCTATTCAATTTACCTACTTGTGGCAGTCAAATTGCTTCGTTTCATATAGTTTTATAATTACAGGGATCAGATGGACCATATGGAAAAATGGGATACCCTGGTAACGATGTAAGTTAGTTGTAAAATTATTGTACTATTATCCAACTAATTGTCGATTTTAAATAAATCCAGTATTAAATTTTATATTTCATTTAGGGATCACAAGGGCCAATTGGTATTCAAGGCATACCGGGTCTGGATGGTTGTAGCGGTTTTGATGGTATTGCGGGACCACCGGGACCTTTCGGTCTTCCTGGAGACAGAGGTCAGCCTGGTCTTCCTGGAGACAAAGGCCCGCGAGGTATGGCAGGAGACGGAGGAGCCAACTCCAGGGGCACCAAAGGAGATAGAGGCGAGAAAGGATATCCTGGTTCATTTGGGCTACAAGGACCTAGAGGTTATGCTGGAGAATCTGGCTTACCCGGTGAAGATGGCGAGCAGGTAACCAATGAAATTATACTTGTCTGTCTTGTCTTGTCTAATGTAATGTCTGTTGTTAATCTTTATATTTTTTATTGTGACGTGACAAATTAGTATCTACAGTGCAGTCCGTCTAATAGTACGACTTCGCAATTAACGGGGGTTTTAGCGACGTACATCTGGGCATTTGTTGGGGTTAAGTGAGTTGATATGTACATTCGTATTATTATTACGATAGCTTAAGACAACTGACCCCATTTCACGATGAAATTATATAACATAACTTAAAAATGTCCAGTTACAGTACCTTCCCCAAACCAGTACAATTGACCTGCCAAAGTGCACGACTTTATGCTGATTGCAATAAGGGTCAATAATGGGCTGGAAAGCGTTATGGCGTTTGTGGTCTTTCCAGCATGGATTTTGTCTTGGCACCTGATTCTAGTCTAAACTAGGCCAGTTGGAATAAAATGTACATACGCATTGCATTTTTAGGGCGCACCAGGACCTCGAGGAGACCCAGGAAGCTGGGGGGCACCCGGAGAAGACACAGTGGGACCAAAAGGTGACAAGGGAGATGTCGGAGAAGATGGCGAGCCCGGATCAAAAGGCAATATTAGGGGGAAAGGCGTTGATTGGTGGCGAAACAATGCTACCATCATATCTAAAGGATTTAAAGGCTACAGAGGAGAAAGAGGTGAAACAGGAGATAAAGGTGCACGGGGAGAACTTGGAGCACGAGGTCTAAATGTAAGCATATTATATCTATTCTTAGGCCAACTTCAATTACACAAAACTATATCATGTATCACTAAAGGAACTACTAACCTACTTCCTCTAATAAATGTATATAGTTTGTAATACTTAAATGTTGCAGAATAGTTTTCTATGAGGAATAAAGATGCTAAACGTTTTTTTATTCAGGGACCCTATGGACCACGCGGTGCACAAGGTTACAAGGGTGAAGAAGGTGAAGAAGGACCTAGAGGAAAACCTGGCCATCGCGGTGCACCTGGTCCAGATGGCCCAAAAGGAGATAAAGGTGCTCCCGGCTATGCTGGACCAGATGGATTGGATGGCCTACCTGGTGAAACAGGAGAAGACGGAAGACCTGGAACCCCGGGAGAACAAGGATTCCAAGGACCCAAAGGAGTATTCGATGAATCTTTTAGCGAGCCATTGAAAAAGGGTGCACGAGGACCTCAGGGTCCTGTGGGTGAACCCGGTTTTATGGGGAGCCCTGGTTTAGACGGTGAACCTGGTCCACCGGGTATAATGGGGCCGACTGGCCCACCAGGCCCACCAGGCTTTGCAGGTCGAGCTGGTAATCGTGGAATATCACCAAAAGGCGAAACAGGCAGCAGCGGTTTCCCTGGTCAGCAAGGACCTCGAGGTTTACCTGGCAACCCCGGCAGGCAAGGATCACTTGGGCCTAAGGGTTTTGCAGGCAATGTAGTAAAGGGTGAGCCAGGTGATGTTGGCATGGCGGGTCTAGATGGTTTGCCTGGTCTTCGAGGAGATATTGGTGAAACTGGGTTTAGAGGTCCTCCAGGATATCCTGGAACGGGAGTTTACGGAGCGGGCCCGCCTGGAGAAGACGGAAGACCGGGCCCGCCTGGAGAAGTGGGCGACCCCGGTGATGCCGGATTACCTGGATATTATGGAGACAAAGGGCAACGCGGTGATGACTGTCCATTTTGTCAATCAGGTAAGGGTAATTCATTACTATCATCGTACCAAATTATGGCATATATATATATATATAGTCATTTCGAACTTTTCGGACTTGTGTCGTAATATCTATTTCATTTCTGTTGCTGATAATATATCATAATCATTACCTTTGTAGGTGCACCTGGACCGCGCGGAGCCCGAGGAGAGGCAGGTAACCGTGGCCCAGACGGTTTACGAGGCCTAGAAGGTTTACCTGGACCCAGAGGAATTAAAGGAGAAAAAGGAAAAGACGGGATGAATGGACTGAAGGGCACAAAAGGAACTGATGGCCCGCCTGGAGCAAGAGGACGACAAGGTTTCCCTGGACAGCCGGGTGAATTACTGAGGGAATCTTACGCACTCACTAAGGCCGATATTGGACCACCGGGGGATCCAGGTACCTACAACAAATATGTATAAAATCATTGTTGTCTTACAATACTCGTACTCATTTCTTTGTATCTGTTCACAAATGTTCTATGCAGGCATACTCCGGTTTATGGACAATTGATGACTAATTTCATCGTTACTTTACGAAACGAAAGTTTAATTTACCTACTTGTAACTTTCTTTTGTAACAGGTTTCATTGGTGAACCGGGACTACCTGGAGATCAGGGTATGCCAGGTTTCCCCGGATATCCGGGCCCAAGAGGCATGAAAGGCAACACTGGTGACATGGGCCAGCCCGGCCCACATGGTCGAGATGGTCTGAATGGCACCGATGGCCTGCCTGGGCGTCGTGGCACGGATGCGAGTCCATATTACATCAATTTTCTTCGAGGAGAAAAAGGAGAACCTGGCCTGAAGTAATTAATTTCAGTTTATCTTTTTAATTAATAGGTTCTCGGTAAAATAAAATATCCCGTGGAAACAATGGTATTGATTGTAATTTTTACGGTTCCGTACCAAAACGTACAAAAGAAACCATTCACCATTGGGGTTCACCTGTTGGTCCATCTGTCACGTCGTTAAGTATCTTATAAGGTATGAATAACGGTTATTTTATTTTTGGATAAAAATAATACATACAATATTCAAAACGTCATTCACAAAAAACAAATAAGTTTTTTACGGTTATTTAGTTTAGACACATTGAAAATATTATAAACCATGGAAAATGCTCGATAAGAAGCGGTAGCATAATTTCAAAATCTGGTTGCTAGGTCGAATGGGAAGGATATCATTCGAAACAGTTCCAATTGAACATTCAAAACAATTATTCTTATAGTGTAATAATTTAAATAATAATGAAGAACTGAATAGTACAGTCAAAGACAAAATAGGTGTACACAAAAATGTTCAAAAATATGACCCAGTGCACTCTAATTCTGTGTAATAAGAACGTCGTAACATTCTTTCGATATTTATTTTTGCTCTGGAACAACTTGTACAAATGCCCCTTCCTTTATCTCCAACGTTTGCTGATGCGGGAAGTGGTTCATTTTTTGTCAGGTCGAAACTTCAGAGGGCCAAAAACGTCACACGATACATGTGAAAAAAGGAAATTCGTAACAAGTTCCAATTAGAAACACTCCCTTCGGTCGTGTTTTAACTTATGGCCGCAAGTTTCGAACTTAATTTTTTACCTACCGTGTAACCTAGGCGTTATTTATCATACTTGAAACATGTATCTACAAAATTATGTTTTGAAGCATGATGTTTTGAAAGAGGGACAATTGTCAACAAAATTAACAGAACGGTTTTAAAAAGGCTCTAATTTCTTGTCCTTTATTTGAATGTTTCAGAGGTGTACCCGGTGAGCCCGGTGACGATGGTCCTAAAGGAGAACTGGGAGAAGCTATTGGGCATTTGGGTTTGAATGCCAAGGGCGATAGAGGTATACCCGGACCACGTGGTTTTCAAGGTATGCATTGTATTTTAAAGACTATCCCATTTTATTTACTCTACAGAAACAGCATAATAATTAATCGTCTGAATTGCGGTTATACAAACATATAGCCACAGGTAGAGGTTCCATCTGGCCATATTATTAATGTGTTCATTAATATTGTTTAGGAGCACCTGGGCGAAAAGGAGAACGGGGCGCCTTAGGGCTAGACGGATACCCAGGAGACAAAGGCGAACAAGGTTTTCCCGGAATTAGCCAACGTGGTGAAAAGGGCATTAAAGGAATTGCGGGAGAAAAAGGAGACTGGGGCCCCTACGGAGAGCCGGGCATTCCAGGAGAAATTGGAGATGCAGGTGTACCCGGACTCCCTGGACTAAAAGGATTCCGCGGTGATGCAGGTCTTCCGATTATACCTGGAGAGTCAGGACTTCCGGGTAGACCGGGCCCCGTAGGCGACATAGGAGAACCTGGTTATATTGGGCTACCTGGTCGCCCTGGTCAGATGGGTTCCAAGGGCGAACAAGGACCTGGTGGAGAGCCTGGTCTAAGAGGCCCAATGGGGCAACAGGTAAATTCTATCAGTTTGAAACTAAAGTATACCTAAAGTAAAAAAAACACTATTTTATTTACCTTTTTTAGTTGACGTAAATAATACTTAAATCTTATCAAAAAATCAATGCGATTAAGCTAAATTAATATCCAATATACATTGCCAATTTTTCGACGTCACGTTTGTTGTGTTTGCCGTCGTTTTATGTGTGTAAAATAATTATTCTTTTTAACAGGGACGCAAAGGAATTGAAGGTGTTGTCATTCGTGGTGCACCAGGAATACCTGGACGTAACGGGCTGAAAGGATTTCCTGGGTTTGCAGGAACTCCAGGCTTTCCAGGTGAAAATGGGCTGCCTGGTATTATCGGCCCAGATGGAAAAAAAGGAGAGGCTGGCAAAAGAGGCTTCCGTGGTCTAACGGGTTTACCAGGAAAAGGTGGTGCGTACGGTTTTCCGGGCTTAAAAGGAAAACGAGGACTTCCAGGTGAAAATGGTGACTATGGCGACTCAGGTCAACCCGGAGAAATGGGCAGGCCAGGCAGACAGGGCGCGAGGGGTATAGCTGGTATTAAAGGAGAAAAAGGCGATTATGGACAAATGGGCCGCACGGGATTAATGGGTCAGGTCGGAATTAAAGGAGATAGAGGGGATTACGGTTTCACGGGACCGAAAGGAGAACCCGGGGAAAATAGTGTTAGCGGAATGAAAGGTGATATGGGAGAAAAAGGAGGCATGGGTTATCCTGGTGAACCGGGTTTAGACGGGCTAATAGGAGTTAAAGGTGATGCAGGAGACGACGGTTTCGTTTATAACGGAAGCCCTGGTATTAAAGGCGAAAAAGGTAACACTGGACCATACGGACCGTCTGGAGAACGTGGTCGTAAAGGAGAGTCGGGTGAATATGGTTTTAAAGGACAACGCGGTGAAATTGGAGATAAAGGTTTTGCAGGTCAACCAGGCAAACCAGGGAGAAACGGTTTTAGACGGCCTGAAAGGAATAAAGGGTGGAATTGGATCCACTGGATTTATTGGAGGTAAAGGCGAAAAGGGCTACCGCGGGCGATCTGGCAGACCTGGTAACCCTGGTTTGGATGGATTACCCGGTTTACGAGGCTTACCAGGCGAGAGAGGATTACCGGGATCCCCTGGAGAAAGAGGCGATGCAGGATTAATCAGTTATGGGCGTGGTACTAAAGGAGACATAGGAGACATAGGTTTGGACGGTATACAAGGAAATCCTGGAGAAATAGGCGCACCCGGATATCGTGGGCCAAAAGGTGCCACAGGTGAACGTGGAGATCTGGGCTATCGTGGTCAAGAAGGTGACCAGGGTTTACCTGGACTGAAAGGTGAGACTGGCAACCAAGGACCTCCAGGTATGCCAGGACTGAATGGCTTGAATGCTGAACCAGGCGAACCTGGTACTCCTGGCATTGATGGTCTCGATGGATGGTTTGGGCCAATGGGTCAAAAGGGTGCTCCAGGAGAATATGGGCCTGATGGACCTCGAGGTACTCCTGGTACTCCAGGTCTAGTATTTCTTGGTCCCAAAGGAATAAAAGGAGATCAAGGTTTAATAGGGCGACGGGGACTCCCGGGATCCCCTGGCGAAGTAGGACCATCAGGAAGTACGGGTT
The DNA here is from genome assembly GCA_025490895.1 of Thaumatotibia leucotreta. Lineage (NCBI taxonomy): Eukaryota > Metazoa > Arthropoda > Insecta > Lepidoptera > Tortricidae > Thaumatotibia > Thaumatotibia leucotreta. Next base: position 32,101 of record JALPQI010000023.1, on the reverse strand, counting down.
CCAGTGGAGAAAAGGGTGACAAAGGTGAAGTCGGATACATAATTAATCCAAAAGGAACACCGGGCGATGTGGGTTGGTCAGGTACTGAAGGACTTAAAGGTAGAAAAGGTGAACGAGGAAATGATGGCAGAAATGGCTATATTGGTCGACGAGGCGCTCCTGGTTTAAAAGGAGCCGAGGGAGATATGGGTCTTCCAGGAGAAACAGGAAATCTGGGTCTTAAAGGTATCAAGGGCGAAAGGGGTGACTATGTTGCAGCCTCCCAAATTATACCCGGGCCAAGAGGTGATATTGGCTACCCAGGTACTGACGGTTTTATAGGAGAACCGGGGAGACCAGGAGCTCCTGGAAGAAGTGGATACCATGGCGCAAAAGGAATAATGGGAGACATTGGCTTCCAAGGACTCCCAGGTTTGCCCGGACCACCAGGATTTCAAGGACAAAAAGGTGCCCGAGGTATAAGAGGCGAGCTTGGTAGTCGCGGGCGTATAGGTATACCTGGTATACCAGCACCTCCACCACCGGTCCCGAAATCCAGAGGATACTATTTTGCAATACATTCACAAACTCATATGGTACCGCAGTGCCCGCCTGGATCAAATCCTTTGTGGGAGGGTTTTTCACTAATGCACATAGTTGCAAACGGCAAAGCAAATGGACAGGATCTTGGTAAGTTTTCATTAGCTATCGTGAGTTGTGAGTTGATCTTATTGTATCGAATATTTATTAAGAAATTTTTTAGGTGCACCGGGTAGCTGTTTGCGTAAATTCGCTACAATGCCCTACATGTTCTGCAATTTGAACAACGTGTGCAACTTTGCTGAACGTGAGGACTACAGTTACTGGCTATCGACAAGCGAAGAAATGCCACCGATGATGACCCCAATTCGAGGAAATTCAATTGGACCATATATTTCACGGTAAGATTTCTGGATTTAGTTTAACACAGCTTTGAAATTGGAATTTCTCTACTATTTTCTCAACTAGGATCTCTCTATATCGTTCGTCAGTAGAAGAAAAACCTAAAATCTTACATTATTTCTTAATCACGCACTTTTAGAACACAATTTTGATTTTATCACCAACTTAAAACCTTAAACCTTGAGTTCATATAATTTTGCAGTTAACATTATTGATATTTATTAGTACAATTGGAAAATATATCAGCGAACTTATTTCACGATATGTGGGCAAAGACGTCAAATGCTATGGAAAGTCGCAATATTTGTAAATATTTTTCTGTTTTCTACAACGGTTATAGCAGGGTCGCGTTTTATAAAGTTACAATTTACAATTTCGCTGTTCGCTGCTGCTCTCTTACGCACGCACACATTGGCTAGAAAGAGAGGCAAACAGCGAAATTTAAATTGTAACTTTATAAAACGCGACCCAGTAGTAGTTTTCGTTCTCGACGTACCGAGTTTCAGAAGTTTTTTTCATCTCGTGCCTTGAAACGCTGTTCCATAAACAGTAGGTGACTGAAATAATTCGAATCATTTCCACTCTTGGTAAAATGTCCGACCTTTTCTCAAGTGTCAATATTACCATGAACCAATAAAACAAATACTTAACTCTATCCAAAAACCCTGTTAAACAGAGAGATGGCACTTCAAATTAAATGTTAAACTTTGAACTAAAATGAACAGTCAACTAGGTAATTCAACTTACATTTCTCCATACAATTTGTAGGTATTCAGTAGTGTAAGGTGAATACATGGTTGACCGTAGATACCAATTCGTACCTCGCAAAATCGAACCTATCTGCAAAAATAAATGACAAACAATTTGGTATTTACTAACATTAATTCTTACAGTTGTCAAGTGTGTGAAGCACCTACGAGAGCTATTGCACTGCACAGTCAAAGTATGATTGCGCCTTCGTGTCCAAACGGCTGGGAAGAACTGTGGCAAGGCTACAGTTTCTTGATGGTAAGATAGTGCGTGAGATTAATCTCCACTTGCACAATCTCGGGTTAGGCCACGAAGTGCAAGTGGGGTTAAGCGTGGCAGGCAATAGGGATGATGACTGTAGTTAAAATAAATTCTTTCACATTAGGTATGGACGACATAATAAAGGAAGAAATTATTACTAAAATTAATACTGCAGTAGGTAATTTTTGTACCGAACTATTATTTAATAAATTGGAAAGAACTTAAAACAGTAGGTAATTTAGCAGTATAAAAACGCGATACTATTGTGTATTTCATTATAAAACTGTTCGAAGAAAGATGTTGATTTGACTTGCCAGTCATCATGCCTTTGGTGTTATCTAGAAGTAAACATAAGCACTAAGTAATATCTGGCCTGCTACCGCGAACACCGTAGTTCGTAAAGTTCAGGGATTTGTCTCTTGTACATAAGGTCTATTTTAAGAGTCGTGAAAAGGTACCTCTCCATGTGCAATGACACATTTATTGATTTTAAATGAGTCTTTCAATAGTCATTAAATCGTTATACCTTAGGGGTAGGTACTTGACGTGACGCTGGTAGAAATGTCTTAAAGACAATTGGCAATTTGTCATAAGTTAACGTTAAATATATAGATACATACAGGGTGGAACGGAACGACGATCCTTCCCGCTACCGACCGAGTCTACCAACCATTAAGATGATTTTTCAATATCGGAACAACATCGAAAACGTACATGGAAAATTTACTTTTCCATAAAGTGTCGTAAGTAATCACTCACTTTGTATGAGGGGGGTTATTTTATTTTTAAGATACATATTTCGATGTTGGTTCTATGCTGAAAGTTCATCGTAATGGTTGGTAGACTCGGTCGGTAACGGGAAGGATCGTCGTTCCGTTTCACCCTGTATATTTTATAGTCAGAACTCTGGCAAACGAACTTATCATGATCACAAAGCTTTTGCCCGACTATAGAAGTATTTTCCTTGAAAAATGCTTCGTTAGGTACTCGTATTATTTTGCATAAAATTTTTCTTATTTCAATTAATTATTCATAACATAACGAGACCCTCGTGTCATATAATTATAATTTTGTCATGGATAAGCGCCTACGCGTACGTGAATTTAGTGGACTCGACCTTATAGTAGTACCTAAGCAATAGGCTTGTGTAGGTAATATATTTGGAACTTTGTAAGTTTTACCATAACTGTTTCTGCATTGGCTATAATATATTTATATTACCTATTAAGTACCTACCTATATTAGATACGGTTCGTCTAGATATGGCATTTACTTATTTAACCGATATTTAAAATATTTCTTGCTTCAGCACACAGCGGGAACTGATGCGGCTGGCCAAAGCTTGGTCTCTCCCGGATCTTGTATGCGGGAGTTCCGTATCCGACCCTCCATAGAATGCAACGGCTTGGGTAGATGCAACTACTTCGCCATGGGAATTGGCTTTTGGCTTTCCACTATTGAAGACAACCAGATGTTCGAACACCCACAACAAGAGACGCTTAAAGCTGACCAAAGCAGGAAAGTTAGCCGGTATGTATTAATGAAATACAGCATTATCGAGATATATATGTAATAATTGTTACCACATTCAGCGCCGCGCCGAGGGGAGGTCTATTTTCACTACAAAGCGGAAAAATCACGGGATCGGCTACGAGCGTAGCGCTCGGAGTGTCTAAGTGTCTAACTGAGCAAATTAAACCGAATATAGTGACCAACTGCGTTTATTTCAAAGTCGAACGATACAAAACAAAAGCAACTCTGTGTGAGAAATTTAAATTCAACTGTCTGTAATTATTACCTACTAGAGTAAATATTACGCCGGTATTACGAGGTAAAAAAAATGTGATTTGAGTTTGAAGTTGGCACTTGATTATGAATATATTCCCTATTTCGACCAAAATAAAATTTAATTTGGTATTTAATAATAATAAGAATATGCGCAAGTATCACATTATCAGCCTATCTATAAGTAGATAACTTTTATATGTAGGTAGGCATAATGGATAGTACCTACGGTAAAGTAAAATACGTATACAAGCGAGTATTTAAACCACCTCCTATATTTCCAGCTGCTCTGTCTGCATGAGACGCTGGCCCGCCGCGACAAGTCAACAACAAGGCGACATACGCGCCGTGCCCAACGCAGTAGTGCGGCAGAGCCCGAGATACCCGCCCTTCGGCCGCCGGCCCGGCTACCCGTACGGAGGGAACCGGCGGCGCGTCGCTGGATGGAGGAACCGACGTCGCCAGGACAACTCGGGCTCGTAATCGAGTGACATACGTGGAAATATAAAATAGAAACCGTGTTTAATTTACGAAAAGCCCTTTCACAGCTAATCATTTTAATCGAAACATCAGTGAGCTAACAACGAATTGATACCTTAGTTACATGGCGATGTGCTGAGAACAGTACAAAACGTTGATTACGATAAATCAGAAATCATACGATTCAGATTTCCCTAATCGAAGTTTCTACGATACGTAGTAAACATTATGTTGGCGTCTAGTAGTAATTATAAGTAGATGTTAGTTTTAGGTAACGATTAAGTAACTTAATTGAAGTATCACTGCCGCTTTAGAGCAATAATATATAATCTAAGTTATTATTTTATAAACTTTTCGACAACATACAATCAATTGCTGCAACCGCTATATTTATATGAATACCAACATAAAATATTAATAAGATTTCAACATATTAACGACAACGACAAGACTTACATTCTAGGTATGCACAATTTTATTCTGTGAATCTGTAACAAGTAGGTAGATTTACTAGGTTCCTATAAAATCTACCTAATATTATAATAAAAATGTTTTTCATTGTACCTACATACAATACATAATTTTAATTATATAGCATTAATTCAAACCAAATGCATAATATGATCAATCTGATACCTCAGCTCTGAATACTGATGGGGCAATCTTAGCTCCCTAAGCATGTCATCTATATTGTTAATGATTGTTTAGTTATACCATATTTATGTGAAAACCTCTAGGTCCTCGCTGTGATCTAATTAAGTCATTAGGTACCTATTTTGTTACCTTCATTAAAATAAAAACATGGTGGCCTTTCTCACCAAAAATATTTTGTAAATATAATTCTATAACTAAAATTATAATGTTATCTATTTTAAACAGAAATTACATTAAAACACAGTAATAAATAAATCAACATTTTATTTTAAAATAACATATTCTACATATGATACATTTAGTTTTCTTTCGCAACACAATGTTGCGTTGTTTATAGCAATTCGTGTAAAAAATAGATTGCAATCTGGCTCATATAAACTGAAACTATAAAAGTCTATTAATGGCAAACATTATGCTCATAAAAAATGTTTACATAATGTTTAGGTAATTTGCCTTGAAATTATAATTTATAGGTTCATTTTATTTTAGCCCCACAGACAATGATTTTCAACCTAATCTATTTGCTTCGATACAGAATCCAAATGTTTTAATTTATGATCATCTAGATTGGGTCTTGCTTCATATGTACAAATGGTGACACCATGCTTGTGACCTGGCGTCCACTCCCCCTTCAAGCCGATATAATAAATCTTTGTATTGTCTGCACCAAAATTAGCCGGAAAGTGCATAGTCAAATGAGTGACAGAAGAAAACGTGACGATCCTGTAACAAAAAAATACATTACATTTTACAGGTAAAACTCTTATGTATAGCAAATGCATTGAAAATTAGTATTCAAAGTAAGTGTTGTTGCTAGGTAAGTGCAGCCAACATCAGGGTCGCGTTTTATAAAGTTACAATTTACAATTTCGCTGTTTGCCTCTCTAGCGCACGCACATATTGGCTAGAAAGAGAGGCAAACAGCGAAATTGTAAATTGTAACTTTATAAAACGCGACCCAGGTATACAGGTTGCTCGCGAGCATTCCGAAAGATTTTAACTATGCATACTAGACATCAAAATAAACAAAAAATATTATGAAACCTAATGTCAATACCACCAAAAAATTATTATTTTTTTCTTTTTTTTAGTCTTTTTGAATACTTTTTAATATTTCCAGTACTTTTTATTCATAACAAATGTTTTTTTAAATTATTAATTCAATTGTTTTTTTTTAGGTACAGGTTATTTCGTCAAGTCTATTCGTATTTTTTGATTGTCAGACAAAAGGTGTGGTAAAATTAGAACTCATTGTAATCAAAAAGAAGTTAAATGACGAGTTATGTCGAAAAACTTATTTCGAAAAAAGGTTGATTATCTCTGAAACCAAGCCGAATCCAGGAAATTTTATATAACATTAAAGACTCTAAATATGGTCAGGAATCCAGCATTCAAATCTTTCGGTTTCCTCGCGAGCACCCTGTATTGAAACAAATGTGGATGCCACAGACTACATAATATTAATTCAGGTATTTCAGGTACTTACTAATATCTGATATGCCTGCATAATTCAGTATATTATAAAGATAAATGTCTTGTACACATCAACAATAATATAATATCACATTCCCATATTTTATAGGTATTATATGTCTGCATATAGAGTCACACTAGAAGTACATACATATCTTAGTAGTATTCGTGAATTCCGATTTACTCAGAGAAACAATTTAAAAGAAAATACTCTTTTACAGAATTTTAAATATGTTATTATTGGGTGAACTTAAAAAAATCCCTGTTATCAGATTTTTCCAGATCTGAACTTGCTGCTTCTAATAATAAAAATATAATGTTCCAAAATGTCCAATAACTTAATTAAAATTATGTTTACATTATGCCACACTAAAAGAAAGTTCATACTTACAGGAAACACGGAAAAGTATTTTGGGGTTGTTCTTTTTTTTATCAAGAGGGAATCTTCTAGTGACCTTGATTCAAATGAGCCTAAGAAACTCTAGATCAGGGCAATCAGGGTTATTTAAAATAAAATGCCTGGGTGTACCCATTCATCATAAATACTTTTTTTAGCCCAGTACAACCAAATCTAGTAAGATACTTACCCACTTGAAATCATTTCTTCATAGATCACATTTACATGGTTAAGTAATGTTTAGGTGTATTTTACTGTCATATATTTAGGTTAATGGAACCAGTGATCCTAGCACAACTTATGCACAACATTAACTAGCAGCCATCTTGCGTCTATGTCTTTTTTTTTTCAATTCAATTCAAGATAGATTGCCGCAAGTCTATTGTGCACTTGATATGCTAGTCTCCCAGGTCATTTTACTTTAGTGATATATGCAAACATCAAGATGGGAAAAGCTGAGAATGTAAATTATTACTTTATCTAAGGTAAGTTGATATGACATGATTTTTTCAATAATTTAGATGAAACATGAAGCATTTATCAGTGAGAGTCAGAATGGCGGGTGTACCTCTATAAATACAAAACTCGACTATACTAAAAAAATGTACTCAAAATGTACTATTTAGTACCTATTTAAAAAAAAATTGTACCCCTCCGTACAAAAAGTTATTACAATGTTCAGGTACACCCGCCGTTTTGACTGTCAAGACGGCGGGTGTATGCTGGTTTACCGGGAAGCTATTGATTATCGACAAATCCTATTGACTCAAAAAAATGTACTAAATTTGTACTTTCATATTTATGCACTTTAAATATTAGTAATATAATTTGTAATCGCGGAGTTATGCAAATTTACTTTTTTCGATTCTTCGTCTTCTTCCTAGCGTTTATTTCCCGGTTTTCTACGGTTCAAGGAAAAAAGAATTTAAGTAGGTATGTAAGTGTATTTACTCACTTTTTTTTTTAACTCTAGAGAAGAACGAATGTCGATTCACTAAAGCTGGCGCCGATTTTCATAGAAAATAGCTGTCACTCACAAATTAAATAGTACAAATTCTGCGCCAGCTTTAGTGAATCGACCTAGAAAGACCGAAACAGGAAATAGGTACTTAGTTAGATAAACTTACATACCTACTTAAATTCTTTTTTCCTTGAACCGTAGAAAACCGGAAAATAAACGCTAGGAAGAAGACGAAGAATCGAAAAAAGTAAATTTGCATAACTCCGCGATTACGAATTATATTACTAAAATTTAAACTGCATATGAAAGTACAAATTTAGTACATTTTTTTGAGTCAATAGGATTTGTCGATAATCAATAGCTTCCCGGTAAACCAGCATACACCCGCCGTCTTGACAGTCAGAACGGCGGGTGTACCTGAACATTGTAATAACTTTTTGTACGGAGGGGTACAATTTTTTTAAAAATAGGTACTAAATAGTACATTTTGAGTACATTTTTTTAGTATAGTCGAATTTTGTATTTGTAGAGGTACACCCGCCATTCTGACTCTCACATTTATCACTTGGATATTAGAATTCACTTACTTGGGGGCATATTCTAACACACCTTCACTGTCTCTGTGAAGTTCAAACACTTGGTCTGGTTCCATGGTCACATCATCAAATGTCATGTTAGGTTTGTTTTTAAACCTGCAACCCAAATTGTTTCATTGAACTAATGTATACATAAACAAATACAAACTATACAAAAATCAAACAATTTAATTTTTATACAAGATTTTATTGCCAACTGCACTGTCTTTAGTAATTTCATCTAGTGTGCATTTTTGTGTGTCACAAATATGTTTTTTATAATAGTTTCCATGTCAGTGATCAGTGCTTAGACATACAAAGGGTTAAGACAATTCTGACAAGCTAAAACTCAATAGTTACATGGTTTTGCTCCCAGGCTCAGGTGCCCACATTCTGATTCCATCATCAGACCAGCTCCATGTTGGATGTCGCATTGTCATAAAAATATGTGTGAAAATTGTTTTAAATACAAATATTATTTAAGTACTTACAGTCGCAATTTAGATGGGTGAGCATCAGTATTCTCTGATGCTACCTTAATACCTTTGAGTTTAACATTCCCTGTGAAAGGGATGTTGAAGAGAAGTTCTTCATCTGCATCACTCTCCACAAACTGAAAATCAACATGATTAGACTTAATATAATCAAATTATAATAAATACGCCGAATTATCAACATAGTAATCGTTCAAAGTTAAGTATTAATTATATTGAATTATTAAACCCTTGAAGAGGATCATAGGATTAGTAACAAATAATAATGTTTGGTACACATTAAAGCTGAACACATATTAAGTCTCCTATATGTAGGTAATTAGGTATGTCGTAAAAACCAACATATTTCTGAGACGGGAATCAGCGGTAAATGCCCAATGTTTTGATGACTTAACAAGAACAAACATACATGTATAAAAGACAAAATACTTACATGAGTTGTATCTAGTCTTCTTTCCCATGGCTTAAATACGGTTCTACCTGAACCTTCCACAGTTTCATTTAAACACTGTAAATTCTCCTTATCAATTTTTTCATACAGGTTATATTGTATACCCAATTCCTCCGAACTTGAGTGGTCATGATCATGACATCCATTATGACAATGGTTATGAGACATTTGAATATTTGCTAGTTTATTTTTATACTGATAAATTACAAAGCAAATGTTATTATTGATAGCGGTCTTCAGCTCAAAATAAAAAAAACAAACCCAAATGGCAAATACGGCCCAAACCGAATCAAAGTAATCAAATCAAACCAAAACGTCCGTCCCGTCACATTTGTTTTGACACTTGACAGTTTTCAGTTTTGACACTTTTTCACAGATTACACACTTTTCTTTCGACATTTGACTTTTTTCATTCGTCTCATGCTAAAGTCTGCTCCTCAATCGTGAACCACGAGTGAAACGCGGTATTCGTAGAACGCTCGCACGGATTTCGCGCCGCGATTCGCACAGGATTTGGTGACCACACTTACTCTACTCGACGTAATTAATGTTCTTGAGGGCTTTATCCTTATCACAGTCGCAAGCGATTGTCGCAGGCCTGTGGAGCCCTTATTTTTTTTACTCTGGCATTCCTTGCTATGTGCTGTGTCACTTGACTAGTCACTGTCAAAGAATGACGAAAGTCGTCAATGTCGAATCGAATTGTTGAAGCTTTGGATCGGTTTGGATGTTGCAGAATAAGTGCTCTTGATTACTAAATAATCGTATAATCATATTCTAATTGCTGTTAAAAATAAATTCATAATGTCTATATTTAATCACTCTCGTGTTTCTATTAGCGTGATCGCGATATTCACATGTATACTATTGTTGGCTGACAACTATGTAGAAGCGAATGAAAATGAAGCAGTAAGTGCTTCTAAAATCGGCCGCGGAGTTGGACATATCATGAACATCTACTACTGGTAAGGATATCGGGAGTACTTGGTTTATGATTATATAGATTTGAGTATTTGCCTTAAGTGTAATTAATTTTACCTATTTTTTCAGTTACTCGTGCGGATACAGGAAAGTATTTGAAGACTATGCCGGAATAATTTCTCAAAAATATCCAGATATCTCAGTTATTGGCGCCAATTATGACCCCCCTGGCATGAATATGTACCTCTCAAGACTGATAGTAAGTAATAGCAATTCATTATTATTATGAACCTTTCCAGTCTGTATCTGTAACCAGTTGTATACCACTAATTAATTGACTAATTAAATTGACAGAATCATGCCTGGGTTAGGAAACCAAAATGTTTTTATTATTTGAAGAATTTAAACACTTAATATAGGCAACAAACTTACATTGAGTCAGGACCTTGCAATAAGAGAAGAGCTCTTATCTTTGTTATCTTCTATATTTGTAGGTATGGTATTTAAATGTTAACTACTTAGTGTTGATGCAAACATACAACTTTCTTCTTATCTTTATTAACTTATTGATTTAGAGTTGATATACATTGTTTTTAACGAATATAATTAATATGTCCTTTTTTGGTATTGTCATTAGTTTTAATGACTGCATAGTATCAAACAAAGTCATTTTGTCTGTCCCTGTATCCCTATGTATGCTTAAATCTTTAAAACTATGCAATGGATTTTGATGGTTTAATTAAGATAGATTGATTCAAGAGGAAGGTTTAACCCTTAATCAAACACGAGTTACATCAAAATTTCATTGGTTTTGGCACTTATCAGTGAGACACAAGATTCAAAACAGGTGGGAAACATATTCCCATTATCCGATTAAGGGTTAAGTATCAGTATTATACAAAACACTTCTTGCAAAGTGAGTAATGTGACATTTATTGTTCATATCATTTATTTAGATGCTAGACCAGCCATATTAATGTAATGAGTTTCATTACATAAATATTATGAAATATAATATTAAATTTCGTTATATTATGACAACAAGATTGAATAATTTCATGTCATGTGACCATGTCAGTGGCAGAGGGATAACATTTACCAAAAAATAAACCACATTGTGGACAAAACCCAGCTATATTTGTATGAATACAACAGCATATGATCTATTCAATTAGTAACACATATTTTTCTTTACAGGGTTTTGGAAAAATGTTGCTGATCATGTGCATATTGAGTGGGGTGAACATATTTGCATGGCTGAACAAGCCGCAGCCCGCATGGTGGAGCTGGTGCCTGGAAAACAAACTGTATGCTTGTATGATGATGTTCTTTCTAGCCAACATGCTTGAGGGCCAGTTAGTCTCATCAGGAGCTTTTGAGATATCTCTAGATAACATTCCACTATGGTCTAAACTAGAAACTGGAAGGATTCCTCAACCACCAGAACTATTCCAAATAATTGACAATACATTACAATTCTCAAAAATGGATATGCCAAAGAATTTTGCGCAATAGGGTTAAGGGTTTTGATGGATAGACATCCTTTTAATTACTTTATCATTGTATTTTCTATCTTTGTTAGTTTCAGGACAACATGATCAAACAAAAGTTATTAATGTTAATCCATACTAAAGTATTTAGTAGATGCTTATTTTTATGCTAATAAAAAAAAGACAATCCAATGAACACAAACCATACATTTTATTGGTGGTTTACTATTTTTTATGGGAAAATCCTCTGCAATACTTGTTAGCCAATTTCTACTAAATACTGTAGTACTGACCTCAAAATGTATAACACTTTTATTGTAAATGTGACATACCAGTAAGGTACTTTTGGGTTTTAGGTAGATCATTTTACTTCACTTTCTGAGTAGGTATTCAAAAGAAAATGTTGTTTTAGAAATAGTCAAGACATTGTCTAATTGGATACCTAAAGCTAGGTATATCTTTGTTTTTCAATGCATTTCTGGTTATTATTTTTGTACAAAGATGTGGTATTATTTATAGTAATTTTGTTATAGTACTAGAATAATGTGATAGGTTCACAAACCCAGCAAATACCCACGTGTGGTGATTGCTGACTGATGCCAAACAATCACTAAATTTTATTTGTTATTTTAGGAAAATATATTGGAAAAGACGTTTGTGATTAATGTGAAACACTTCACCACCTTTATTTTTTAAATAAAAATATTGCATTTAGACAACAGTTATATTTAAGACTTACAGCAGTAATTCTCTAGTCACATAACTTGCAACACCCACCACTACAAATACAATAACACAATGTCCACATCTTTTGAAAACCAATAATAAAGTGAGTTAGAACAATTATTATGTTTTAATTTTCCTACTACTTTTTGAATTCTGATCTGCTGTTAGGCAAATAATTACGACTAAGCTAAGCATGTCAGGTAATCAGGTAAGCATGTCAGGTGTCAGGTATTCCCTGTATTGTGAATTCATAAAAGGTGGGTTTACACCAAACTAGCGAATGCTCATTCTATCCCCCACTCTACGAAATCAACGAATTAACACTTAAATGCATGACCTTGACAACAATTTAATCAAATTGAATTCTGAGATGCTGTCAACAGAGTCCAAAATACATGATGCATATATGCATCGCTATGCATTTAAGGGTTAAGTTTTGTGTAACGAACGAATTTCGTAGAGTGGGGATAGAATGAGCATTCGCTCGTTTGGTATAAACCTACCTTTACGTCAGTTTGAATACAATTTGGCAACTTCGTGATTTATAGTGAGATGTCAGCTTTCCCCAACAATTAAACATTTTACATTAATTTTCGTAATGGGATGAATAATTTGATACAAATAATATAGTGTAATTGTTTCACAGGCCTTAATGTTAACAACTTAAGTTTAAATAAATAGCTATTTTGTTTATAAATATACCAATTCCATAGTAGGTAGGTACATACTACTACAAAATTATTAAGGACGGATTTATTATCACTAGGTCGTATTCTAGCCAGAGGAGGTGTCACTACGCAATTAACACGTTCGACGCCGGTGACACACATATGTGACCGAAAAAACTGTACTCCTATGCCAGTGACACACATACGTGATCAAAGTAATCTTGTTCTTATGCCACTAGCATTAATCAAGTTCTCACTCCTATGCCAGTGGCATAGAAATGCGAACGTTTTTGACACAGTGCTGTGTCGCCGGCATAGGAGTACAATCTTTTCGGTCACACATGCGTGTCACTGGCATAGGAGGATTTCTATCAGATAATTTCGATCGGCATAGTATAAGCACTTAGTGAAACAGTACCGGAGGCGAACGTGTTAAGGTACATTTCGCCGGCGCGCCTCCCGGATATAAAATATCACTATCTCATTCCTTAGTATAGTCCATATAACTTATGTAAGAGCTCACAGGTATAATCCCGTCCTAAGTCCAGTGTCGGGGGGCAAGTGCCCCCATTGAATTAAGTATCAATATCTAGCTTATCTTAACCAATGTTGCTGCTAGTCGGCCTTTTGGTAATAGTCGCAAGACGACAATGACGAAGCCGAGCGGTTAAGACGCTCATTCGGTTCGCGCTTCTTCGGAGAATCAGCCTATAACGGCGCGTGGCACATGGGGCAGGCGTGGCGCAGCACGAGCTCGTGTTGCTGCGCGCGCGCGCCGCACGCGCCGCACGCCCACACGGCGCGCGCCGCCGCCAGCGCTCGCGCCGACACCGCGCAGCCCGGGTGCGCCGTGTCGCAGCGTTGTCAGTCTACAGCGGCGCGTGGCACATGGGGCAGGCGTGGCGCAGCACGAGCTCGTGTTGCTGCGCGCGCCGCCGCCAGCGCTCGCGCCGACACCGCGCAGCCCGGGAGCGCCGTGTCGCAGCGTTGTCAGTCTACAGCGGCGCGTGGCACATGGGGCAGGCGTGGCGCAGCACGAGCTCGTGTTGCTGCGCGCGCGCGCCGCACGCGCCGCACGCCCACACGGCGCGCGCCGCCGCCAGCGCTCGCGCCGACACCGCGCAGCCCGGGAGCGCCGTGTCGCAGCGTTGTCAGTCTACAGCGGCGCGTGGCACATGGGGCAGGCGTGGCGCAGCACGAGCTCGTGTTGCTGCGCGCGCCGCCGCCAGCGCTCGCGCCGACACCGCGCAGCCCGGGAGCGCCGTGTCGCAGCGTTGTCAGTCTACAGCGGCGCGTGGCACATGGGGCAGGCGTGGCGCAGCACGAGCTCGTGTTGCTGCGCGCGCGCGCCGCACGCGCCGCACGCCCACACGGCGCGCGCCGCCGCCAGCGCTCGCGCCGACACCGCGCAGCCCGGGAGCGCCGTGTCGCAGCGTTGTCAGTCTACAGCGGCGCGTGGCACATGGGGCAGGCGTGGCGCAGCACGAGCTCGTGTTGCTGCGCGCGCCGCCGCCAGCGCTCGCGCCGACACCGCGCAGCCCGGGAGCGCCGTGTCGCAGCGTTGTCAGTCTACAGCGGCGCGTGGCACATGGGGCAGGCGTGGCGCAGCACGAGCTCGTGTTGCTGCGCTCGCGCGCCGCACGCGCCGCACGCCCCCACGGCGCGCGCCGCCGCCAGCGCTCGCGCCGACACCGCGCAGCCTGGGAGCGCCGTGTCGCAACGTTGTCAGTCTACAGCGGCGCGTGGCACATGGGGCAGGCGTGGCGCAGCACGAGCTCGTGTTGCTGCGCGCGCGCGCTGCACGCGCCGCACGCCCACACGGCGCGCGCCGCCGCCAGCGCTCGCGCCGACACCGCGCAGCCTGGGAGCGCCGTGTCGCAACGTTGTCAGTCTACAGCGGCGCGTGGCACATGGGGCAGGCGTGGCGCAGCACGAGCTCGTGTTGCTGCGCGCGCGCGCTGCACGCGCCGCACGCCCACACGGCGCGCGCCGCCGCCAGCGCTCGCGCCGACACCGCGCAGCCTGGGAACGCCGTATCGCAGCCGGGGCACGCCGCGCACCTACAGTATTGTAAATAAAGTACCTATGCCCAGGCTTTGTCTCATGCCTAGAGGCAATCATACGGGCTTTTTCTTATGCTAAAAACATAAAAAAGGATGAACATACTTTTTCTGGGTTTCTACTAACTAACAAACTGGTTTTTGCAAACTATGGTACAGTCGGCATCAAATATATCGTAGCGTCCGGAGCGTTCAAGAAATGACGCTTACCATGATGAAGATGCAGCATTGTTCATGATGAACAACGCTGCAATACCTATATTTAAAATAATTTAGAATCGGTTTTAAAAACTAAGTTAAGCAAGCAGTCTTGGACCCAAGCATCCCTTCCCATCCGTTACAGTGGCAGCCCTTTTGTCGTCAGCCCACAGCTCTTTGAGTCTCATAGGAAAAATCCGACGCTGAAACTGTGAGATTTCGGGCTTGGCTGACTCCAAAAATGCTGGGCCAATTGCTTGCCCTGGTCAAAAATTTCCCGAACACCCAAAATCTCAAAGGAGCTGGGATGACATTGCTTCTAAATTAACCCTTTCCTCCCTTGTCAGCCAATCCAGCACGGAGGGGCAAGCCAGGCTGCTAGCCGTAAGCACAAAGGAAGCTGGGTACTAGCTCCGAGCGCACCCCTCCCCAAATACTTGTACTTTTTTAGACTCTAAAACTCTCTAAATTTCAGTTAGTCTTCGCCTTGGGGTCCCGGTTTGCGCCCCACATTGTTGCCCCTGTGGAATCGACGTTGACCGTCTTGGACATCACGGGACTTTCCTACCGACTAAGTGCGGGCCGCTTCACAAGGCATACTGCCCTCAATGACATAATCCGACGGTCTCTTACGTCAGTTGGTGTGCCGGCTCTCTTAGAGCCGACCGGCATATCCAGAACTGACGGCAAGAGACCAGGGGCCTATTGCATAACAAATTGCAACTAATATTACAAGCGGAAGTCTCTTTTCTATACCTCTTACTAGAAAGAGACTTCCGCTTGTAATATTAGTTGTAATTTGTTATGCAATTGGCCCCTGATGGTATGTCTCTGGTTCCGTGGAGTATGGGACGGGTGCTGGTGCGGGATGCAACCTGCGTTGACACGCTAGCCACGTCTCATCTCCATCGAACCTCTGCAAGGCCAGCGGCAGCAGCAGAGGCGGCCGAAAAATCCAAGGTGTTAAAATACAATGGTGTCGGCGCCGAATATAATTTCGTTCCTTTCGGCGTCGAGACCTTTGGTCAATGGGGTCCTAGCGCTCTGAGTATCTTCAAAGACCTATCATAGAGACTCAGAGACGTCACAGAAGACCCAAGGGCTGGCAGTTTCCTCGCTACACGCATTAGCTTGGCAATCCAGCGAGGAAATGTTGCCAGCGTCTTGGGTACCATGCCGCAGGGACCTGTTTTAGATTTATTTTAAATTTTATCTAGTTTTAGTTTAGTTATACTTATTAATTTTAATTTTGTATGTACCTAATTGTAGTTTGTTTATAAATAAAATTAACAACATTTTACATTAAGCAGTCATATCTTGTCGTAATTTGTAGTCTAACATGAAGCACTAGAATTACAATTGCAAGTGCGTACTGTTTTGTTGATGATAAGCGTCGAATTTTTGAGCGCTCCAGACACTACGATATATTTGTAAACGTGTGTTCATACTGTACAGTCGAGAAATTTAATTTCCTACCCATTTCGTACCTTGTCACAGTGACAATCAATATGAAAGCTATCATATTATAGCTACTATGACAGGGTTCGAAATGGGTAGGAAATTAAATTCCTCGACCGTACGTGTACGAACATACACCCCCGCATAACATAACATAACATACCGCCTCCCACCGAAACTGAGATCCCCTGCTCCGGTGACCGTTCAATTACCAAGGTATGTCTTGGCATTGAGAACTCACACAAGCTCTGAAGCAGGAGAAAAAAAAAGCCAATACAAAACTTCATTAGCTCTGAAATCCTGGTGTGAAACTAGGTCATAAAATCAGCCGAAGAAGGCTTCGCACTAAGCCGGAGCAAAAAATTACGAGGTTTTTTAACGCTTTTTTTATATGTATTCTGGGAGCGATATAATTCATTCATGTAACTCAATGGGTCGAATCGGAAAACCCCAACAATTAGGACATTTGACATATTTGTCCGAACGAGCCGAACAAGGGACACCTGGTAACCTTTCAAATAGGGTTACCTTTTCCTGGTGCTGGACCTGGATCGCGTTTTATAAATTTACAATTCGACCCAGGCTTTGTTCGGACCAAATTGTAAATTTCCATAACCTCTAACTAATTTTGGTGGGCAACCGCTGTCGGGAAACTACTGGTTGAAGCGGTGGTTACAAAAAAAATCGAATACCTACGTTGGGAGAGCCTGTTGTCTGCTGTGAAATGTTACTCACTTATTTGTAAATGTACTGATAGCACTTACCATTCAGGCATTGCAGCAGAACAATTAGGACAATCAATTTTATTTCCTTTCACGTCCTTAGGTTTACATCTCGTAAAAATTTCGATAGCCAACTTTTCGAAGTTTTCGGGCTGAAACCAAAAATAGAAAAAAAATGTAGGTTTCACACTTTTCTCAAAATTATCTTAAACACTCGTATTGTGGGTAGAAGTAAGAAGAGACACCCGATCAAAGATACTCACATCAATTGCTTCGAGTTTAATGAAGGCTTTCGAACACAATTCGAAGGCTCTCGCTTCCACCGCTATCGCCGCTATTGTACACCATACCTAATGAAACAAAATAATAGTAAGTATTGGTAAAATTACATAGAATGTAGGAGGTTCTCTTTACACAGGCCATGCGAATGAGGTGTATGGTCGCTTCATTCCCTTCGCTTTGTTAACATGATACGCAAAAGGTAACAAAAATAATAGTAGATTACATGCCAAGGCCGTTTAAGTGGGAAATGTCTCGGATGACGTGTAATTGTAGCCCGAGGCGAAGCCGAGGCCGACAAACATGTGATCCGAGGCTTTCCCATTTAACGGTCGAGGTGTGTATACTATTTTTCATCACACTTGCTGCCTAAGCGCGCCATTGCTTGCGCGCGCTGCGGGAGTAATAGAAAAGTGAAATTTCCTAGGGAGTGATAGAAATGTCAGTACGTCATTTGATAATGTTATGTTTTAAAACTATTTTTTTTGTCGGCAAGTGTGATGAAAAACATTGTATGCATCACGGTCGGTAAGCAGAATACTAACTCGAGTGTTAGAAGCCCTCCGCCTAACGGCGTCGGGCTTCTAACACTCTCGTTAGTATTTCCGTACTTACCTCCCTTGACGCACAATGTACTATTTCTGCTTAACGGAGCCGGCAAGCAGCAACTTAGTTTAGCGCAGCGGCCGGCAAAGTGCCGTTTGCCGGCCGGAGGGCAGGAATAGTACATTACTACCGAGGCCGGGAAGTGACTGGTTGCCGGCCGAATATATGTAGACGGCCGAGCGAAGCGAGGCCGGATAGTATTCGGACGGCAACCCGTCACTTCATGGCCGAGGTATGTATAATGCTTTTCTCAAACATGCAATGAAATGAAACAAAAAAAAATATCTTCATTCTTAGAAATAGGCATGATGACTGGCAAGTCAAATCAGCATTTTTTTTCGAACTGTCAACTGTCATTCAAACTGTTTCGATCACCACTATGAAATTTTATATGAAATACTCAAAAGTGACGTCACGTTAGAGTACTGCCAAATGACCTACTCTTTTAAGTTCTTTTCAATTTATTAAATAGAAGTTCTGTACAAAAATTACAGCAATCTACATCTTAGTAATAATTTATTCGTGTATTATGTCGTGCATAAAGTTAAATAATTTATTTTAGCAACAGTCATCATCCCTATTATAAGTCATAGTCTTTGAAACACAACAAAAGTCAAATACTTTTTTTTTATATTTTTTGTCCTTGTGGACAGGCGAAAGCACTAAGCTATACTGCCTTAAAAATCAAATACGACACAGACCTAATTTTTTTTTAAGTTCGACCTGTTTGAAACGCGCCAATTTTTAATTCTAAAAAGCAGTATTAGACGACTCGGTCTATTGGGTCCAATTAATCGCATTCGGTGATCGGGGCCGACGGATCGCATCGTATAATACTGCTTTTTAAATATTATTTTGAGTAGTTATTGTACATATTTTAAATTATATAATTTAAATACCTAATTATAACTGCAACAATTAGCCAATCATTTTTTTTAATACTAATATTACTTACAGATAATTATTGGCTAAAAGCCAAGATGTCAGGTCACAACCCTATGTCGAATGAAAATTAAAAAAGTGGCACTTGCCGGCCTAGGCCGGCAACGAGGTACTTCCCGGCCGCTTTTTAGGCACGTAACTACAACATTTCATTGCATGTTTGAGAAAATTAGTTTACCATAGAGCGTCTCACTCTAGTTCATCAGACCTGTAAGTGCTGAGCGGGGTGCAAGTCATCCACCACGGTGTGTAGTCTCGCGGCCGCGCGTAACGCAGCGTCGGGGCGCGCCGGCCGCGCCAGGGCGCGCTCCGCCGCCATCTCGAACCAATGCTGCGCCGCGCCCATGCGAAAACTTCGCGTGGCTTCCCGCCCTTTTGCTCCATCTGATAACATTTTTACTCCCTTATTCATAAACGTCTCCGAACTTAGCTAGCCTCTAAGTATTGTTTGTCCCTTTCACTCTTACGGAGCCGAAACGTGGACACTGACGGTACGGCTGGTCCACAAGTTCAAGGTCGCTCAGCGAGCTATGGAAAGGGCAATGCTCGGCGTCTCTCTGCGGGATCGAATCAGAAATGAGGTTATCCGGCAGAGAACCAAAGTGATCGACATAGCCCACCGTATTAGCAAGCTGAAGTGGCAGTGGGCTGGCCATATTAGCCGTAGAACCGACAACCGTTGGGGTAAACGAGTTCTTGAGTGGAGACCGCGTCTCGGCAAGCGTAGTGTAGGACGCCCTCAGGCAAGGTGGAGCGACGATTTGCGCAGGATGGCTGGCAGGAGCTGGATGCGAGCAGCCGAAGATCGAGAACGGTGGCGTGAAATTGGGGAGGCCTATGTCCAGCAGTGGACTGCGATAGGCTGATGATGATGATGATGACTCTTATGGAGATATTTATAAGAACGAAAGGGATAAACAATACTTAGCGGCTTATTATCCCTTTGAGCCCCAGCGTCATCATATGATGACGGAAGTACATAAGCACTTTTTCATCACACTTGTTGTCTAAGCGCGCCATTGCTTGCGCGCGTAGCGGGAGTAATAGAAAAGTGAAATTCCCTAGGGAATAATGGAAATATCAGTACGTCATTTAATAATATTTTGTCTTAAAACTATTTTTTTGTCGGCAAGTGTGATGAAAAACATTGTATGCATCACGGTCGGTAAGCGGAATACTAACTCGAGCCTTTAAAAGCCCTCCGCCTACGGCGTCGGGCTTCTAACACTCTCGTTATTAATTCCGTACTTACCTCCCTTGATGCACAATGTACTATAAATGCCTAGGATTTGATGGGTTAATCTGCTTATTAAAAGCAGCGGCTTATTAAAAGTCTGCGCTAGGGGAATGCTGCAGTCCTAGTTAAAGATCTGTTTAGATCCCGAGTCTTTACTTACCAACAGAGTGTTGAGTATAGAGGTGTCCTGCGAGTATGTATAATTTCTTCACGCGTGATGGTGATACGCATTTCGACGCTTCAATGTTAGCCAGCTGAAATACGCAATAATACATGTATTTAAATTGATAATCTTGTAGGTAATACATACATAATAAGTATAAATAATAAATAACTATAAGAGAAAATAATTATATTATAACGAATCGTTCACAGAATAATAATTAATCATTTACGTCGAAGCTTCCGCGGCATGTTTATACAGGGCGTCCCACGGCGATGCCACATGGAGGGAAAGTACCTTAAATATCATAGATAGCGTATTTTGCTGAAAGAAGACTTCAAGTTATTTTTAAGATTTAGTAAAGTTGCATTCAAACTTTTTTAATTTTTTTTGATAAACCAATTGTATGAAAAAAAAATTTCGCCTTGTCGGAGGAAATAATAAGGAATATACCTTAATTGTTGTAAATTATCGTCTTACTGAAAGAAGAGTTCATTTTATTTTTAAAACTGAATAAAACAGCATTCATATTTTTTTGTTGTTTTTTTTTAATTTTTTGTATGAAAAAAAAATATCGCAACGTCGGAGGTAAAACACCTTAATTATTGTGAATGAACATCTTACTGAAATAAAACATATTTCGATTTAAAAAACGCCCTGGATACGTAACTAGGGTTCTCTTCTAAGGGTAAGTACCTAAGAGTAGAGTCTGGCGCGATCAATTTACGTAAAAGACCCGTCATTAGGTATAACGAATACGCTTGAGTTTGACGCAAGTTATCATTTTAAAATAGAGCAATAGTACCTGAAAAGCCATGGCTGCCGCCTGCACGAGTCTACCCGTTTCTTTCAGCTGCATAATTCCTTGAATGGAAGGTGTTTCGTTGATGATATCACTCATCTCATCAACGTTTGCTTTCATCGGTGCATCCTGGAAATTAACATATCGATCTTCCAGTACGCCAATTATCCCGCTCCTGAGCCAATATAACCCAGAAGTGGCAAGACTGATCTTATAGGAATAAAACTCAAATATAAACGCGATGCATTCAATACGATATCCTGAAACTCCAAAATTGACACTGAAATTAAAGACTACCTATCTATATTTTTGACAGGCTGACTGCTTTTATAGTGCAAAGCAACTGAAGATTGTAAGCAACAATAAATGATCAGGTTTATGAGCCGGATACTTTCATTCACTTTGCACTTAAATAAAGAAGGACTGTCCATATTTATACTTAGGATATGTTGATTTCTACATCCTTCTTATTCTCACCTTTTACCACCCCACCCATCTCACACCAGTGGTAACAACTGGGATTTTTTTACCACCTGTAGCAAATATTTTAGAGGTAACAAGTGAGTAAAATATTCCCAGTACTTACCACCAAGTACTGTAGTGACAACAGGCGGGGAAAAAATCCCAGTTATTACTACCGGTGGCAGATGGGTGGTAGCAAATCTTTTAGTGGTAACAATTGGGGAAAATATTAACAGTACTTACCACCAAGTACTGTAGTGGCAACAGGTGGGGAAAAAATCCCAGTTGTTACTACCGATGGCAGATGGGTGGTAGCAAATCTTTTAGAGGTAACAATTGGGGAAAATATTAACAGTACGTACAGTCGCCATCAGATATATGGTAGCGGTCGAGGTCCCCAAATAAATCGGAGCAACGTAAAATTTCAATAAATTCGTTACGTGAGAAAATGGCAATGATTTGGGAGCGTGTAATTGGTCATAAATTTAGGAGCAGTCACTTTTCAATAAATTCGTAACGTACAAGTAGGTAAAGATATCGGAACGAACATGACTCAAAGATATCGAAGCAGCCAGGATGATCATAAAGATCGAAACATTTATAGGAAATACACCTTAAGTCTGCGTCACATAGTTTATTTTAATTTGTTACTATGTTGTCATTCATTACTACTACTTTAAGTTGTCAATGTCAATGATTTTGACGGCACTGTTGTGGGTGAGTAGGTAAATGAGTTTCCTAGATAAAAGAGAAGTTTTCAAGCATCATTATCGAAAAATGCATAAATTCAATTTTGATTTTTTATTGATGTAATTATATTAATATGGGATAAGTAAATAAAATCGTAAAGCTAGGAAATGATTTATTTGAACGAAACTAAAAAAGTATAAAGGGTGAACAGAATACCTAAAAGTCATTTGCGGATCCTATTTTACCACGGTGACAAGTCCGAGAATTGTAAATTGACTGTTTCTCCCATTGCAGGCGTCCATGGGCGACGGTTACCACTGATCATCAGACGGGCCGTGTGGTCGTTTGTGTTTCAAATATATTGCAAGAACTTTTAGCAATCAACAATAAATACCGTCTTTTAAGCGAAGCAAAATTATATATTGTCACAAAAATACGACAATTGTAGCGAAATTCCAACATAGGTCAACCTCATATCAAGAATTTACGAAAATCGTTCTAAACCTTGTGACAATTGTAACGACTTTCCGAAAGTAAAATAGTAAATTACGATACAAGTGCGAAAAAAAATAAGTGGAACGAGTGGAGATAAATTAAAGCACGGCCGAAGGGAGTGCTTTAAATCTACACGAGTTACGAATTTCCATTTCGCACGTGTATTAATTATTAGTGATAATTGTATGTTGGTGGCAAACAAGCACACGGACCGTCCGATAGTAAGCGGTAGACGTAGCCTGCGGAGGCTTGACATCAGTAACAGTGATATTATACATATGTTAACGCCTGGTAACATTGGCACCGGCGTTGACCAATCCAGACGACCGTCGGTAGCGAATCAGAGGTCTCCGTGAGCGCGACAACAGCGCCCAGGTTGCGGGCGCTCGACACCACAAAAGCGGAGCACCGAGCCCAGAAATCTCTCTTTCCTTCTAACCACTGAAGCCGCCGCACGTGTCCTAGACATTAACAAGAACCTATAGATTGTACTTTATCCATGATTAAAATGGTAAACTATTAAAGTAGTTTAATTTACTAGAGGCTACAACATAATTGGCGACCGTGACAGGACGCGTGCGGCAGGTCTATTATTTAAAATTACAGAGTCTGACTTTCGGCCATATTGGAGCGTCGTGCGCTTGGAGCCGACGACGTCGCAAGCCGAAGCCAACTACCGCCAGCCTCGCCGCCAGCCCAGTAACGCGTGCCCGAAGAGGAGGACTGCTGAGGGACGGCTGCGGCGAAGACCAGGGAACCGTGAGATTGGGACGGACGATCGACGGCGTCTGGTAACACGACGCGACCGCGTGGCGCGCGGCGAGACAAGGCGAGTGCCCTGATACCTAAAGTGCCCATCCGTACCCACTTTTTAAACCTAAGTCAAGTCCCTTCTTTCTTATTCTAATTTAAATTCTCAATTTCAATATTCTGACTACAAACTTGACAACAATTTAACCTAAACATACCTATTTTGCAGTTCATTGAACTCTGACCCTTACGTAACTAAACTCGACAAATTACTTTAACTTAAATAACCTTGAATCCCAACTAAATTGTCTTTAAACTGAGTGCCTACTGCGATTTATTGCATCTATTTGTGTTTTTACCTACAGGACAGTTTCTTATCAGCTTGTTTTTAGTGATCTTCAAATACCTAACCTCTCAGAGCACGTTGTGTGAGTTAACTTAAATACCGCTTCAGTGCCTATCTAGTTAGGCTTTCTTAATTAAATAAGGCAGTGCAGTGAAAACCTGTGCATTCCTTTAAAAATATAATAATAAATACCTAACGCGTTTATTTAAAACCTGACTGAAGCGGCTTGTTTGTGCCTATGTTATCGCCAGCTTGCCTACGCATTTACGTTTAATTCATTTGCACTTAAAAAACCCTTGTTTGCAAGCGCACGTGTGCCATTCTAAAATTAATTTAACTTATTTCCTTTTCTCTTTGCTGACATAAACAATTTCATTCAACTTCACGCCACCCTTGCCTGCGCTTTGGTTCTTGCACGCATATGCACCCTTTCTTTTGCACGATTTCAGTGACGAGGCTGCCCACGCGCGCGCCGCGTGCCACGCATACATACCACGTGCCCACGTGTGCTTCGCGTGCCACGTGCGACCACGTGGCTGCGCGCCGGGCCACCTCGGCGTAGCTGTTGAAGGCATCAGGGGCGTGAGCTGTTTTGCCAATTTAACTTTTTGCTGACGTGGATACTTTTTAACTCTAAATAATATTTTTTCTCAAATTAATTCGTCTGTTTTGCCAGCTCAGTTAACAAACACAATTCAACATGACTGAAGCTGCAAAAAAGGAAGCTCTCTTGGCCGAATTACGCATCAAGCGTGGATCCATAAAGGGTCAAGTTTCTAAATTTCGTGGTTATTTAAATACAATTAAAGATGATGAAGTGTTGACGGGAATTAAATTTAATGAGCTTACCTTAAGATTAAATAAAGTTATAGGGCTATCCACGCGCCTAGACGAGCTGCAAACTTTGATTGAGGTAGTTAATTCTGAAAGCCTTGAGAGTGAGCTCCTAGAACGGGACTCTAATGAATCTCACATTAATTCTGCTATAGCTGTAGCTCAAAATATTTTGGAACGCTCTCAAGCTCAGAAACCCTCACCTGAGCCGTCTGTAAAGGTTTGTTCTTCATGCGGTTGTCATTCTGAGCACCTTGGCTTCAAGTTGCCTCAAATTAAAATAAATAAATTTGATGGATCTTATTATAAATGGATGGAATTCAGAGACCTTTATGAATCTTTGATTCATAACAATGACCACATTAAGCCGATCCACAAGTTTCACTACTTAAGTTCATACCTTGAAGGCGAGGCTGCCCGTGTAATTGCAAATTTAGAAGTTTCAGCTGTCAACTATACTGAGGCCTGGAAACTGCTGTGTGACAGGTTCAGTAATAAAAGGCAATTAATTACTAATCATTTGAATGCATTATTTAATATGGAAAGTATACAGAGGGAGTCTGATAAGTCGCTTAGATTTTTAAGCGATAATTTCACTAAAAACCTCCGAGCGTTGAAAACATTAGGTCAACTAGGAGCATTGGGATACAATGTTAATTCACATGTTAGCTGCAAAATTAGACTCAAATACATATTCAAAATGGGAAGAGCACAGAAATACTCTTCAAGAGTGGCCTACACTTGAAGATTTCAAAGAATTTCTAAAAAATCGTGCAGACATATTAGAAAACCTGTACCGATATAAAAGAGAAAAACAATCTAATCACAGGTTAGAGCCTGTGACTAATAAAAATTCATTTAAACATGATAAAAACATAAAAACCTTCATGATTTCAGAAAAACAAGGTGACAACAAAGGTCGGCCGTGCGTCGTGTGCCGTGGTGATCACAGAGTGTACGACTGCCCAGCCTTCAAAAAGATGTCGGTCGACGAGCGCTGGTCGCGGGCGTCCACTCTGAGACTCTGCCATGTCTGCCTCCGCCCGGACCACGAGACCCGTCAGTGCAAGCTCAACGGTTGTCGTGTATGTAAGAGACGTCACAACACATACCTACACAACAACACACAAACCACTAACAATCTGTCTAGTGGGTCTAACACAGATCTAATAAGCCAACCCACCGACAGCGTTAGGGAGGAAGCTACTTCCTCCTCAACAATGGTAACTTCTGACAGTGCCGAGGTGCGAAACACCCTCACTGCTAATACTTCTCTCAACAGTAGTGAAGCATTGCTCTCTACTGCTCTAATTGAAATTGTAAATCCTGTCAACAATAAGAGAGAGACAGTCAAATGTCTCTTGGATAACTGTTCACAGTCTAATTATCTTACTGAAGCGTTGAGGCAACGCCTGCAACTTGACCTTCAGCCTCTAACTGCCACAAATGTAACGGGAATAGGAAATACCTCTCTGACCTATAAACCTATGAGGTGCGCAGCTCATATAAAATCTAAACTGACCAATTTCAATGCTAACGCAGACTTTCTTGTCTTAAATAAAATAACTGATCAATTTCCTAAAAAATATGTTGATATTAGTTATCTTAACTTACCTGCATCGATGAAACTTGCAGATCCAACCTTTAACGTTCCATCTCAAATAGATATGCTATTGGGAGTTGAACTATTCTGGTCGATCGTTACTGGAAGGGCAAAAACATTGCAAGGTAGTAAGTGCACCTTTCTTATCCCTTCAAAGCTTGGGTGGCTTGTAGCCGGTCCGATAGAGGGCGCCACTGCCTATGTAAACTCATTAAACACAAGTACTCATTGCTGCATGTCTGACCTGTCTGCCCAAATGACTAAGTTCTGGGAGACGCAGGAGGTACCGCAAGAAGCGGACTTCAAAAATGGAGGTGAGTTCGATTCTCATCCCATAGAAAAACATTTCACAGATACCACATATCGCCAATCTGATGGCAGGTTTGTAGTGCGTCTACCTTTAAAGGATACGCCCGACTGCCTAGGCAACACATTTAACATTGCTAAAAAACGCCTATTCAACTTAGAATAAAAAAATTATTATTAAAAAAACAAAATACCCGACTGCACACTAAAAAAAGAGTAAAACAAGCCCCACAATAATATTGATCAATCAAATGCTAAAAACTAATTATGTAATACGGTTTAAACAATACCTATATTAAAATACACTACAATATGTGTTCGTAATCGATAGTTAAATAAACAGAAACTTATTTTGAATACAAATTTACTGAATATAATTTATAAATGTTGATGGAAAGCATCGCAGGCGGGGACCAACAGAGGCTTATTTATAGTCATTTCGGTTGTGCACCATTTAGCAGAATTTTCGTTGGTGGCGGTCAAGGTGGTCCCCGCCTGCAATGCTTTCCATCAACATTTATAAATTATATTCAGTAAATTTGTATTCAAAATAAGTTTCTGTTTATTTAACTATCGATTACGAACACATATTGTAGTGTATTTTAATATAGGTATTGTTTAAACGGTATTACATAATTAGTTTTTAGCATTTGATTGATCAATATTATTGTGGGGCTTGTTTTACTCTTTTTTTAGTGTGCAGTCGGGTATTTTGTTTTTTTAATAATAATTTTTTTATTTATAACTTTTTAGCTGTTTTTATTTAACGAAAATGTTGTAGATGTAGAAGACTATGTATATGTAAGTACCATTTTAAATTATTTCGACGACATTTGGCTTTAGATTACGAGTGATGTTACTCCGCAACATAAATTTACCGCCAATCTGGACTGTTGGTAGTGAAGAAGAAAAAGAATTAGGTGAGTCATTACTGCTGAAGATCCCGCAAACGTTTAAGTTCAGTTAAAGAACATTCGTCGTGGGGCCGGTCCAACAGCTTTTTTGGGTCAAGTGTTTTTATTGCTAACCCAGCAAGTGTTTTAACACGGCTTAGGGCTACATAAGCCTGGCCCTTTGCAAACACGTTTGATAGGTCCACGACAGCCCGATCCAAGGTGGTACCTTGCAGTTTGTGTACCGTTACAGCCCAACAAAGTATCAAAGGCAGCATCCGACGTTCAATCTTCCCTTGTCCGCGAAGCGCATAAAAGTCGACAGTGGAGGGCTCTATGCGAACCCCCACACCCAATTCATTGCCCTTAACAGAACGATCGTCGAACTCTACGAATACTGCCTGCGGTAACTCACCTGGTTCTAACTGCTCTCTGCGAAGAGAAGGCCACTCAATTCTTCTTATGATACCCATAGCACCGTTCACCAGACCGTGGTTTACATTGATGTTGCGGCGTAACATCACGCGAGATCCAATTCCAATAGTTAGTGTGCCGAGAATGCCCCCTGTTTTGTTCGGGTCGTCAGAAATGTATTGTTTGCGAGGGCACTGACCGTAGGTTTTAGCTTCTAGGGAGATGTCAACAGCGTTTATTTGGTAGAGCTTTAACGATTTGCCCAACTTTTTAGTCATGGCTGAATTATAAGCATCGACTTGTTTCGTAGTAGGGAAAATTCGAACTGCCTCTCCATCGGCAAATGGACCCCTCTAGTGGAATTCTGCGGCTGTCCAGGATCTCAAGTTGGTCCATCGTTAACTCACAAACACGAATATTAATGAGATTTTCCACAAAGGTATTGTCTCCTGCCTGTCTCATATTCTGTGGCAATTCACAAAAGCTGAACAATTGCCACAGATTTGTTTCACCAGTTAAGTTCGACGGCTGTCGGAAGCAGTAAGAACCACCGGTGATTGTGGAAACTGGTGGTAACTGCATGAGATCTCCAAACAAAATTACATTGATACCACCAAAGTTCCCTTGATCCTGTTTTAGTTGCTGGAGGCGAATGTGAATGTTTCGCAGTGTTAAGTAGGGCACCATTGATATTTCATCGATGATGAGCCAATTTATATGCCTCCACTTTTGTCGCTCCCTTTGCAGCCTTTCACCTGTTAGTGGGCGTAATGTTTCATTTCTTCCCTTTTCAATTGGTAGCGCAAAAGTGGAATGCAGTGTAGTTCCACCGATTAGTCTGGCTGCTACTCCAGTTGGTGCAGTAACAATCACGTTTTTACCTATTTCAGTGTTACTCAACCTACGAATTTGTTCAGTCATAACTTTTAAGGTAAATGTTTTTCCGGTACCAGCTCCTCCAGTAACAAAAACTAGTAACGGATCAGAATTTGACACGTCCAATAACTTTTGGGAAATTTTTTGAAACAGTTGTCGTTGACTCATGTTCAACGAAGCTACAAATGTTTCAAACTGATTGTCTGGCATGCCTATGTCAGTTGGTTCATCTTCGACTTCTTCGATCATAATATTATGACCGCCGTCGTCGAGTATGTGTTCAATAGGCTGAACGTCATTGTTGTCATTTGCGTCATCGTTTTGTTCCTCAACGGTTCCTGCTGCCAAGTTTTCTGCCACAATGCGGCTTATAGCTTGTTGGATCTCAGTTTCCCACCGCATCATAGTTTCGGCGTCAAAACCTTCTTGCAGCGGACGTAGTCGATGCCTTTTGGCCCAGAAAGCTTCTTTTGCAGTATTAAAACCATCCAACAACTCTTCCTCTGCTCGGAACGGAATATGAGTCAGGACCAATGAGTAGTAATATGCTTCTGGGTCTGAAGACAGCGTATAATAACGCGTTCGGAGTATAGCTGGACGTGTCCGCTTTTTCATCCTACCTACGTTGTCTAATAAGGTAATGTATCGACGACTAGACACGTCCTCATCCTCAGCATCATAGGCATCAGCATCTTGTTCATCCTCCTCTGTATCGTTTCTAGTAGAGACAACCTCGTACCAAATCGCAAACTCACCTAAACTAAGTTGCTCCAGAGAAAGAGGTCTGTGAACGTACCTATCAAATACATTTTTGTACGGTTCGGAACTTTCTGTGTCAATCCTAAGCATTCGGTATCTTTGTTCAGGCGCGCAAGTGTTTACGAAAACACATTTACGTGAACTATCTCTTAATTTTAAATGACACAATCGAAACGCACATTCGTTGGCAGAGACTTCTCTGTGAGACAAGATTGCGTTTTGGATAGCAAAAACCAGCCGTCTTAAGTTGCTTCCACCGCGGTCTCTTACAGCACTTATAGCTTGCCTTATTGATCTAGAGACCTCTGCAGGTTCAGCTTTTGAGATATACTTTGAGATGTAGTACGCCACACCTAAAGCTGACCCGCAAGGCTGTAGATCAATATTGGCGCGCCACAGTTTTAATAATCTCGAATTGTAGCAGTTTATCATGGTTTCCGAATCTGTTCTTTTTAATATATAAAATCTTCCACCATTTCTCATTGCTTGCTCGTCGTCTAAGATTGTAGTGTTTTCAGACACTGGTCTCGGGAAAGCGAATCTACAAACGTTTCGGTTATTTTTGAAGCATGTTTGAGTGTGTCGATGTGTTTGTAACTGAACGACTAAATCATGCATCTCTGAGTCGTCCTCAGCGTCGGGAACCTCACACGTGACAACACGCTCCAGCAACTGAATACCTTCAGGGGTGTCAAAAGCCGGCATATCAGCACACCATAAAACCATGTGAACGTGAGGGCTACCTCGTAGCTGAAATTCTATGCGCCACCAAAAATCAATAATTTTCTTTCCTAAAATCGGATCCTCTTCTCTTCTCAGCCTAGTAAACAAAGTGTTTAGGCGCAACATAAATTGTCTTGATAACGTGACTGGGTAAGACTCGACAAGGTGCTGCTTTTCAAGGAAGGTCAAATCTTCAAAAGAAAAATTTGGGCGGCCATCGGCAACTAAAAGGGCTTTTAGCATGTCGGGCCAATTTAAATCGTTACAAGAGAGAGTAAGATACCAATGAGGAGGACCTAAATTTTTCACCATGGCAAGAAGATCCGTATACGCTTTGTGCCAGTACGCGGACGTGCCACGTATGTTGCGCATTACCAGGTGCACATTTTGTACAACATCTGTGGGCTCAGCTCCATCCTGACGCAACCGGCCACAGACTGAAACATTTTGTTGAGCCTTGCAAAGTTCTACTAACGAGAGGGCGTAAAATATGTACTCGTTAAATTGGAACCGTTTGTCATTGCTCATCACTCGAGTTTGGTAGTAATCGAGCGGTGTTATTGGAACGGGTCTTTGTTCCCTAAGCCCATTTCGACCATCTGGGAATAACCTTATCCACGCTAGCTCTTCTGCTCTTTGCTCTCTCAAGACGCTGACCGGGGGCACAGTTTTCCGTTTGAGTTCGTAGATAGGTATTGGTCTCTCTTCTACGGTATTAGCGTTCGAAACAACTTCGTTTAGATCTGGAATATTAGTATCAATCGGCATAAGAGCTGTAGTAACAAACGCGTGTTCTTCGTGAACAGGATCACTGCTATTCAGATTGCCGTCGCTAACTATCTGAGTGTCGTGTTGTTCATTCAGTACTGGCGATTCATTTGGGATGACCAAGGGTGTTGCATTTATAGCTGTGATACTATACTGCATATCTCGATGGCCTCTTACCTGTAGTGCAACAGCAAGATGTTGACATAAATCGCCTTGATTTGCAAACTTCATCAACATGGAGGCTCCTCTGTTAGGTGCAACATAACCTTTGGGTCCCCGAGAATGTGAGTCGAATAAGTAATATTCTGGGATCTCGACATCGGGAGACTGATTGCGTTCGACGATTACTTTCATTACCGCCAATGCAATATTTGTTTGACATGTAATAATTCCTTTATCGTGTGTTGTAAAAAAATATTCAATCCCCGAAGACAAATTAGGGAAGTATCCTTCAAGAACGTCAGATGGCGCACTCGAGTTAACAACTCCAACGACAACATCGGGCTGTATATTTAATTCGAATTCTGTAGCGGCCACAGAAACTGCGGGTAATAGCTCTTCAGTATTTAAAAATTGCGGTCTGTTTGCAAGTCGTGACATGCACCTGTTGAAATATGTATTACCAGCTAATAAAATTCGATCCAAGTCAGATGGGGCCCATTCATTTAATGGTTTGGAACTGGAGTAGGCGATAGCCGTGGCGGCATT
>JALPQI010000022.1:0-43760 GCA_025490895.1 Thaumatotibia leucotreta | reverse complement strand
TAATCAGAATACGCTACTAACTAAATCGATACGATGCAACTGAATGTTTACATACAATATTGGGCTCCCGGTTATTCTTGAAGGTTAACCGCTAAATAAACGTTTTCCAAAAAAAATAATTGGAAAACCTGATTCTTCCAGATCTGAACGTGCTTGGGCTCAATCGAATCAGAATTACGAGCAGTTTCAATCTAGATAATAAAAAAGAATGTTCTAAAAAAACCATTACGTCACGTTTTTTATATGAACATACGTGGAACGGAAACTCAATTTTTTTTATTATCTAGATCGAATCATATTTTACAGACAAACGGGTCTTAATCGCGTAAACTTACGTTTAATTATATCCTGACGTTTCGGGCATGACGTTACACCCGTGGTCGCAGGCAGGCAGTCACGGGCAGGCACGGGTGTAACGTCATGCCCGAAACGTCAGGATATAATTAAACGTAAGTTTACGCGATTAAGACCAGTTTGTCTGTAAAATATGAGTGATAATCGTGAAAATTTAAATCAATAGATCGAATCAGCTCGTGATTTATTGGGTTTTTTTTTGGAAAACGCTCAAATGCGGTATCTTTTATCTTTAGGTAAACAAATCCTAACTATTATTGTTATAAACGATTTTTTTGTAGGTATAT
Organism: Thaumatotibia leucotreta; assembly: GCA_025490895.1. NCBI lineage: Eukaryota > Metazoa > Arthropoda > Insecta > Lepidoptera > Tortricidae > Thaumatotibia > Thaumatotibia leucotreta. The sequence goes on along the minus strand of JALPQI010000022.1, from coordinate 43,119 downwards.
TTATTTTTTTCGAATATTATTTTAAACCTGTCGATCATGTGCAATCTGTAAGGATACATATTTTGTTTCAGGATATCTTGAACACGGTCTTATGGTAAAAGAAGCCACTAGGCTCAGGAAGCATTATCTGAAGACAGACTCTTGGAGATACGACCTTATATCTCTGCTGCCCACAGACATTGCTTACTACTGGTGGAAACCGCAGAGTTGTGACTATGTCAGTACCAGGTTTTTTTTGTAGGATCTCTTTCGTTAGATTATTTAATTTTGTTTTTTATTAGTGATTATAAATATATTAGTATATATTTAAGGCAGTGCAGTAGTATTTCGGAAATATAATATTGGAGGAAGATCGTCCGTACAAAAGTCAGTCAGGGATGTCATGCCTGACTCTCAATCCTGAGGAGCACAAAGCAAGGAGGAGTGGTATCGCATTTAAATCAAAAATATACAAATATTTAAAGCGACGCCTTGCAGCAAAAAATACTTATGAATAAAGACAGCGGAAACTATAGCAGCAAAGCACGCTATTACCGCCTCGGCCACGACAATGCGCGACAGGCGGCAGCGTGGTGACCGGTGCGAGGTTTAGAACGAGCCCGATAATTATCGGTTCCCTGTTGGACGTACTGTGCCTGTCGATGCCATGGCATACCTACGCTGGTAGACTCAAGTCGTTGGAATCTTGTGTTTTAAGACTTGATTCGTTTATATAATCAAAGTTTAAGTTCATTTTATAATGTTACGAAGACCTTCAAGTCAATATGTTGAGTGTTTAAAATTATGATTTCAGAAATGCAATAATAATCATTTAGGGTTTTTTACTGTGTTGGATAAAAATAAAGAATTACCACAAAATTGCCTTTCCCTCAGTATGTTTATCTTCTTGTACTGGACGTTAATGGTTTTTATTGCATGATGTAGTGCCATTACACCTTATACTTACTTATTCGATTTAAAATACTCTAAGTCTTAAGATCGGGTGTCTCATAAAAATGATGCGTGTAGGTAATACAATTTGAACCTGAGTTACCTGGAGAGAACCTGGTTAAACGGTGTTGTTACAGTTACAAATGTCAATATTGTTTGCGTTCTAGGATCGTTTACCGTGCCCTGTTATTGTGCGAATGAATCGCCTGTTTCGCCTTCCTCGGATGTGGGAGTGGTTCGACCGCACCGAAACCGCTACAAGCTATCCGAACGCTTTCAGAATCTGCAAGGTCAGTATCAGGGAAATTAGTTGGAATGGTTTTTTTTTTTTCAATTTAACTACTAGATTGATAGCCAACCATCAAGTTATTTTGTATAAAAATAATTTTGTCGGTAAATACCTTTCTCAAAAAAAAATGTCACTAAAGAGTGTAAATGTTTGATACAAAAATCACAAATTACAAATTAAATGATAAGTGAAAACTCTTTCAGGTCGTGATGGCCATTCTGGTTCTTATTCACTGGAATGCATGTCTCTATTTCGCTATAAGTTACGCTATCGGATTCGGTACCGACAATTGGGTTTACAACATAACTGGTGGACGAAACGAAACTTTGGCTCATCAATACATTTACAGCTTTTATTGGTCGACCCTTACACTCACTACCATTGGAGAAACGCCCCAGCCCGAAATCGATCCAGAATATTTGTTTGTTGTTGCCGACTTTCTTGCTGGCGTTCTCATTTTTGCCACAATCGTGGGTAATATAGGATCCATGATATCGAATATGAACGTGGCTCGAGTTGAATTCCAAAATAAAATGGACGGGGTGAAACAGTACATGGCATTCCGAAAAGTGAGCGGTGAACTCGAAGCGAGGGTTATCCGTTGGTTTGCGTACACTTGGGCTCAGAGCGGTGCGTTGGATGAAGAGAACGTCCTGTCTTCACTGCCTGATAAACTGAAAGCCGAAATTGCGATAAGAGTTCACTTGGAGACTTTGCGAAAGGTTCAAATATTTCAAGATTGCGAGCCGGGTCTTCTAGAAGCACTTGTACTGAAGCTGCGGCTTCAAGTCTTTAGCCCTGGCGATTACATATGTCGTAAGGGAGACGTCGGAAAAGAGATGTATATTGTCAAACGGGGCCGTCTTCAGGTAGTGGCCGACGATGGTCAAACTGTACTTGCCGTTTTGAGTGCCGGATCCGTGTTCGGAGAAGTGAGCGTTCTGGACATTGTGGGCAACCGCACTGGTAACCGTAGAACTGCTAATGTACGGGCTCTGGGCTATTCCGACTTGTTTTGTCTGGGCAAAAGAGATCTCTGGGAAGCGTTAGCTGACTACCCGGATGCTCGAACTACTTTAACTGAACGTGGATGTCAACTTTTACGCAAGGTACATTTTGTAGCAAATCCAAATTATGCAGTTATCTGTAGGCATTCATTTCTGTTATCATAAACCATGTAATACTGTTTTTAGGATGGTCTTCTCGATGAGCACATTTTCCAAAAGGCACAAAATACTCAACTAAGCCTAGAAGAAACGGTCAGCCAACTAGAAACTACCGTGGAAATACTCAATAACCGTTTGGAGGGCTTGTTGACTGATATTGGCGAGGAACAGGCGAAAATTAAACAGAAGCTCAGTCAGATCGAGATGAGGTATGATTTCTATGTAATAGATAGATCGCATTATAAGCGCATAGCGATTGTATAATGTAAAGCAGTGCGAATTTATCTAGGTTTTATGACAGTATAGATGAATAATTATGATTTTTCAGGGTCGTGGATACAGAAGGTGAGATTATTACCGATGATGAGGATAGGACTTCATCCGACGGGTCTGAGATCAGAAGCGAGATAGCGCGGATGTCGGACAGCTACGAGTGCAGCGAGCTGGCGCTGAGCATGTCGCCGAGCACGTCCACCGTGTTCCTGGAGAAGCCGCTGCCTGGCCGCGAGCGCGGCCACTCGCTCTGCGTCGAGCGCACGCCCAGCCTCAGCCACCTTGCCGCCCAACCCAGGAGCAAATCGCTTCGCATCAAAAAACCGCCCAAAGACTACTCCCAATAAAAAGCCAAAAGGTAACGATGGATCTTCAATGTATTATTTCAAACATGTTTAATTTCCTCTTTCATATAGAAAATCTACGTTATTTTTGATACCTTGAAAGGGTTTTATTAAATTTAAGGCTTTGGTGATGCTACGCCATTTGGAGCGACAGCTATATTTCGGAAAGATACCAAAAATCTATAGATACTTAACTAATATATAATATAATTTTGAAAATTAGTGTCAATGGAATGTGGCTTTAATTAGAAAAATTGGAAGGGCAGCCAATGGCTAGGTAGGTATTTGATGAAATTGTTTATAAAACAATTGAATTAATGTTGATGTTATAACTACCATACTTAGGTATTTCCAGGTTTTAGATATAAAGGACATTTTCTGTTGTGATAATTTAGATCTAACTGGTACTATATCATTTCACAAAATGTGCATTTTTTCAACGAGATAGGAATTTTCTTATGCTTTTAGTCTCTATTTTAATATTTATTTTTCTTATATTTCAATTGCATACAATACAACTTTCAGTAATTATTCTATAAATTGTTAATACTCGTTTGTTAAGTGTATTCTAAGCATGAATAGTAATTTACGTGTTTTATTTTTACCATATTTTAGTTAATAGTATTATCATGTTTTACAATATTACGACAGTTATTTGGTGTATGTTGATTATCTCCTATTGCACAGACTCATAACATAAGATCGCTCCGTAAATATACATGTATTATGCTAGTACACTCCATACAGAAAAGTACTAGAATTTATTGTTTGTAAAATCCATTAGGTGCGTGTCTAAATCTAGATAGTACGAGTACATTTGTCTATCACTTATGTCACTCATATTACTTCGGTTGTAGTTGACCTGTTCGATGAATATTTATCTGCTTCCAAAAATCTTCAACTTTGTAATTAAATTTTGATATAAAAATATGAATATTTTATTGTACTAAATGTATTTGTGTAGATACATTAGACTTAAGAAAATAGGTGATTAATATAGTGTCAAAACTTTTCCAATTATTAAACCTACAGCCTGCTTACCTGCTTTTACAGAACTATTTTAGGTCGCATTGACCACGAGCGCCCTTTTTACATTATCCTATAGGTATACTAAATATGATATTGGTAATTGGACCTAAAACTATTAAAGTGCGTGGTCTTTTCGACTCGTCATATTATTATAATATATGATATCCAATATCAAAGGCTTCAGTACTAATACCGACGAATATTTGATATCTCTACCTGTGAATATGCCCAGTTGTGGGGGGGGGGGGGGGGGGCGATTTCCAAAAGCCATTACCATGTAAATTAAATTACCTAAGATCGAAAAAAAAATAGAGTATTTAAAAATAACTGTCCTTAGTTAATTTAAATGCTGGATGTATATTTCATTAATATATGAACGTGTAGTTTAACTATAGCAGCTAATCATACTCATTAAATCACAGTTTTTTTACAAGTAATACAATATTATATAATAAAAGATTACAAACTTATACGCATTCTTTACGATGGAACATAATATAGTGTTGGACTTAATGTTTAAGGTGTAATAATAATCTTAACCCGTCGTTGTAATTCATAACTCACGATTATTTTCACGAATGTTTCTATAACTTTAGCCCTTGTATCTGAGGCTACTAAGAAACCATGAAAACCCTAAAAAAATGTGAAAAGATTATTAACTACACCTGTGTACGGGTTTTAATTAAATATTACATTGTAATAAATAAGAGTGATTTTTAGCTATGAAGGATTATTTGTTACGACAAGGTGAATGACAAATTTTAAGCATGGCCTTCGGAGATTTTGAAATAAATACGGAACGACAGTAATGTAGATTTTTAATTACCCTTATTTACTTTTACACATTGATTCTATCATTTTGCGTCAGTTTATTTAAATAAATCAACAATAAATTGTGTATTTAGATAGGGTTCAATTTGACACCCTTTGTAAACGGATATACAGAACCCTCAAATTAGACGACCCCGTTTCATATAACATTTATTTATTCACTCATCAAAACTCGAGTCATTATTTTACTTATTTCTATAATTCATCATAGATACTTTTCAATTGCAGGGTACAGTCATTTTTATCAACATCGAGTCACATGTCACAAACAAGTCACATTTTAGTGTAAGGACTACAGGCCTACCCAAGATGCCATTCTGAAATCGTATACGTATCGTATAAGTAATAGTAATAAATGTATGAGCATGACGACAGATTCGAACGAATGACCATTTCCCTACATTATAGTCACGTGACTTATCGCTTATGGACAGATGTAGTGCAAAATTCTCTCTCTTCGGCTTTTCACGGAAACGCCCGAATAAATCTCCCTATCTCAATTAGCTTCAGTGCAATATATACTGTGATGTTTCCGTGAAAAGCCGAAGAGAAAGGATTTTGCACTACATCTGTATATACGATTGGAAAATGGCGTCTTGGCGAGGCGTGCTAAGTAGACGCTCGAGCGGGGCGTGCGGCGTGCATGTCAAGGTGCGTTCAAACTAAAAGAGCATTCACTGTTCTAATAACCTCCCACTCTACGAAAAACGATCGGTACACAAAACGTGATTGGTTGATTTCGTAGAACGGGCGCTAGAACAGCGAATGCTCTTTTGGTTTAAACGCACCTTCAAACAAATGCAAACGTAAGCGACTGGCTCCAGTGCACGCTGTTCTTAGACGCTTGACGAGGTGCTGCACGCCACGCTAGCCGCGCCGCTCTACGCTTGCCACTCAGGCCTTACATTTAAGTAGATACAGGATGTAGCGCATAATCCTTTGCCTTTGTTTTTTCTCGGAAAGGGCTCAATTTATCTTTCAGTCCAATAGATAGATACTGAAGTACATTATGACAGCAATATGAATTAGGACGTTTCCATAAAAAAAACCGAAGGAGAATGATTATGCACTACATCTGTACTAATATTGAAGCGTATCATAGAACATTCAGTAATAGGACCGTAAATAATAATTACAGGTTTTATAATATGAAATAATATTTTACAATTTCCACAAGATAGCAAAATAGCAAAAAATAACAAAACCCAACTCATTTTTTTTATATGTTGCACTAATTAACAATTTTTTGAAGAATGAATGAGTATCTAGTTATTATATTTTATAATAATTATTTCTAGTTATTAAGCGGTCTTACCATGAGCTACCGCCGCGTTATTAGCGCGGACTAACTTTCTATCCATTCCACTCGTACTCGCGTAGGCATTGGTGTGAGCGAGCTGGATAGAAAGTAAGTCCGCGTTAGGGTGCGGCTCCAATAACGCGGAGACGAGCGGAGATGTGCAAGATTGGCCAATGAGACCGCAACCGCATCACAGTGTTTTGAATTTGAAGAATGTAATTGGTCAATGCACATCTCCGCTCCTCTCCGCGTCAGTGGAGCCGCACCCTTATGCGGCGGCAGCACATGGTACGACTACTGTAGCCGTCTGCCGTACCTTACCTACCATTGAGTTGTCAAGTAACGGATACGTTGGGTTTACTCGATACGTAAAGCAGGCCATCGTGCTCGCTCCGATTAGTCAGTGCGAGCGTGATAGAATGCTTTAAGTATTGATTCAATCCTAACGTAACCGAGACTTTCAAAGTAATAGTACGACTAGGTACTGATATCATTCTAAAATAATCTGGTAAGTTGTGAACAGTGAATTGAGTAAGGTTAACCCATCGTATGCCGGAGCACGGATCCGTGTACGGGAAAACTATAAGAAAAAAATATTCGCCGCACACGACCGGTTAATCACTCAAAACACTTGCGTTAATTTCTATTAAACCCACAATTTTTGGGTGACGAGTTGGTGTGTAAATCATTAAGTGCGAAAGTGATGGGTTACAAAATTAACGGTAAAAGTGGGACCATCACAAGCCCGAAATGACGAAGCATATAATGACGAAATCTTTTTTTAAAGGGATATTTATACAGGGTGGTCCAAACCTTGACGTCAAAAAATTTTTTTTAGGTTCCCTACGTCATGGGCTATCAGAATATACCCCATGTATATTAGCCGATTTTTTGTAGTTTTCGAGTTATGATTTTTTTTTTTAATTTTTTGAGAAATTCTGGAATGAAGAAATTTATTGATAAAAAAAAACTATTGGGTTTTTTTTACATTTTCTTATTGTAAAAGTATTACTACAAATAAAGCATTAGTAAATGCTTCTGACAAAAAAATTAGCGTCCTCACTTTGATACAAGTAGGATAATAAATACCAAATTCAAAATTTTACGTTAAAAACGCATCAAAATAGCATTAATGTACGTAAATAAAAAAACTAAAGCATATCCCAAGGATTTTTGGTAATCTAAAGACTGCCCTAGACCTTAAACCTTCGTAAAAGCAAAAAAAGTGATACTTAATGATGAGGATTTTTCGGAGTAGTCGGTCAAATAAACTTAAAAAAAAAGCTTCTAAATTTTTAATTTAAAAATAAAATAAAATTTCGTCTTTTTTGTTCTTATCAATAAACAAAGACAGAAAATACCACGGAAACTCTATTTCTATAGTTATTCAAATAATTTTTTACTACTTTAAAATTTTAAGCTTTTTTAAGTTTATTTGACCGACTACTCCGACAAATCCTCATCATTAAGTATCACTTTTTTTTGCTTTTACGAAGGCTCAAGGTCTAGGGCGGCCTTTAGAATACGAAAATTCCTTGGGATATGTTTTATTTTTTTATTTACGTACATTAATGCTATTTTGATGCGTTTTTAGCGTAAAATTTTGTATTTGGTATTTTTTATCCTACTTGTATCAAAGTGAGGGGGCAAATTTTTTTGTCAGTAAATGCTTTATTTGTAGTAATACTTTTACAAAAAGAAACTAGTTTAAAAACCCAATAGTTTTTTTATTAATAAATTTCTTCCTTCCAGAATTTCTCAAATTTTTTTTTTCAAAAATTCATAACTCGAAAACTACAAAAAATCGGCTAACATACATGGGGTATATTCTGATAGCTCATGACGTGAGGAATCTAAAAAAAAAATTTTGACGTCATGGTTTGGACCACCCTGTATACTACCTCAGTTTTGCTGAAAGTGTATTTTAATGAGTAGGTTGCTATTTCTTCTTTCATCACTCCCCGCTTTACGTGTGATGTTTTTACAGCCACACATTATATCTGTAGGTATACAGATTATATATAATTGATATAATGTACCTATACTATAGGCATTGTAACCTAGGGGATATAAAAACAGCAAGGGATCCGTAGGCTTTGGTTTGTAATTTTTTAAGGTTCTAAAGTACCACAGTTAGTGCAAACAGCGTAAATAGGCCAACCAACCAACTTCGAGGATGACAATATTGTGTCAGATACCGCTGGGGACAATGGGTTCCCTGAATGCAAAACTGCCACTTTGAAACGCAGAATGCAATTTAGATGTGACCATATTGCGGACAGTGATACAACAATTTCTGGAATGAGCCACGATTTTGAGATATTACCGTTTTGCAGGCAGGGAGCAAATTTTATCAAATTTATATATAAAAATGGTTTATTAAATATACATACATTAGGCGTCACGCAAGTTCACACTGACACATTATTTTAAGTACAATGTACCCGTAGGATTAATTATTAACAATATTTTTGAGGGTTCTCCAAAAGTAATGCAGGTAATAGTAAAAAATATCGGTGTAAATTCTGATTGGCCCAAATGACGAGTGATATTGGGGTATTTCTCATTTAGGTTTGTGAGTTGTCACAGCCATGGAGATTGTAGATAGAGAATGTTAACGTTACCTAAACTTAATTTTCTATATTTTAATATTATGAACAGAAAGCTCGTCGCAGGGGCTCCTTCACAAATAAATATCAAAATGCTGGACTTCCTGGAATCTCTTAACTTTCGAACACATGGTCGTGGTCGTGAGCGTGACACACCTGTCAAACTAAATAAGAAATACCCATTGATATCGTGTTCAACTGTTAGACAGTAGAGTATGCCTTCCTCATAATAATTACTTATTTAAAGAATCGTGGAAATTGACATTAACACTTTTCTGAAGCATACAAGTAGGTAAGTAGGTATCTATTTCAACGGTGGGATAGACGAATAAGTTAGTGGTGTAAATAAAAGTTCCTGCTTGTAGTTCATAACATTTTAGCAACAAATTCTAGTACACTTTAACAATCCAATTACTTTTAATTCTAATACGCACTCTATTATACGAATAAACAACAAACATTACGACAGTTAAAATACATTAAACACATTTAAATAAAGTCGAGAATCGTCCCAAATCTGTTCCCCCTACTTATAAATTTAAATGCACGTTTAACGTTAGATTTGTATATACACATTATATTACCTTAAATTTGTAACTTTAATATTATATTACAGATAACATTTGAATTTCCTTCTGTACCTATACCCCTTTTCCAAAAATCCATTTTCATTTTGTAAATGTTACTATTCGTCGGGGATAGTGCAATACTGTACTATAACTAACACATGCAGACAAATATCAGATTCCATAGAAGTATGTTTGAAATGAGAATCTTATTGACATGCGTTAGATACGCGGTATTTCACTATCCCCGACGAATTACAAGTTATGTTAACTTGTAATTGTAACTGTGGTATTTAATATTTCTACACATAAAGTATCTATTCAGTTTCATATTTATCGCAAAATAACGTAAAACAATAAAATAAATAAAAGTAATTTTATTAACAATTCAGATATTTTTGCTTGTCGGCGTTGCCGTCACGTTCTAAGTATACGAGTGCGAAAGTGACACGTTGTACGAGAAACGGTAAACACGTGACCATCATAAGCCACCTGAGCTTATTATCGGTACATATACCTATATTATATCTAATAGTGATTTAGGTACTGCAGTATCCACTGGCTATGTGGGGTTTGTTAATGCCATAATATTTCAATGTCTAACTTAAATCTAATGTGTTTTTTTAAAGTTATTACCTACTTATTACAGACTTCAACCAAGTTTGAGACACGAATAGCCTGTGTGTAGCTAAGTAGCCAACGCTTTGAAGCGAATCGTAGGTTTATCTCTTTACGTCATTCTTCCTAATTAGTACGACAACGACAGTTATTTGCCTTTCGTTTACGATTGAGCGTCAGCAATTGGCATCTTGGCTACGCACCCTGTAGTAGGCTTATGATGGTACCGCGTCTAAGGGCATTTCACTTTTAGAGGCACCCAATTAGCGTGACATTAAACATTCTTAATTACAGTCAGGTTCGTAACGACAATATAATACGATGTCTCTAGTAATTATAATACCGCTTGTGGTTTATAAAATTAACACCAAAACCGAGTTTTTATTTAAATTGAGTGGTTTATTAGTGTTTAAGTGCCATTACAAACCTGACTAAAATGAAGGTCTTTTAATTTCACGCTAATTGAGTGTTCCTAAAAGTGAAAAAGCTCCTAATTTTTTGTCGGCCTTGCCTTCACTTTGGCACTTGCATATTTGTTAGAACCTGACGGCAACATCGACAAACGATTAAACACAGCATCATCATAAGTCTATTGGTAGCTTACTATGGCCACGTGTTTATCGTTTATCGTGCTACTCGTCACTTTCGCACTTGTATACTTGTTAGAACTTGACGGCAACATCGACAAACGATTAAACACGGTACTGTCATAAGCCTACTGGAGCACACTGAACGGGACGCCTCGAAAAACAAATCGCGCCCGACGCGGCTCAGCCAGCATGAGGTAAAGTATTTAAGTACATTTACAAAGTTACCTATTTATAAACGTCTCCTAACTTAGCTAGCCGATTATTATCGCTTGTCCCTTTCCGTCTTATCGAGTTATCGACATCTGGGTCGTGGAGCAAGAGAGAACATCCCAGTAGTAACCCTGTAGACATATTGATGAGACGGAAAGCGACACGGGTCAATTACAAGAAAATTTAACAATCATAAGAAAACTATTAGAAAAAAATATTTGCGACACAGGTTAAGTTAAACGTGTGCCTACATATTTTATGAAATAAGTGTTTTAATAGATTGAATGATAAAAAAATTCGCCTCACATTTCTTTGTCACGAAGTTTGTTTATATGACTAACTTTCGTAACTGATAGGGCGTTTGTGCACTACACTGACTTTTACCGTCCGGTAGTCCGGTTTTTTACGGTCCGATATGCCACGCCATTAAATGTATATATATATAGTAGCTTGTGCACTATACGTAATTTTACCGTCCGACATTTTACTTTTCCCCATTCCGGACAGTATTTTTCCGATCCGAGATGACAGCTATTAAAAACGTGTTAATGCTTGTGCACTGCGTCCGGAATTGCACTGACTTTTATGGCTGTCGACTGACTTTTTCATGCTACTATGTCGCACCTCCGAGTAAAAAGACGGACAAGTGCACAAGCCAATCATGCGTTTTTTTTCAAGCCATATCGGACCATGAAAACTCGGTCTGCCGGACAGTAAAATTCATTGTGGTGCACAATCGCCCATACGCCTTAACCCTTAATTCGACAATGTCCAAAATAATGGACATTGTCTTTGGCCCACTTTTTGTATTTTATGCCGATCCAGAATTATTAACACTATTGAGTGCCAAGGAGGCTTGAACACACGACCATCCCTTACTTTTTTCGAATGAAGGGCTAGTTAATAAAAAGTACGCCCTATGTAATTTTTTTTGCATTCGAGCCAACCAAAACATAGTTAGGAGACGTTTATGTATAAGGGGGAGATACGTTGTGTTGAAATGTGAATGCGGGTTAAATAAATCTTAATTTTATCAAACGTACAGCAAAGGGGCAGGACAGAAATTGTGCGTTTTTTCTTTTCCATCTTACATGAAACACTTGGAGTATGGCGCGGCGTTGGAGATAAGTGTAGACGACGCCTCTTCTTTAACCCCGACGGCTGTAAATCATAAGAAACTCATTTAACATAAGTAGGTATCGCCGCTATACTTACTCAATCTCGTTTTTGCAAAACTCACTTGATGGAAAAAACACCCGTATTCGGAGTGAATGAAAGGTGACATTTCCATGCATTGATTGCCTTAGATCCGAGTTTAACTCCTGGAGTGCCGAGTGATGGATCCGTCACAAGACATTTGGACCACAATCTTAAATAGTTAAAGTTATAATCGACAAGCTGATTTGTGACAGCAGCGTTCCAGGGGTTAAGTAAGTATTGCCACGAATTGTCAGGTAAAATTTAGTGTTGTAGTGTAGGTAAATAGGTTGCCATTTGCAACTAGTTAACAAATATTAAAGGCCTATTACCCATAAATGTTATTTACACGACTGCCCAAGAAAGGAGGTATTGTTTTCATGGTTCATGTTTGTGATATAAGATTGTACGAAGAAACACAGATGTATCTGATGTACTCCTAGAATGTATGAGGTATCGTTGGAATCCCTATGCTACTACCGGTAGTGTCATCTTAGGCTATATGACGTGACGTTGAAAACAATACCTACGGCATCGTAAGAGTATGTACAGTCGGGGAAAATGAATGTTTAGCAGGTTGCCATAATTCTGAAATTAGTCGTGCTACATTTTCCGACTGCAAGCGACTAATAACGAACCAAGATATGTCTATAATCGTCAAATAGAAGAAAACAGCATATTTCTATCTTTGTCTGTCTTTGGCATTAACGTCAGTGACAAGTATTGAAGTTGACAGGAATAGGATACTTAATTCTGTGTATGTTGTTTTTTGACATTTGCTACTCGAACGCACTAACACTGCGAAAATCGAAATTCGTTAATTTCGAGGATTTTTCTCTGTCACTCAAACGAAGGCGTCAATAGAGTGAGAGAGACAAATTTACGAATTTCGTTTTTTGCGGTAGGGCCACAGGTAAGAGTATCTGTCAAATAAATGTTAGCTCTATCCTTTTTTGACTGATGACCTGATGATGGTAATAATTTTAAGTAATGGTAAGTAATACTTTTAACTGAGGATTGAAAAATCAGCCCTTAAAGAAGAATTTTTGGCATGTTTCTCACTTTCACAATAGTCAGATAAAAAATGTGTCATACAACGTGCACTTTTTTTTCACATGCATGAACATAAAGAAAGTGTTATATTTATCTGACAGACAACCTTACCTGACGATTATGAAACAATCCCTTCATCTAATAAGTTACACGAGGAAATGAAATAAAAAACTATTTGCCTGTTTATATTTATTAGTAAATAAATCATCTTTTAAAAACGAGTGTAGACCACGGGGTCTACACTCAACCACGGGGTTGTTTATGACAATTAGGACTCCTAAAAAATGGTCTTGCATGGAAGTTACTAGCTCAGTGCAGAGGTCCCATCCCAGGGAGATATCTTCCCATGCTTGATTGCAATGTTGAATGAGGGCTTCGGGTCTCCATTAATTCCGATCCCATACATTTTCTATAGGGTTAAGATTAGGTGATTTAGCCTGCCATATTATTTTAGTCATTTTCGGGTGACGATCGAACCAGGTATTAGTTATTCTAGCCGTGTGTATTATCTTGCTCGAATGAACAATTAGGCATCTCCTGTTGTGAATACACATTCGCACACTGGGAAGCATATTCTCTTCCAACATCGTAACATAATCCACTGCATTTGCTCTTGGAGTTCGCCTACGCCATTAGCACTCATCCAGTTCCACAAGTTAAACACAGTTTTTTCTTGATAACGTGTATGCCGCCATAAATTTAATCTGCCACGAATGCAAGATTTAAACGTTTTCTCATATGTGAAAATTGTTGACGACTTATTCGTGAGCACGTGCAGTTTTTTAATCAGATTAGGTTGTAATTTTCGCAATATTATATCGAAAGAATCCAAACAATATTTTATAATGATTGAGTTTGACGTATCTTTGTCATTTGGCAGTCATTGTCACAATCTGATTACCAAACAAATATAGTTTGAAAATCGAACTACCGTTTCACCCAGCAAGAAATAAAACTAGAAAACTTCATGAGTATGTGACGTAATTTGTCATTATAATACGAACAGATTATGTGGACGATTAAACTGCTAAACATTCATTTTCCTCGACTGTACCTACTCAATGCCGCACTTTTTTTAATATACGACACTTATATCCATTTATAGCTGATGCCACACAAAATCACCGGAAAATGGCAAAAAATTTGGTCGAAATCATTTTTGTTGAAGTAATCATATTTAACATAATTAAATGTGATTTATGGTCAACGTAACAAATAAAATTTTGATTTACATTAACTTATTTTCGGGACACCCATTACCAATACGAGGCGGCAGTTCATGGTAACACAGTCGCATGCGGATTCGCATCAATGTGCCATCAGCGTACACAAAAAAGATCGTGTTGAAATCGCACGGATACCTAAAGATTACCTTCAGGCCAGAACGAGAAGCGGGTGGCCGCGTCGGAGGACGTGACGGCCTCGTGCCGCCGCGTGGGCGAGTAGTTGCTCGACGCCACGTAGCCGGGGTTGGGGCTCGGGGAACCGCCTGCAATACGGCCAGGGTACAGACAAATAAACATGGCGGAAAAATCGAGCGTTCTAGCCTCCTCGCCATTGAGAGCAGAAAATTCTGTCTTAGAAAAATACAAAAAGGGGGTCGAAGACTAATGTTCATTATGACGAACCAAATTAAGGGTTAATTATTGGAAATGGCACATTTTGTGTAAGGAAATTACTTCTTAATTGCGGTGCAATTCACGTGACGGGTGAAATCAAATTTATAAGGTAGTTGTTAGTTTTTCGTGGCCTTCCGTTATTCTGATTGTCAGATGAGTAACCCTTTCAATCTGCATCATAAAATACGGCACGTTATTATTTGACCGGTTCGAAGCCCGACTAAGACAAGCGATTTTTCGTAAATCCTTAAATGCAGAATTTATTGTTTTAAAAAATAAAGAAAATTCTCGGATTATTCCCACCTGTTACCACCAACTTGACACCAGTGGTAACAACTGGGATTTTTCCCACCTGTTACCACTGGGAGCAACTGGGAATTAAAATTCCCAACTGTTACCACCAAACTAATTATTTTAGTAACTAACCAAATATTTTAGTGGTAACTAGTGGGAAAAAAATCCCAGTAGTTACCACCAAGTACTCTGGTGGTAACAGGTGGGAAAAAAAATTCCAGTTGTTACCACTGGTGTCAAGTTGGTGGTAACAGGTGGGAATAACCCAAATTCTCCCTTACACAAAATGTGCTATTTACAATATTTAGGGTAGTTGCCATCCATCGATTTTTCCACCCTGTATATTGGGTAACCTATGAAATTGGTGGTTCGGTCATAGACTTTAGTTGGTTATTTGATTGTATTATCCAAATAGTAACTTCGATTTTTTTTGTATTCAACATTGCACTGTGTAGGTACCTAAGGTTTTTCACACTAATAATTGCTTTCTTTTTGATCATGAGATTCATGAGTGATTTTCAAAAATAAGGCTTGAAAGCAACTCTTGCCATACCTATATACCTACTGCCGGTTCATGTTTCGAGTAAGTATTTTATACGTACCTAGTTTTTATGACACCTTGCGCACATCGATATCTTTGACATTGCTAAACGAAAATCCGTGAAAACACGAAACAACGAAAAAAGCTGCCTATGGATTTGGTCGCGCATAGGAAATTGTATTTTTCTCCCACTTTTAGTTAAAAAATATGTATGCTCAATAATAGTTTCCTGGCGGATGGAGGTAAGGTAGAGGTTCAGTACACACTTACTATTGTACGAGTAAGTGCTTTTGCTGGCAGTCTCAATAGATAGCGCCTCAGTATACAAATTTGATGTTAAATATTAGACTTTGAAATATTAACACCCTGTCCTAATAAATGTCAGCCTGTTTTAAAAGTATGCAAATAATTTTGATATAAGCTAATTATTTCAAAGTTGGGATATGAAGCATTAAAGGCACATACATTTTTCATCGTTTATATGCTCTAATAGTAGATTTTATCTTATCGGTGGTAACTCAAGGTATGATGACGAGAATTGGTACAGCGTCGGGTACTAGTACCTCCACCTTACTACACGTAACATTAACATTTTAAAAATACTTCTCATCAAAGTTTTTAACAAGCTGAGTTCCGCGCTTCGATGTGACTTTGAAAATTTCATTTGATTGCGTAAGGAAAGTTTAAAATCTACTTAGACTTAACTGAGAAACATAAAAGTCAGTCTTACCTAAACCTACACGTACGTAACAGAAACCTATAAAATAATAAATGTTGGATGTCATATACTAAAGAAAAAAAACGAACGTCCGAGGTGGGGAATAAAATAAATTTAAAATATATTAAACCTGTCTTACCTATTCATTTTGAAAATCTAATAGGTAATATACTAAAGGCAATAAACTTATGACTTTCAGAATAGAAAGAATAACTTAAAATAGAACAATTATTATTCCTAGATCGTGTAACACTTAACAAAATTAATACATTTTATATAAGTAGGTACACTAGGTACTAGCAAATCATAAATAAACAAAAATTTTAAAATGTAATACAAATCCTTCTCGTATCTGACGACAAATAACGTGATGAAGATCATTATCAATATTATCATACATTATTTTTTATTCGATTTCCGATTTGATGTGCAATTATCATTTAAGTAGCTAAGTTATGACATGCCTCTATTCACAGTTATCTTCGTTATCTCAGTTGGCCGAGTGTTTTTTCCAAGAAAACTTGTTGAACTTGAGCTTTAAAATAACCTTGAACTAGCACGGATACTGCAATTTTCCATTCCAAGGTACAGAAAGGAAATAAAGTTCAACTCTCTCTAATTGATTTGTTCGCCCGCGGGGATTCGCTTTGTCGAATACAAATACAAGCGACTGAGGTATACCTATGACTATATGTACAGGATTCAATTATTTTAAGGTGTCTGGCTGGGGCCTGGGGGCCTACTGCGGAGCACAAACGAAGCGATGCCTGTCTCTCGCACTATTGATTTTAAACGTAAGTGTGACAGGGAGGCGACACGTCAATCGTGGTTCGCGGTAGGCGTCTGCATTCAGCCAATGCTAAAATCGAAGGCCTCTTAATAGTTCAATGGAATTAGTGTTGGGTTGCATTAAATTTGATACCTAGGTAATTACATCTTAATTGAATAGGTACGAATTATAGGTTCTAATGGAGCATTCAATGAAAACGTGTCGTAAGCGACACTGTCTTTTCAAAACTTATGAAAAATTAAATTAGGTAGTAAGCTGAGTTACAGTATAACAATAACATATCTAGGCTTTAAGATTGACAGTATTTTCTAGCAGGTGACATATATTATTATGGTAGCTACCATAGCGACACGTAAGCGACAAATAGTAGTTGTTTTCATGGAATGCTCCTAATCTAGATGCACATAGGAATAATAGTCTTTTTTGTGTTCGTTACTTTTATTTGTTTATTTTTTCATAATTATATTGCGATCGATTGTAACTTTATCG
Organism: Thaumatotibia leucotreta; assembly: GCA_025490895.1. Classification (NCBI taxonomy): domain Eukaryota; kingdom Metazoa; phylum Arthropoda; class Insecta; order Lepidoptera; family Tortricidae; genus Thaumatotibia; species Thaumatotibia leucotreta. The sequence continues at coordinate 25,663 of JALPQI010000022.1, read as the reverse complement.
GGTCGAATAGCTCCAATGCCAGAATGAAGGTGTTGGAACGTTTAATCCCACCACGAGCAAAGAACGCAATAGTAGATATTGAAAAAATGTAAATACATTTATTTCTACGTCGTCATAAAGACTGTTTTTGATTTGACCATAACCCCCGTCGAAATCATTATAAATATTATTTTTAGTGCAGATGGTGCGTTTTTTACACGTTACTGCGAGAAGTGGCTCATTTTACGTCAGGTCCAAAACTTCGCAGGGCCGCCAGTACTAAAAAAATGTCGTCCGAGACAAGTGCAAAAAGAAAATTCGTAACGCGTGTCGATTTAAAACACTCCCTTCGGCCATATTTTAAAACATCGTCATTCGATTTTCATGTTTTTCGCATTTGTGTCGTAATGTACAGGTAGGTATTGTATTTGATACAAATTGTTACCCAGCTTTTATCCAGAAAATGGTTTGCCAAACTATAAAACGATCATTAATTCATTACTCAAAAAGTTTGTCGGTACATTATTTTAGTTCTTTATGCGCTAAATGGGTTTTCCTCTTTTGTAACCATCTTTTTGATGGAACAATAAATTATTTATTGATTGTTTGATTACAATTAGGGTCTTGTAGATTGTGTCTTTTCATAATTATGCAAAATAATGAAATATAGGATTAGATGAACATTAAAAGAAATGGTAAGAAGATAGAAAACAAACAGTAATTTTAACGATCTGTTTTGATTGTGTACAAAGTTTTTGAGAAATGCTGAAATATTTATGACCTATGCAAATACTTATATCCGCCATTTGTACACTTATTTATTCTGTAGTTTGCTGTCCAATAAGGCTCATAGCTATGCTATAAGCTTATAGCTTGATATAACTCATATAACATAATGGAAAAATATCAGCTGCTTGACTTTCATTAGCATCTTTGCACTAGTGACATCTATTGAAACATATGCGTACTAATGAAAATCGGGATTGCGACAAAGGAAGGACAATACAGTCACATTAAGTGTCCTTATACAGCTAAACGTCCCTCGACTTAACTCATAGATGGCGTTTTAATAAATACCATTGTGTTCAATGGAAAACTATTTAATTGAATGGCGCTTGAGGTGAAGCAGATATTGAATTTTTCGATATCGTTAATTTCGTTTCATAATCGTTAACTCTCCATTATATATCGTTTGGCAATCGTTAATCTTCGTTATACAGTGTGTCCTACAACCGGGGTGAAAAATTAAACGGTGCATTAATAAGCTGATCAACAATCATTTCCACATATGTATTATAATTTAAAAAAAAACGGTTTTTGTAATTTTTTGTTCATGTATTTTTCATTATTATGGGTTCATTTACTTGAGTTAAAAGTTATCAATAAATAACTTATCATTTTCGAATCATTGATAATGTACAATTTTTTTTTAAAACCGTAACTAATTAGTTTAAAAATAAAAACAAAATGATTGTTATGACTTCGTACCTGGTATATACTATCAAGATGTCTTGCGACTGACAAGCTACGACATCGTGATGCCAAGATCCAGTACTAAAGGTCCATATGGTCCAAAGGTCCATGTATATCGTTTGGCAAGCTACCGGCTATCAATTTCACTCATGTGTAGGCCCCGGATTGTTGTGGCGGTGAGGTTATTTATGTATCATTTTGTTGTACCTACCGTTCTATTTACTCCCCAAATCACCCTATTCTGACGTCACTTCGTGTGCTATAGAATAACTCCCTTAATCATAATTTCATCTCTTAACTTAGCAAGCTGCTCAGTATTGTTTGTCCCTTTCCCTCTTATAGACATATTTTAAGACCAAAAGGAACAAACAATACTTATCGGCTTGTCAAGTTAATGAATAAAGAGACGTTTATGAATAAGGGGGTTAGACTGTGCGAGTAGCAAAGCGTTTGTGTCTAAGGTCCTGCGTGCCTCCCATGTGCTGCCGCCGCGATAGAAAGTAAGTCCGCGTTAATAATGCGGTGGCAGTTCATCATACGGCACTAGTATTACTAGTTTTACCGTAGACTTAGGACTTAGAACCGTAGGTTATTTAAATTTTAAACTACTGTGGCAAAACTAGGTATATGCGGCGCACGTCAACGAATAGGAGCCCGGGATGCTTAGCCAAGTTGCCAATCGCTAACGCTTTACTAAGCGTTAGCGATTGGCAACTATCGTAATTTTCCCTCTCTGTCACTCTAACGCATTAGTGCGACAAAGACAGTTAGCTGCCTTTTGTTTACAATTGACGATTAAGCGCTAGCGATTGGCAACTTGGCTAAGCACCTAGAATGCTTAGCCAAGTTGCCAATCGCTAACGCTTAGTAGCGTATCGTAACTTTCCCTCTCTGTCACTCTTACGTATTAGATCGACAAAGACAGTTAGCTGCCTTTCGTTTACGATTGACGATTAAGCGCTAGCGATTGGCAACTTGTCTAAGCACCCAGGAGGCCTAGCTAAGATGTCATTCTGCAATCGTATACGATAAACGATAAGTAATAAATGTATGAGAACGATAGATTCGAACAATAAGTCACGTGACCATTTCCATAGATTATTATGGTCACGTGACTTATCGCTTCTCGTAAACGATTGCAGAATGGCATCTAGGCTAGGTCTGCAGCGCCTTACATTATATAGCCACTGTTCGAGTACCTTCTGTCCAGAAAGGGAACCGGGTACCAGCGGCGTCCGAGGAAGTGACCACGTCGTGGTGCCGGCTCGGGGAGAACCCGCCAGAGGAGTGCGCGTAGCCGGGCCCGGGGCTCGGAGATCCGTCTGATAGTATACAAAAATATACATGAACATGAACATAGGCACCACACCCAGCCAGGAACAAGCCTGCTCTGGACAAGCCGGCATACCAGGGGGCACGCGGTTTTTTTTAGGGGTAGACACGCTCTGGGATATAAATAAATGAAAATAAATATAAATATATTGGGACATCTTACACAAATCAACCTAGTCCCACGGTAAGCTCAATTAAGGCTTGTGATGTGGTACCCAGCGACGATATATGTAATAGAGAGATACATATAGATACTTAAATACATAGACAGCCACGACCAAGGAACAAATATTTGTGATAAATAAATACAGAAATAATGCCCTCGCCGGGATTCGAAACCGGAACCTCCAGCTTCGTAGGCAGGGTCACTACCAACTAGGCTACGGAGGCTGACAAATATATAAATATTATAGGAGCAGGCTTCTATTGTCATGGCGTTAGTATGTTCAGATATTATTGAACACCGTAGCAGCTCCGATATATCTTCTAAGATTTTATAATTTTTTAATTTACCCCAATTCGTTGATCCATTCAATTAATTAACGTATACAAATAATACAATTACACTGTATGAATAAGTACTATGATACTACGTATTAACAATAAACGATCAATTTTATATTTTTTTACATGGCGACTGAACAATCAAACTAGTCCCATGTTAAGCTCAATTATGTATTTAATTGTGAGTATTAAGCGATTATTTTATTTGTACCTATATTAATCGATACTGTCACCTGCGTGAATGATTAAAACGAGATTTGCATCCCAAGTAGTTAAAGGTGTTAAATTAATATGTAATTACCATAAATATATGAACTTACCCAAAGAAGTGACGCCGCCGATAGTGTTGTAGTTCATTGGCATCGTCTGCATCGGCTGAAGAGGACTTTGGATCTACAACAAGAATACAATAAGTTATTGATTGCACACATCGTACCTATATTTAGATTTTAGACTTTTTTGTAGTTCACTCGCTCGAATTCGTCTACTCGGCTAATTATTATTTTTCACAAACAAAGTTTTGTAGTGACGGCAGTAAAAATCCATTTGTCGCCACACCGAACCTCTTCCCGTGGGTAGCATTAACAGTCAGCTAAGGGATTGAAATGTCATCTACTATTTATTTATTGATTATTTTTATTTTCACACACTACTGCGATCGCCAACCCTCTTGTCCAGCGTGGCAATTATGGGCATCTACCTCCTAATGCATCGATACGCATAGGCTAAAGAGAGGCCGTCCAACAGTGGACTGATATAGGCTGGGTATTGTGAGGTAATGGAAAAGGATAGCTAACATTTATCTGACAAATATAATAATTTTATTCAGGGATGGTGAAACAGGCCCTTTTACCCAACAATAAATGAAATGTACATTTGTCACCACCCCAACCTCTTCCTGTGGCCGTGGGTGGCATAAGAAGTGCCGTACAGTGGCACTTAGCTAGTTGGTATGTTTTTTATTACCACTTACTCCATAATCGGGGCACAGTCTCGCGCAGCATACGTACTTAGGACGGGCAACACCAAATACACTTGACTGATTGATCAATGACTCAGCAAATCATTATCGAACTTTTACGAACGGTTTAGTTTACTTACACCCTTACTCAAGTAAATAAATATGACTAGGTATAATAGTTTCATTGATTAGTTAAACCCGATACCTCCCTAATATTCCCGTTTGAATAACGTCTTTTTATGAACGTGATTGTTGATAAATGGGTATTTCTTATTTAGTTTGACAGGTGTGTCACGACCATATTGGAAAGTCAAGGGGTTTCAGGAAGTCCAACATTTTAATACTTATTTGTGAAGTAGCCCCAGCGCCAAGCTTTCTGTTCATATATAAAAATATATATGATTACGTTTAGGTAAAGTTAAATCCCCAAGTTTCATTAATTTTGAATGACGCGTTTTAAAGCCGCGACTTATTTATGGGTTAAACTGTTAAATATTACAGTATTCAAATGTATTTTAAATGTAAACATAGTAATCGCAAACGGTTACAACAAATTTACGACGTGGAAATGCTCAGCAAGATCGTCTCTCAAGTGCTAATTTGCAAGCAAGCAGCTTTATAGCGTCGTGATACGCTAGTAAAATTTTAATCTGAATTTAATTACAGAAATCAAATTGGTCTTTTAACACGCAGTACGTAACTGGAGCCTGAGATTTACGATTATTAGGTGATGGATTTGCTGTTTACACTATTTTGTCAGACTGCGGTATGATTGTAAGTAGGTAGGTACGAAAATGGAACCATAGGGAACGCCCTAGTATATCACGACGCCATAAAGCTAATATAATAAGTATAGCAAAGATCTTGACAAACGTTTTTTTTATCTGAAATAGGCTTAGGTACTCATGGCCACAGACTAGCCAAGAGCAGAGACGTAAAATAAACATACGAGTATCGGGATCTCGTCATTTTGATATGGTTTTAGAGTGTCCTAGTAGGACTGGTGCGGGAGCGCGGCGTGCGGCGAGCAGCCGGGTGAGTCCATCAACGTATCCTGAACAGTCGGGGACTATATACCTGGCCCTGCAGTTGGTGCGGCGCGAACGGGTTGAGCGGCACCGGCGAGGACTGGTGCGGCAGCGCAGCGTGCGGCGAGCAGCCGGGCGGGCTGCGACCGACGCCGCCGCACGCGCCGCCGTACCCCAGACCTGCGCTCGTTGGCGATAACCATGACCTGAAATATCGACACATTGTAATGCAAACACATAGTACCTATTAAAATACAGTAACACTCCCTGCCCCCCATCGAAAGTGCGGTCCCCCTGCTCCGGTGATCGCACAGTTACCCTGCCATGCCTTATCTCACTCACTCACAGTCAACTAATTTCTGTATAGAATATAATTACGTGTATTTTATTTTATATTACGAAATACCCTAGAGTGGTAATTTCTCGTCATTCCTATATTTGGTAGCTGACATGCTCAAAACATTAAAACCGCGATAGGTAACCTAAAACTGATGGTGGTTGGATGGATGTTTTCGTTTGTACCATTTCCTAACGGCGGATACAAGTCCGCTATACTCATTTATAAGCATTACACTGCTTAGCTACGATAATACTGTCACATGATTTAGTAAATAGGATTTAATTATGATGACAGGAGTAGGAGGACAGAACAGAATAATATTAAGGTAGGTATTAATAAATATTATGGTTGTTAATGTTTAGCTACTATTTTATCCTACAAAAGCTAGAGTGTTGAACTGTTGATTGTTTCTTAAAGTTTTTATTAAGTAGGTACCTATTCGTGTTTAATATATGACTTTCAAATCATAAATGAATAGAGCTTGAGCAAATGTGCATACAAATTAGTTGCATTAGTTAAAAATCGCAATGTTACGATTATAAATAACACTTAGTCAGATACCTCACCCCGCGCCCCTTCATAATGTATAGGTAAGGTGCCTTTCAGTTTCACACTCGCTACTTTGACGCTGCGTATTAGATGCAATTTGATATTTAAATTATGGGTAAAAATAGGGTCATATCATGTAAGCACTAAGTAAGACCACCTGTGCTGTCTAATGTCACATGCATGTTTACTAATAGGTACAACGACAATGAACCAATACGGAAACGGGAACTAAAATCACACACATATCAATGATATTATTAATTAATTAATCGCATGTTTTGTAAACACGATAATAAGAAACGTAAATATTTATAATAATTAATCCATTGATGCGTTACATTTTCTGTTTATATAGATATATTATGTAATTAGTGTTTTTAATTGAATGATCGGTTAGTAATAATTTTGGTATTAGAAAATATTGGCGTGATGATGTACGAGTATTTAGGTATATTATAATTGTTTAAAGTACTGAAAACATAGGTGTGTACGATTTAATCAGTTTTCATTTTAGATACACTGTGTGTCAATCTAACACGGGTGATAAATTATGCCAGACACAGGATTCATTAGTGTAATAATTAATGGGTTTTAAAGTTAGGTAGGTACAATTAATTATGATGTCATAATTTTCAAATATTTTCGAAGCACCTATGTAACATATCGTCGCTGTTCCTACACAAGTCGCTATGTGTTTTATTGATACTTTAGAGGCGACACAAAAAATTGTTTATTTTGATTCTCGTTCACTCAACGTAAGCCAATATTTTATTTTGATTAATATGTTCAGTTTTATGTATTTTAATGTCTTTTCTAAATATATATCTCAGTTTTTTAACGAGAAAAATTAATATTACAAATAATATGTCCCATAGTCGTTTTTGTTTCACTCGTCCAAAGGCTCTATGTGTCTTATTTTAACTTGGTTACAATAACCAGTTACAAAATTTGACAATATAATTAAATTTAATTAATATTTAATTTAATTAATATTTTAACTTTTTTAATTAATATTGTGGTAATATTTGTCACATAGTTAGTTTTATGAAAGATATGGTTCTTCAATAATACAAAAAAAACATGTTTCAGTAATAATAGTCACAGGAAAATTTCGCCAAGTGTCTTAAGACTTTGTCTAAAGCATAGTCTACGAACGCGATGTATCGCTATGTGCGGGAAAGTACATATCGGGCCATATTTGTTCTTATTTAATTTATAAAAAATTCCCGCTATGTGCCTAAAACCACATAACGGGCCCCATTATAAAAAGTCACTCATAGTTACATAAAACAGTAATGTAATTTTTACACTTACTGTTTTTAGTAAGGGAATTCAATATATGGATATCACATAGCTAAAATTCATAAATCCTGAACTATTAAAAATAGCCTCACCGTTGTTTTTGGAACGTATAGATATTGAAATTAGGTTCAAAATGACATTAAAATCCAAAAAAAAACACATACTGACTTTTGTAGACAAAGCGACGATATCGATATGTCTTTCAAATATACAAAGCTCTTCATAATAGTTAATCGCGACTTATTTCGACTGAAAATCTTGTTTTAAATCTGAGTAGGATATAACTCAAATGACCAACTTGTCTTTTTGTCAAAAATTACAATCATATTTTCTTTTCATTCACTATTTGCACATAAGCAAAATGTATAATGAGTAGGCACTGAAGCAGCGGGGTTAATGTCAAAGGGCCTAAAGTATGGAAAATGTGGTTTCAGTCAAATCTTCTGAAAATTTTGATATGTTATAGATTTCAGTGCCCTGAACAAAAAACTCTATGGGTGCTACCACGGTTTCCGGGTTCCTTTCCATGTTCTGCTCGATTTTGTACCAGATGACAAAGTTAGTACTTAGTTCTACTTCGGGTCTATTTATTTAAACAATTGACATTCGTTTGAAACTTTTTCGTGATAATGCTGGTTAGTTAAAGACATAAAACGTCTACAATGTCAAGCACGTGATTGACTTATCGTTTATAGCTAAATGTGTGATTCTATAATATACCTACTTAACATTGTAAAATATGACCCATTCAAACATTAGAAAATATGGCGCTACTTTTAAATAGAGAACATTGCTTCGTATGTAATGTTTTTCGTGAACTGCGGCGGAAACCTACCAGAAAACAACGAAGAAAAAATTCAATCTGCTATGTCGTTCAGAGAATCTATGAACAACATTCCGGCTGAGTTCAACAACGAGTCCCGTGTGTGTATTAATTGTGGCCGATTGCTGAACTCAGCCGGCATTGTATGTAGACGTTTTATGTCTTTAACTAACCAGCGTTATCACAAAAAAGGTTCAAACTAATGTGAATTGTTTAAATAAATAGACCCGAAGTAGAACTAAGTAGAACTAGGTACTACTTTGTTATCTGGTACAAAATCGAGCAGAACATGGAAAGGGACCCGGAAACCGTGGTAGCACCCATAGAGTTTTTTGTTCAGGGCACTGAAATCTATAACATATCAAAATTTCAGAAGATTTGACTGAAACCACATTTTCCATACTTTAGGCTCGGGGTCCTTTAGTTTCTTGTCTTTTTGTTGGACATACTGTTTAAACTTAGGGTTTCATGTTCTAATTTTGGGATGAAACAATAAACGGTACAACTAGAGGTTTCCGATATACAACTCTATGTAATAAAATGGTAACAGATATCTACAAGCTGTTAGCTGTTGACCACCGAGTGGACAACTTTTCTTTTTCTGCCTGACACGGACCCAGAAATGTTTGCAGAAATTTAAAACGACAGCGACAGTAACTCGCGGCTAAATAGACAATCCGTTCTAACATATATCATAAAAGACGAGAAGTATAGCAGCGACATACTGTCGCACCAATCATTTGCCAAGCCTACAGGTAATGTAATGTAAAATCTACAAGAAAGATAATGTAAACAAAATATTCGGCCCCAATAGTAAAACTTACGTGTCATATCTTGGGTAAGACGGAGGGTATGGCGAGGAAGCTCCAAAGTAATTCCTCCCACCCAACGGTAGAGTTTGCATATGCGGAGGCACATGTTGGGCCACATGGGCCACGTGGTAGGCGTCCCCAAATATCGACTTGGAGTATGGCGTGGCCCTCGACGGACGCTTCATCCGACGCCGGCGCCGGTAGTTCCCGTTCTCAAACATGTCTCCGCAGTGGGGATCTAAAACAACACTTCACTCACAACACAACGATCGATATACACAAAGGTAAGCCTTTAAACTCGCTTGCAGTTCGCAATGGTGATGGAATGAGATGAATATGCGCAATGCCACGTTCGCTAGGCGCACTTAAAATATTTCTTACTTACTAATTGATAATACAAACAGAAAAAAAATACATTTTTCACTATTTTAATCCTGACGAATCCTCATTTATACTATTCTTACCAAGAGTCCAGTAATTGCCTTTCCTCTCGCCGCCGCCCTCTCTCGGGACTTTGATGAAGCAATCGTTGAGACTCAAGTTATGTCTGATGGAGTTTTGCCAGCCTTTCTTATTTTTCTCGAAGAACGGGAACTCTTTGGTGATGTAGGCGTAGATCTCGCTGAGCGTGGCTCGCTTGGTCTGGCTGCTGTGGATGGCCATGGTGATGAGGGCGACGTAAGAGTAGGGTGGCTTGGTGAGGGCCTGAGAGGTGGTGGTAGACTGGGGCTTCATCTCCGAACGCCCGGGACTGGCCGGGGTGGCAGATTTAGACTTGCTTTTGGTTTCGCTGCTGGAATGTTTCAAAACATCTTGTTATTGAATTTATGTGTCATTATTAATGCAACAAACTCTACTATAAGACGGGTTGTATGTATTAATGCTATCGGATTTATACGTATAAGTAACACATTCGACGTATACGTATGTACCTACTCTCTACTGTAGTCGTATACTGTACTAGGGCCTATTTCTCAAAAGCTTGTAATTTGTCATAGAAGTGGTGTTAAAAAGAGCCTTCCAGTTATGTATATTACAAGTTACAAGCTTACAAAACTCATCCCACGTCCTTCACTTTAATTTCATACTGGCTTCTCGAGATTAGTAATGGTAGATTTTTCTAACCCAAATTGGCAATAAATCTAGGGCATCTGCAACAATAAATTTAATAATCCTCCTAAAACCCATTTGAATTCATTTGTTTGTGTAAAAGAAAAGTAACAGAACTACTTTAAAAAAAAAGGTTGGTGCTTTTTTTAGAAATACTGCAAATTTTACAATATTACTTTATTATTATGATGATATATTTCTTGACTTTAGTGGTTTACCCATTGTGATAACGACAAGGAAGGACGTGGAATAAAAAGACGTACCTACCTCTAGGTAAGTACCACACTACTTATTCAAAATACAATAAGAACTAAGTAAAAAATATTGCATTGCATCGGATTTTCAATGAAAGTATAAACGCATGCACGCAGTGCGAACATCAGTGCATAAAGGTACAACATATTCCACGTTACATAAAAGTATACAATAGGTACCTACTTTATTATCTGACAGATACTCAAAATACGCACCAATATCTATATTACAGAAAATATACCTTTTTTAACTCAATTCACATTAAAGAACATCAAACAGAAAATTAGGTAGGTATCTTACCTTACCTATCATAAAATATGAAGTAGGTACCTAGTTATCTGAGCGGAAGTATTGAAGCTAAGCTAACGTTTTACAAGACGATTTAGATTGTAGAGTTCAAGTTCACTCGTAAATGTCATTACATTTTATGATTATGAAAATACATCATAAAATCTATCCCCAGCTCGTACCAATGAGTTTTTCGTACCAATTATACGAAATATCATTTGATATCCACAAGTGCTTTACGGTGAAGGAAAACATCGTGAGGAAACCTGACCAGTGTTGGGACCACGCAAAATAGACGCGTTTGATGTCGAGCTGCGGGAAATGGCTAGAATACAATAAAAATAAAATACCTGTTATTTGAACTGTTATTCTCTTCCCTGGAGAGCGGCTGCATGTTCAGGGTTTGGTACACTCTGGACAGGTCCTCGTCTCCCTTGACGCTTTGAGAATTCGATGTGTCCGGCCCATTGTTGTCTTGAAGACACAGCCGGTTCTCGTACGGCGAGGAACCTGCAACAAACACGAAGTTATTTAGATATCCCTTGCAGGTCTGCCTTGTGCTTTTCTCCTTCGACATACACGGCCTATAGGTTCATCTATGGATACATATTTTAAATTGACGCTGTCTACAAATAACGAACAATTAAAGACCGTGGCAGTATAAGGAAACTGCCTTACCAGCTTTTCGGGCTATTTCTTTCATCCGAAACTGTTTTACCTACATAAAATCAGTATCCGCCTTATCGTAGATAATTTTTATGGCTCTATCGATCCACATTAACAATTTAAATATATGTCAAATTCCAAGTTTCTCAGATACATTTTATTGTAAGTGCCAAATCATTAGGTCATTAGCTACGAAATTGTCGTTTGCATGGAGAATTTTGTGAAAAGTCAATTTTTCATGCAATGAATTGTATGTATCATTTTTTGATGTCAAAATCAAAATAAACCAAATTTTGCCTTCTAATGCGTGTTATCTCTATTTCATAAAACAAAAGGTATTATTATACATTTATATCTAAGTATTCGAAACATGTGACCCGGCAGCATATTATGGCAATAGTTGTTTTCAAAGCTTATTATTGAATACTTATTACTTAAGAAAAAACTTTCTAGTGTAAAAAAACCTTCAAACACAGAACACTGTTGAAAACAAACAAATATTACAAACTAAAATTAGGGACCAACTAAAGTCTATGACCAAAAACGCCAATTTCATAAGTAATGACCCAATATGATGCGTCCATGGAGCGACATTATCGCTAAGCGATAAATCTTTCCAATAAACATAAAAAAGGACTTATTTGTATGAAAATTACTTTTTAGTTACACCAGCGTACTATATTTATTCGTATATCAATCTGTTCCTACTCTAAATAGAATTCTCCGAACCGCGCGGAAAAACTAAAGTGCGGTTATTGTTATAAATGTTGAGTTGAGATTTAGCCAATCTTACACGTACGTGCCTCCCGATACGGGGTTCTGGGAATCGTCTTAGCATAGCTAAGTAAATACCTACGCACTAATACAGTGTGTAAACCCAACACGGGCGATAAATTAAATTAGACTGGATTCATCTTCAGTCTCTGTAGCCTAGTTGGTAGTGACTCTGCCTACGAAGCTGGAGGTTCCGGGTTAGAATCCAAGCGGAGGCATTATTTGTGTATTTATTTAGCACAAAAATTTGTTTCTTAATCGTGGCTGTGGTTTAAGCATCTATATGTATCCATCTATTATATATATCGTCGCTTGGTACTTCTACCACATCACAAGCCTTAATTGACCTTACCGTGGGACTAGGTCGATTTGTGTAAGATGTCCCAAGGTATGTCTTTATTTACTTATTTATTAGTATTAATAATTAATTAAATAGGTAAGGTACGCTCAATTACTTATGAATTTATGATTCACCATTTAATATTTCTAACATTTCCTGAGTAGCAATGTACTCTTAGCTGTAATTAATATTGCTATGGCAGACATGTCATCCGTTTTGGTATAGTTTGTGTTACATATTTATTACAAAATAAATGTTATCTAAATGTACTTATGTCGTAGCCTAACCCCCGTTAAGATTCTCGTATAACCCCTGTATGTGTATCTGTCTTTACCACGAGCTGGCAACGTGAACTTACCATATCGACCACGTAACTTTCTTTCTATCCCCTTCCCTTGCACCAAAACAATGAGCATGAGTGGGATGGACGGACAATAAGAGTAGGTACCTTTTGTCTCACAGCCAGGTCATGTTAAGAACACCTAGCAACTGACGAACAACGCATGTAGGTAAATAATGGGCGTTTTATGGTAAGACGCAAGACGCTTATATTTATGTTTTTTATTAATAATTAAGACCCCTTTAAGTACTGTCGCATGTCAAACCAATCTTGTTTAGCCTACTGATATAGCAAGAGATAACATAATAAAGCACCAGAATGCTTAGCCAAGTTGCCAATCGCAAGCGCTTATTAGCGTATCGTAGTTTTCCCTCTCTGACACTCTTTCATATTAGTGCGACAAAGACAGTTAGCTGCCTTTCGTTTACGATTGACGATTAAGCGCTAGCGATTGGCAACTTGGCTAAGCACCCAGCTATCCATATTTAAGTAAATTATCATTAATTAAGAAAAGTGGATTAATAATGATTCAACATAATATTTAAAGTAATGGCCTTCAGCTGAAATTTGAGACAAAAGGGTAATTCTCTCAAAAGTAATACCTCTCACTTATTATTAATTGAATATTTTTAATTCTTTATATTTGTTATTTATTAAGGTTAGAATTCTTAAAGTACCTAGTTTGTACATACGTCCATTTCCTACTAACCTACATCCTATGTCAAAAATCTACATTGATCAGAGGAGAACAGACAAGTTCGTATAGCAGCCCAAAAAAAGAACATGTATTGTGCAATGCATTTTTCCCTAAGTTACAACTGTTACAAGTAGCTAGACGTTTTGTGATAGGTAACTACCACTGCTACCGGGCCACATAGGAGTATATGCATTAAAAAACCGCTTAAAAGTCGAAATAGCTAAATCAGTCAAATTCACCGCCTAACGTTTTTTTACATTCCTGATTAACCGGTCCACCTGATACAAGGCTTAAAATCTCCCACCCCTCACGAATCCCTGAGCAAGATCGGCCGGAACCTAGTTATTGTTACAAGTGTACGATTTTGTTCTCGGCGATTTCATCTTTGCAAAGTTTACTTTTTGTCGTGGTATTTTTGTGTGGCCGCGGATTGAAAAAAAAGCTTTTGAACTTGGAAGATGAAGGTATGTACTTTATTATTCTGCAATAGTTTACGAATCTTGGTTATAAATAATATATTTAAAACCTGGTTAATTTGTGTAGTTAAATTTCGATATTTTTACTAAGAAAATTTAAGACAATCGTATTTTTGTTTATGTGTCGGGACTTGGCAACTTAGTTTTTTTAGATCGAAATAATGTTAAGGTCTATGTACATCGATTGTATAAGAAAAACTGTCCGCATACGTCCGCCATTCAGATTTTCAGTAGGTTAAAGTTACAGCGTCATAAACGTAAATTATTTGAAAATCATACTTTGTTGGTTTTTGTTACAGATTCTTTGGAAATGTTTTAAGAATTTGTTAACGAACATTATTTAGCATAATGCAAGCATGTAAAGGAAAGAAAACAGGAACATTTTTTTTCTTTTTTGGAAGAAAGACGGTTTCGAATTACTCATTATCGTGAGACAACCCAGCGCTCCCAGGCTACGCGATGGAAACGTGTAACATAAAAACGACTTGCGAAGGCCGAAGGCCGAGGTTCGCGCAGGTCCGAAGGCCCGGAATGTTCCCCGCCGCGCGCTCGCCTCTGCGAGGCCGAGAACCGTGCTGCGGGAGATTCCAATTCCCGGCGATACCTACAAACATATCCAACCCCCATGCAATTCCCTACACAAATGTCAAGGCACAACTCAGACAAGAATATATTTCCTGGCCTGCCCCCCACAAGAAGAGGCCGAACTGCGCAAAATACCATTTTTTAGGGTTCCGTAGTAAACTACGAACCCTTATAGTTTCGCCATGTCTGCGCAATGGCCGTTAATACTAGAAATTAGCTATTTGGCACAGATATACATATTGATAATGATTACATACAATTTTTTCTTATAATTTGTGGTAAAGTGGGGATGATTTTTTTTATTTTGTTGCAATCCTATAGTGTAGGGTATCGTTGAATAGGTCTTTCAAAAAGAATAAGGAACCCAGAAGAAAGTTGTTTTATAAAATGATTATTTTCGGAGATAACCGCTTCAGAATAAAAAAAAAATCTCCTTCCTCCTCAAACTATTGATCCGTGGGTCCAAAAATATGTAAAAAAATCACGAATCGTGGGTTCATGGAATACTTAAAAATAAACCTATTTCGAACATAATCGGCCCAGCCGTTTTTGACTAACTACGGAACCCTACATTGAACATGGCCCGACATGCTCTTGGCCGGTTTGTAATATATGATTACAATCAAATTTTTTGTTTTATTCCTTAAAATCCTCAAAAAACCAATGAAATATTTTTAAACGGTTTTATGATTGAAATACTCCTATGTGGCGGGCTTTAAATAATAGGTTAGGTACTTAATGATTTAACAGCAATGTCGAGTATCAAGTTTTTAAGACATACCTCTTATTAATAGGTAAGCTGTTGCACTATTGTAGCGATTTAAAAAAAAAGCTTTTCTTATTTTGTGGAACAACTATTTTATTTATTTGTATTTAGAAGTTACACGAATATGTAAATAAATTTAAATATATGATGTTAACCAAACAAAAAATATCGAGCTGTACCAACGCTGGAGGTGGGATTTTGGACCTAAGTCCTCAGCTTTCGCGGTTGATGCCTAAAACCACTCATACTCATACTCCCGCCTACCGAACACCGGTCATTTCTCGGGTATATGCAATTTGTTATAAGGCTAGCCGCTTTTGACAATACTCTAAAGGTGCGTTTAAACCAAAAGAGCATTCGCTGTTCTATCCCCCGTTCTACTAAATCAACCAATCACGTTTTGTTTAACGATCGAATTTCGTAGAGTGGGGGGTTAGAATAGCGAATGCTCTTTTAGTTTGAACGCACCTTAAGGGGCAAGCAATACCTAAATATGTGCTAGCCGTCTCCTATGCGAATGCCTTTCGGCATTCTATTATAGCGTGAGATATCTAAAGGTGGTGGTGGTGGTCTTGCCGTGTGGTGACGGTAGTAAGAATACATTTGTCACCACCCCAACTCCTCCTGCGGGTGTCGTAAGAGTCGACTAAGGGATTAAAGTGTCACTGACCATTCTACAAGATTGATGATGGGCAGCAGCGTCATCATAGTGGACACATTACTGCGATCGCCAATCCGCTTGCCCAGCGTGGCGATTATGGGCATTTACCTCCTAATGCGTCTATACGCATTGTTAATAGGAGAGGCCTACGTCCAGCAGTGGCCTAACATAGGCTGATGATGTGATGTGTGATATAGTGTTGCCATCTTATATATTTTGTATTGGTACACATCGGTAATATTTCTTTGGTATATGACATGTAATATTTATCTTTTCTGTCTACCTAAGTCATATTTTTGCAATCCACTATACGATGCCTTGCTAGGCTATTAGTGCGGGAGGTTTTCATCGCTTGTTTACAGTACCTAATTATCTACCTCTTAACATTCCTAACAACTCAAATAACAATCAAACCGTTCAAACGGTTTGGGAGTTTAGCTAGAACGCGTTCTAGCTGAACTCCCAAAGCATAATTCATTAGTGAATAAAAAATCTATGCAAGTATTAGAGATATTATTCGGTTTCGTGGAAAAATATCTATTGTGAGGCCATATCGATTTTAATTTTAACGAAATATTAACATGTAACAGGATATGGTATTGAGAAATTTCTGCTGCATTTTGTTATTTTATGATATACATATACACCTTTAACGTACTTTGAAAAATATTTGGGCTACAGATAAAGCAATGCGAAATGTGAAACAGGCGATTGTTCCGTTTTGACCGTTAAAATCAAGGATCAACAGAAATAAATAAAATAAAAACAAAATGGCGAATCGTATTTTATCAGTGCTCAAGCAGTGCGCATTTCAAGATTATTGTACTTGAGTAGGTAATATTTTTAAACGACATTCCCATTATTTTGAAGGAAAGTGAAAAATAAAATTTTCTTCGGTTTCGCGAGGATTATTCATGAAATAAAACTATTATAAACGGATAAACTAGCGTATATTAATTAAATTTAACTTCATCCCGACGTTTCGAACACTTTGCAAGGTTGCACTATACGCGAGTTTATCCGTTTATCATACTTTTATTTGAAAAAAAAAAATTAACGGACCTAATCAAGTGGTCGAACTCTAAAATAGGCGCAAAGGATTACATAAAAAAATACCCGACTGCACACTAAAAAAAGAGTAAAACAAGCCCCACAATAATATTGATCAATCAAATGCTAAAAACTAATTATGTAATACCGTTTAAACAATACCTATATTAAAATACACTACAATATGTGTTCGTAATCGATAGTTAAATAAACAGAAACTTATTTTGAATACAAATTTACTGAATATAATTTATAAATGTTGATGGAAAGCATCGCAGGCGGGGACCAACAGAGGCTTATTTATAGTCATTTCGGTTGTGCACCATTTAGCAGAATTTTCGTTGGTGGCGGTCAAGGTGGTCCCCGCCTGCAATGCTTTCCATCAACATTTATAAATTATATTCAGTAAATTTGTATTCAAAATAAGTTTCTGTTTATTTAACTATCGATTACGAACACATATTGTAGTGTATTTTAATATAGGTATTGTTTAAACGGTATTACATAATTAGTTTTTAGCATTTGATTGATCAATATTATTGTGGGGCTTGTTTTACTCTTTTTTTAGTGTGCAGTCGGGTATTTTGTTTTTTTAATAATAATTTTTTTATTTATAACTTTTTAGCTGTTTTTATTTAACGAAAATGTTGTAGATGTAGAAGACTATGTATATGTAAGTACCATTTTAAATTATTTCGACGACATTTGGCTTTAGATTACGAGTGATGTTACTCCGCAACATAAATTTACCGCCAATCTGGACTGTTGGTAGTGAAGAAGAAAAAGAATTAGGTGAGTCATTACTGCTGAAGATCCCGCAAACGTTTAAGTTCAGTTAAAGAACATTCGTCGTGGGGCCGGTCCAACAGCTTTTTTGGGTCAAGTGTTTTTATTGCTAACCCAGCAAGTGTTTTAACACGGCTTAGGGCTACATAAGCCTGGCCCTTTGCAAACACGTTTGATAGGTCCACGACAGCCCGATCCAAGGTGGTACCTTGCAGTTTGTGTACCGTTACAGCCCAACAAAGTATCAAAGGCAGCATCCGACGTTCAATCTTCCCTTGTCCGCGAAGCGCATCAAAGTCGACAGTGGAGGGCTCTATGCGAACCCCCACACCCAATTCATTGCCCTTAACAGAACGATCGTCGAACTCTACGAATACTGCCTGCGGTAACTCACCTGGTTCTAACTGCTCTCTGCGAAGAGAAGGCCACTCAATTCTTCTTATGATACCCATAGCACCGTTCACCAGACCGTGGTTTACATTGATGTTGCGGCGTAACATCACGCGAGATCCAATTCCAATAGTTAGTGTGCCGAGAATGCCCCCTGTTTTGTTCGGGTCGTCAGAAATGTATTGTTTGCGAGGGCACTGACCGTAGGTTTTAGCTTCTAGGGAGATGTCAACAGCGTTTATTTGGTAGAGCTTTAACGATTTGCCCAACTTTTTAGTCATGGCTGAATTATAAGCATCGACTTGTTTCGTAGTAGGGAAAATTCGAACTGCCTCTCCATCGGCAAATGGACCCTCTAGTGGAATTCTGCGGCTGTCCAGGATCTCAAGTTGGTCCATCGTTAACTCACCAACACGAATATTATTGAGAATGTCCACAAAGGTATTGTCTCCTGCCTGTCTCATATTCTGTGGCAATTCACAAAAGCTGAACAATTGCCACAGATTTGTTTCACCAGTTAAGTTCGACGGCTGTCGGAAGCAGTAAGAACCACCGGTGATTCTGGAAACTGGTGGTAACTGCATGAGATCTCCAAACAAAATTACATTGATACCACCAAAGTTCCCTTGATCCTGTTTTAGTTGCTGGAGGCGAATGTGAATGTTTCGCAGTGTTAAGTAGGGCACCATTGATATTTCATCGATGATGAGCCAATTTATATGCCTCCACTTTTGTCGCTCCCTTTGCAGCCTTTCACCTGTTAGTGGGCGTAATGTTTCATTTCTTCCCTTTTCAATTGGTAGCGCAAAAGTGGAATGCAGTGTAGTTCCACCGATTAGTCTGGCTGCTACTCCAGTTGGTGCAGTAACAATCACGTTTTTACCTATTTCAGTGTTACTCAACCTACGAATTTGTTCAGTCATAACTTTTAAGGTAAATGTTTTTCCGGTACCAGCTCCTCCAGTAACAAAAACTAGTAACGGATCAGAATTTGACACGTCCAATAACTTTTGGGAAATTTTTTGAAACAGTTGTCGTTGACTCATGTTCAACGAAGCTACAAATGTTTCAAACTGATTGTCTGGCATGCCTATGTCAGTTGGTTCATCTTCGACTTCTTCGATCATAATATTATGACCGCCGTCGTCGAGTATGTGTTCAATAGGCTGAACGTCATTGTTGTCATTTGCGTCATCGTTTTGTTCCTCAACGGTTCCTGCTGCCAAGTTTTCTGCCACAATGCGGCTTATAGCTTGTTGGATCTCAGTTTCCCACCGCATCATAGTTTCGGCGTCAAAACCTTCTTGCAGCGGACGTAGTCGATGCCTTTTGGCCCAGAAAGCTTCTTTTGCAGTATTAAAACCATCCAACAACTCTTCCTCTGCTCGGAACGGAATATGAGTCAGGACCAATGAGTAGTAATATGCTTCTGGGTCTGAAGACAGCGTATAATAACGCGTTCGGAGTATAGCTGGACGTGTCCGCTTTTTCATCCTACCTACGTTGTCTAATAAGGTAATGTATCGACGACTAGACACGTCCTCATCCTCAGCATCATAGGCATCAGCATCTTGTTCATCCTCCTCTGTATCGTTTCTAGTAGAGACAACCTCGTACCAAATCGCAAACTCACCTAAACTAAGTTGCTCCAGAGAAAGAGGTCTGTGAACGTACCTATCAAATACATTTTTGTACGGTTCGGAACTTTCTGTGTCAATCCTAAGCATTCGGTATCTTTGTTCAGGCGCGCAAGTGTTTACGAAAACACATTTACGTGAACTATCTCTTAATTTTAAATGACACAATCGAAACGCACATTCGTTGGCAGAGACTTCTCTGTGAGACAAGATTGCGTTTTGGATAGCAAAAACCAGCCGTCTTAAGTTGCTTCCACCGCGGTCTCTTACAGCACTTATAGCTTGCCTTATTGATCTAGAGACCTCTGCAGGTTCAGCTTTTGAGATATACTTTGAGATGTAGTACGCCACACCTAAAGCTGACCCGCAAGGCTGTAGATCAATATTGGCGCGCCACAGTTTTAATAATCTCGAATTGTAGCAGTTTATCATGGTTTCCGAATCTGTTCTTTTTAATATATAAAATCTTCCACCATTTCTCATTGCTTGCTCGTCGTCTAAGATTGTAGTGTTTTCAGACACTGGTCTCGGGAAAGCGAATCTACAAACGTTTCGGTTATTTTTGAAGCATGTTTGAGTGTGTCGATGTGTTTGTAACTGAACGACTAAATCATGCATCTCTGAGTCGTCCTCAGCGTCGGGAACCTCACACGTGACAACACGCTCCAGCAACTGAATACCTTCAGGGGTGTCAAAAGCCGGCATATCAGCACACCATAAAACCATGTGAACGTGAGGGCTACCTCGTAGCTGAAATTCTATGCGCCACCAAAAATCAATAATTTTCTTTCCTAAAATCGGATCCTCTTCTCTTCTCAGCCTAGTAAACAAAGTGTTTAGGCGCAACATAAATTGTCTTGATAACGTGACTGGGTAAGACTCGACAAGGTGCTGCTTTTCAAGGAAGGTCAAATCTTCAAAAGAAAAATTTGGGCGGCCATCGGCAACTAAAAGGGCTTTTAGCATGTCGGGCCAATTTAAATCGTTACAAGAGAGAGTAAGATACCAATGAGGAGGACCTAAATTTTTCACCATGGCAAGAAGATCCGTATACGCTTTGTGCCAGTACGCGGACGTGCCACGTATGTTGCGCATTACCAGGTGCACATTTTGTACAACATCTGTGGGCTCAGCTCCATCCTGACGCAACCGGCCACAGACTGAAACATTTTGTTGAGCCTTGCAAAGTTCTACTAACGAGAGGGCGTAAAATATGTACTCGTTAAATTGGAACCGTTTGTCATTGCTCATCACTCGAGTTTGGTAGTAATCGAGCGGTGTTATTGGAACGGGTCTTTGTTCCCTAAGCCCATTTCGACCATCTGGGAATAACCTTATCCACGCTAGCTCTTCTGCTCTTTGCTCTCTCAAGACGCTGACCGGGGGCACAGTTTTCCGTTTGAGTTCGTAGATAGGTATTGGTCTCTCTTCTACGGTATTAGCGTTCGAAACAACTTCGTTTAGATCTGGAATATTAGTATCAATCGGCATAAGAGCTGTAGTAACAAACGCGTGTTCTTCGTGAACAGGATCACTGCTATTCAGATTGCCGTCGCTAACTATCTGAGTGTCGTGTTGTTCATTCAGTACTGGCGATTCATTTGGGATGACCAAGGGTGTTGCATTTATAGCTGTGATACTATACTGCATATCTCGATGGCCTCTTACCTGTAGTGCAACAGCAAGATGTTGACATAAATCGCCTTGATTTGCAAACTTCATCAACATGGAGGCTCCTCTGTTAGGTGCAACATAACCTTTGGGTCCCCGAGAATGTGAGTCGAATAAGTAATATTCTGGGATCTCGACATCGGGAGACTGATTGCGTTCGACGATTACTTTCATTACCGCCAATGCAATATTTGTTTGACATGTAATAATTCCTTTATCGTGTGTTGTAAAAAAATATTCAATCCCCGAAGACAAATTAGGGAAGTATCCTTCAAGAACGTCAGATGGCGCACTCGAGTTAACAACTCCAACGACAACATCGGGCTGTATATTTAATTCGAATTCTGTAGCGGCCACAGAAACTGCGGGTAATAGCTCTTCAGTATTTAAAAATTGCGGTCTGTTTGCAAGTCGTGACATGCACCTGTTGAAATATGTATTACCAGCTAATAAAATTCGATCCAAGTCAGATGGGGCCCATTCATTTAATGGTTTGGAACTGGAGTAGGCGATAGCCGTGGCGGCATTAGCCGTGCACTGGCGGCCACGGGATTCCTCTTCAAACCGATCACTGCCTTGGTGAAAAGACCCACGCAAGATGTGACGGTCATGTCCCAAAGCCTTGAAGTGATTTTTTGGCTCATTTCTAATGTGATCTGCATTTTCTAATGTGATAACTGCCTCCAGAATACTTGACCGTATCTCTTCATTGGTAATGTTAGTATTAATTTGCACATTAGAGTACAAATGATTGTTTCGCAATAGCCACTCTAATGCTTTCTTAATTTTTTCGATGTCTACCGAGTATCGTCGATTGTTTGTCACGTTATCTAAATTTTCAGTGACCACACTTATTCCCGCATTTGCTATATTCAATGGAAGCTGTTCAGGTATCTCTTCAACTTGCTGTGCAAAGAGGATGGCTTGCCCCTTAAATCCCTGTTGTCCGTAACGACCACCCAGACGCACCACTTTTATAAACGGTTTTATCCGAGAAATGAGCCGCAGCTCCATCTCTGATAGACATTCAATTTCAGGCGGAATAGGTGCAACAGTCATGTTGTTCCAAAATGCATTTGACGGGCACTGATTCCTTGACAATTTGTTGGCGCATCTATTGCAACAATCTATGCGGTCTGAAACATTTTGTGGTAGAACAGTAATATTAGCAGTTAAGATACTGCGTGACTGTTTCTTGTATAGAAGCTTATGACATACGTAGCACACCACATCCGCCACTTGAGAAATCGCTTCATTGAATGTGGCATCACTATTTGTAAACAACTGCCGTCGAACACGAGACTGTGACCTCATAGCCGAAAGTCTTTCTAAACGCGAGCCAGGTGATTCGTTGTTACGAGACTGCACAGCATACTCTCGCATCTGCTCGAGTCGAGAAGCGCGGGATGATGGAGACTCATGCTCACGAATTAATTCGGCATGCTCCCGCATCTGGTCGAGTCGGGCAGCGCGAGTTGGTGGAGACTCGTGTTCGCGAACATTTCCCGCATGCTCCCGCATCTGCTCGAGTCGAGCAGCGCGAGATGATGGAGACTCATGTTCACGAACGTTTGTGGCATATTCCCGCATCTGCTGGAGTCGTGTCATACGAGACGACGGGGACTCAGCAGCTCTCTTTTCAGATTTGCTAGCTGCAAGCCTACGCCGCTTTTGTTCCCTATCAACGCTAGACTCACGTGCTTGTAAAGTACGTCTACGGGTACTTTTGTTATTTATAAGCTCTTGACGTGAAGTAGGTGAAAGTTGGCTGTACCATTGGGACATTCTTACTCTTGCTTCTAAAAGCCTTTTTTCGCGTGCCTCAGGAGATTCGGCTTTTAATTTTTTAGCCCGAGCCTGAGCCCTTTTTGTTTTGCGAGATAATCCCATATTGTATGTTTTTATTTCTTAAAATGATCTGATACCTATTGCCGAAAAAATCAGTACTAATGGAGAAGTACTTAATAATAAAAGTATGTTACTTAAACTAACCAAAAATATCTACCTACCTAGTTATTTTATTAATTAATAATTATTATTATATTATTAATTAATATGAAGAATTTAAGAAAGAACCAAAAAAAAGAACGGAAGAACGAGTTAATTAATTAGAAAGAACGAATAAATTTAAAGAGAGAAACACGAAAGAAAAAAAAAAGAACGAGTTATTTATACTTTATAAGTTTCGCGTCAGACGACGAAGTATCGAAAAAATCGCTATTTAGAGACGACCGTCAACGACGTGTGCCCTCATGCGTGTGCCCGCATTCGGGCTGTATACTCGAGCATATCCCCCTCCGCACCGCGCCGCGCGCCGCATGCCAGGCCACGCCCTATCTTTTTGCTTGCTAACGCATGAGTTGCTTTGCGTTGACGCAGAATTAACATGTTCCCGTGGGAATTTTGAGAAAAAACGTATCCTATATTAATTACTCCCGTGATTGAAATGAATCTAATGATACCGCATACATATTTTTTTAAAGGGAAATTTAGAAAAAATATTATTATGTCTTTATCCCGTGGGACTTTTAGGATAAAATGTATCCTATGACACTCCCGTAATCAAGACAAATCTAACGATACCTCATACATCAAAATCCATCAAGCCGTTTAGGCTACAGGTGGTCACAAAGGAAAAGACATACATACATACTTACATACACTCGAAAAACATTACCCTCCTTCTTTGGCAGTCGGGTAAAAATACATTAAAAAAATGCTATTAACAGTAAACACAAATATTATTTTGGTTAATCAGCAACAAAATGTTACAACGGGTGATAGGTTTATGATGAATATTTTTATAATTATATACCTGGATAATACCTGGATATTATTCTAGCGGGAATGACAGATTTGACGATATTTACCCTTAAATCGGCAACGTATTTATCTCAAAATGCACATTACATTTATTAGGGTTCAGGGGTACAAATCAATAATATAATACCAGAATTTTACTGTAAAAGAAAATAACTTTGAACATAATCCGTCCAGCCGTTTTTGGCCAACTACGGAATCCTACACTGAGCATGGCCCTACATGCTTTTGACCGGTTTTATTATGATTTACACTCTGTAAAGGTATTTGTTGGGCTGTTGAAACGGCAAAATAGTACCTATGTTTATTATACCTATGTGATTTCGTAGTTTATACATAATTATTGTTCAAAGTTTTAAGTCATTCCGTAATTTTTTCTATCGTATTGGGTGGTGTAGTGGCTCAGAAGGCCGAGTGTAGGTAATAAATTATAAAAAACGTCTCGATCGCGTTTACGTTTTCATCGTCATTAGTATGAAATTGACGATGAAAACTTCAACGTGATCGACACATTTTTTATAAGTTAATATTGCCTACACTCAGCCTTCTGGCTATGTACAGTGCAAGTCACATTTAGCTGTACCAGGTACCGATGACGTCCTTTCAAACTTAGTCCTTTGAGCAATATAATGATTGTTGCTATATAAAATGCTAATTTTCTCTCGAATACTTAATTAATACAGGATTTTCCCTTTCTGAAAATTTTTGGTGTAAAATTTAGAGTTAAAGACAAAACACATAGGTGAGTAACTGTGCAGGGCGTTTATGAATAAGCTGGTAAATGTAAAACTCTTTGGCCCCACTCCCACGACGGGGTTAAATAGTTAAGTACATGGCTACATTCTCGTCTTAGTGGCCTCACCCGGGATAGTTAATGCAAGTGGGGGGTTAGCAAGAGTGTACATCACCCATGATATGATGTACACTCTGGGATCCCAGTCTTAGTCTATTACTTATTCTATCACTACCTCCATCAGATTCACATCTGGTCCAGCAAATATCCCTAGCTTTTCAGCGTGGAAATGCTGTGTCATGGGGACCTTTAGGCCGGATACGATCCGGGGTAGTTTTTGTACTCATAATTAGTATATTATTGTTGTTCAAAGTTTAAGTAGAATGTAATATTAACGAAGCATGTGGCGAATTTTATCATTGATTTTAGTGTGACTAAGCCTGTGGCATATCTATTTTTGTACCTACCTGACGAAGCCTGCGAAGTGAATTTATTTAAAAGGAAATATATATAGG
>JALPQI010000021.1:0-12824 GCA_025490895.1 Thaumatotibia leucotreta | reverse complement strand
CTCTGAAAACGTCGACATTACTCTGTGTGTTCCTCTGGCCTGCTGGTGCATAGAGAAAAGTGAGTAGACATGTTACAACTAGTTACTAGCGTAGTCGACAGTGGTTAGACTCTCGCAGAAGCTGAACTCAACCTGGAGAATGCCTAGAAGTTGGCCATGTACGGGGTCGACCTTCACCCCGCCAAGGACTCTGAGAACGTCGACATTACTCTGGGCGTGTGCTCGTCTGGCCTGCTAGTGCATTGAGAAAAGTGAGTACAGACATAACAATCACTAGCTTGGTCGACAGAGATCATACCCTCGCAGAAGCTAAACTCAACCGGGAGAATGCCTAGAAGTTGGCCATGTACGGGGTCGACCTTCACCCCGCCAAGGACTCTGAGAACGTCGACATTACTCTGGGCGTGTGCTCGTCTGGCCTGCTAGTGCATTGAGAAAAGTGAGTACAGACATAACAATCACTAGCTTGGTCGACAGAGATCATACCCTCGCAGAAGCTAAACTCAACCGGGAGAATGCCTAGAAGTTGGCCATGTACGGGGTCGACCTTCACCCCTCCAACGACTCGGAAAACGTTGACATTACTCTGTGTGTTCGTCTGGCCTGCTAGTGCATCGAGAAAAGTGAGTAGACATGTTACAACTAGTTACTAGCATAGTACATAGTAGACCGTGGTTAGACTCGCAGAAGCTGAACTTAAACCTGGAGAACGCCAAGAAGTTGGCCATGTACTGGGTCGACCTTCGGTCGCTAATACGACAGCCTATCTCAGTCCACTGCTGTATAGGCCTCTCCTATTACCTATGTGTTTGGATGCCAATTGTTAACACTCAGTCGTCAACGAAACGTAACTGTTTTTGTCACACTAGTAACAAAGAGAGTGATTATGATTACCATCTTGGCTACCACCCCTGAGTGTAAAAGCCAATTAACCAATCGCTAACGCCCAGTAGCGTATCGTAGGTTTCGCTTTCTGTCATTTTTTCATTAGTGCGACAAAGATTGTCTTTCGTTCATTTAGCTACTTCCAACGACTTGGAAAACGTCGACATTACTCTGTGTGTTCTTCTGGCCTGCTGGTGCATAGAGAAAAGTGAGTAGACATATTACAACTAGTTACTAGCGTGGTCGACACTGGTTAGACTCTCGTAGAAGCTGAGCTTAACCTGGAGAACGCTAAGAAGTTGGCCATGTACGGGGTCGACCTTCACCCCTCTAACGACTCGGAAAACGTCGACATTACTCTGTGTGTTCTTCTGGCCTGCTGCTGCATAGAGAAAAGTGAGTACAGACATAACAATCACTAGCTTATTCGACAGAGATCATACCTTCGCAGAAGCTGAATTCAACCTGGAGAATGCCTAGAAGTTGGCCATGTACGGGGTCGACCTTCACCCCTCCAACGACTCGGAAAACGTCGACATTACTCTGTGTGTTCTTCTGGCCTGCTGATGCATAGAGAAAAGTGAGTACAGACATAACAATCACTAGCTTATTCGACAGAGATCATACCTTCGCAGAAGCTGAATTCAACCTGGAGAATGCCTAGAAGTTGGCCATGTACGGGGTCGACCTTCACCCCTCCAACGACTCGGAAAACGTCGACATTACTCTGTGTGTTCTTCTGGCCTGCTGGTGCATAGGGAAAAGTGAGTACAGACATAACACTCACTAACTTGGTCAACAGAGGTCAGACCCTAGCGGGAGCCAAGACGCTAATACGTCAGCCTATCTCAGTGCTGAAAATAGGCCTCTCGTCAACGAAACAGGACTGTCTTTGTCGCACTAGTAATAAAGAGTGAAACCTGTAACATAGTCAGTTATTTAGCTTATTTGATCAGGATCTTCATTCATTTTTATGAATTTCGATGACATGATGAGCTCATGTTGCGCAAGCATCTCTTTTACATCGTACTCCTGAGGTTACACAGAGGGTAATATGTATTATATTTATGTATATTTGTGTAAATGTATTAAATTGCATATAACATTTGAGGGGCCCACGGAAAAAACATGTCTAGTCATTTTAAATTTGAGAAAGAAAAATAACCTTACTTTTAACGGAACAAGGTGCAAAGCCCTGAGTTTCGCTAGGACTAGACATGTTCTTTCCTGGACCCTTCATTTGTGTCTGTTTATTGCTGTATTGTGATGTCAGTTTTTTTTTGTTTTCATACTCTGCATAATCATAAGTAAGTCATAATGGTTGACTGGTAGAGAATGCCTTATGGCATTAAGTCCGCCTTTTGTACTTCTGTTGCAAGAAAGTTTAAATAAATAAATTACAGTGAAAGACCCAATTGTTTTTTAAGGCATTTTTGAACTCGCGTTGACCATATTTATATATGGTCCGGTGCTTTAGGTTAGGTGTCGCTAGCGGGGTAGGCACGATACGCTCGTGATGGTCATGAAGCCAGGTTTCGCCATTGACGGATACGTCAAGGAGGACGATATAGTTATATAGATAGGCACGATACCAAACAACACAAGTTGTCATTGAAAATAAAATTGCATTTTGTTTACAGGCTACGCATCAACCGTTTCGCCTGGCCAAAGATCCTAAAGATCAGCTACAAACGCCACAATTTCTACGTGAAGCTGAGGCCTGGAGAGTTCGAGCAATTCGAGTCCACTGTCGGCTTCAAGTTAGTCAACCACCGCGCTGCTAAGAAGCTTTGGAAAACTTGCGTCGAACACCATACGTTCTTCAGGTATGTATTAATTTAGAATAAAGCCTAACGACTTTATATTTGACCCTGACAGTGGTGCTAGAAATAGTTTACCTATGGCAATAGTGTGCGTCATGTATAGTCAGCATGGTGTGCATTAGCTTCGGATATGTATTCAGGATTCATAAATTGATTTGAATTGCAGGTAAATATGTGATATTTACACACGATACACAAAAAAAGAGACGTTGCATTTCATACTTATTAATTCATTCACATTTTCATACCGATACACTTCAACTAGTTATGTATAATTTTTAAATAAACACGTATTTGAGCATAAACGGCTATTTCACTTATTTATACCGATAGAATTCAAAAGCGGTTAATTCATATCGTATTGAGCGTATCAGACACGGGTATATATCGGGTTCCCTTACATTTTTAGTTAATTCTTTCATGCACATCTGCGAAGAAATTCAAGGGTGTATTCGAAGTCCCAAACCAGTAGGTACTGGGCCAGCGTTGGGACCACGAAAAATAAGCACATTGATGTCGAGTTGCGGAAAAAAATGGCCAGAATACAACATCAAACACTTTTAGAACACAATCTTGGTTTTATTACGAACTTAAAAGTTAAAATCTTAAACCTTGACTTCAAGAAGGGTCAGGGTTGTATGTTTGTCTATCCTGTCATTTTACTCTCCAACTCAATTACCTACTCTAAGGTTAGCTGGAAGAGATCCCTTATAGGGATAAGTTCGCCTTTGTAATAACATTTTTATTATTATGTCGAAATTTTAGTTTTGTACAATAAAGTGCTTTACTACTACTACTACTTGTTGCCCGAGCTAGTCTGACACGCATTCAACAATTATTTAAATTGTATTTCTTACAATAAACTCGAATTAATGGCGGCAGTGCGGTAAGAAGATATACACCGCGCTGCTATCAATAATGAGTGAGCCTTGCGCGAAGAGCTACGG
Organism: Thaumatotibia leucotreta; assembly: GCA_025490895.1. Classification (NCBI taxonomy): domain Eukaryota; kingdom Metazoa; phylum Arthropoda; class Insecta; order Lepidoptera; family Tortricidae; genus Thaumatotibia; species Thaumatotibia leucotreta. Next base: position 9,169 of record JALPQI010000021.1, on the reverse strand, counting down.
CCACGCTATCAAAACGCATATCTAACCGAACCTCAATGCGTAAATAAAAAAGTATGTGTGATAGGTTCGGTCCCCATTAGGCTGTGGGCTTTCTGACCGGCGACCGTCGCGTGTCGTTTGAGGGTGGTTTATCTGAAACGTCGTCGGTTACCCGCTGCCAGCGACGTTTCAGATAAACCACCCTTAAACATTCACGAACAAAACATTCGAACGTCGTCGGCGGTGGACACGCGTCGGTCGCCGGTCGCCGGCCAGAAAACCCACGGCCTTAGAACTTTGAGTCCTTTTTGGTCTACTTAATTAGCCAGAGAGTAATAAACTTCAATTCAACTTTTGGGCTATTGTTTATATAAATTGGATAGTTTCTTGTCAAATTTCTGCATACCAGAAAGGAAACAAAATGTATAATTAATGAATTGAAATCCTTAATGATTAATGATAATAGTAATATCAAATAATTACCAATTTAAAGTAAATGTATTAATTTTAATGATAAATATAGGTAGTTTGTATTTCTGAACATAATTTGCATGTCGGATGACGACAGGATACCTACTTCCGAAACCGTGTTGTATCTACTATCTGTACTTGTATATCTGTGTGTCCTTAGCAAATAAAATATCTTTATCTTTAATCCCCACAGGCTGATGTCCCCAGAGCCTCCTCCAAAGGGCACGCTGTTCCCCCGCCTCGGCTCCAAGTACCGCTACAGCGGGCGCACGCTGTACCAGACGCACGGCGCGGCCCCGCAGCGCACGCAGCCCAACTTCGCGCGCACGCTCTCCTCCCGCCAGCTGTCCTCCCGGAGCATGGACGGTGAGTGTGCCGGGTCTGCAGCACGCTACTGCCCGCCTCGGCTCCAGTACCGCTACAGCGGGCGCACGCTGTACCAGACGCACGGCGCGGCCCCGCAGCGCACGCAGCCCAACTTCGCGCGCACGCTCTCCTCCCGCCAGCTGTCCTCCCGGAGCATGGACGGTGAGTGTGCCGGGTCTGCAGCACGCTACTGCCCGCCTCGGCTCCAGTACCGCTACAGCGGGCGCACGCTGTACCAGACGCACGGCGCGGCCCCGCAGCGCACGCAGCCCAACTTCGCGCGCACGCTCTCCTCCCGCCAGCTGTCCTCCCGGAGCATGGACGGTGAGTGTGCCGGGTCTGCAGCACGCTACTGCCCGCCTCGGCTCCAGTACCGCTACAGCGGGCGCACGCTGTACCAGACGCACGGCGCGGCCCCGCAGCGCACGCAGCCCAACTTCGCGCGCACGCTCTCCTCCCGCCAGCTGTCCTCCCGGAGCATGGACGGTGAGTGTGCCGGGTCTGCAGCACGCTACTGCCCGCCTCGGCTCCAGTACCGCTACAGCGGGCGCACGCTGTACCAGACGCACGGCGCGGCCCCGCAGCGCACGCAGCCCAACTTCGCGCGCACGCTCTCCTCCCGCCAGCTGTCCTCCCGGAGCATGGACGGTGAGTGTGCCGGGTCTGCAGCACGCTACTGCCCGCCTCGGCTCCAGTACCGCTACAGCGGGCGCACGCTGTACCAGACGCACGGCGCGGCCCCGCAGCGCACGCAGCCCAACTTCGCGCGCACGCTCTCCTCCCGCCAGCTGTCCTCCCGGAGCATGGACGGTGAGTGTGCCGGGTCTGCAGCACGCTACTGCCCGCCTCGGCTCCAGTACCGCTACAGCGGGCGCACGCTGTACCAGACGCACGGCGCGGCCCCGCAGCGCACGCAGCCCAACTTCGCGCGCACGCTCTCCTCCCGCCAGCTGTCCTCCCGGAGCATGGACGGTGAGTGTGCCGGGTCTGCAGCACGCTACTGCCCGCCTCGGCTCCAGTACCGCTACAGCGGGCGCACGCTGTACCAGACGCACGGCGCGGCCCCGCAGCGCACGCAGCCCAACTTCGCGCGCACGCTCTCCTCCCGCCAGCTGTCCTCCCGGAGCATGGACGGTGAGTGTGCCGGGTCTGCAGCACGCTACTGCCCGCCTCGGCTCCAGTACCGCTACAGCGGGCGCACGCTGTACCAGACGCACGGCGCGGCCCCGCAGCGCACGCAGCCCAACTTCGCGCGCACGCTCTCCTCCCGCCAGCTGTCCTCCCGGAGCATGGACGGTGAGTGTGCCGGGTCTGCAGCACGCTACTGCCCGCCTCGGCTCCAGTACCGCTACAGCGGGCGCACGCTGTACCAGACGCACGGCGCGGCCCCGCAGCGCACGCAGCCCAACTTCGCGCGCACGCTCTCCTCCCGCCAGCTGTCCTCCCGGAGCATGGACGGTGAGTGTGCCGGGTCTGCAGCACGCTACTGCCCGCCTCGGCTCCAGTACCGCTACAGCGGGCGCACGCTGTACCAGACGCACGGCGCGGCCCCGCAGCGCACGCAGCCCAACTTCGCGCGCACGCTCTCCTCCCGCCAGCTGTCCTCCCGGAGCATGGACGGTGAGTGTGCCGGGTCTGCAGCACGCTACTGCCCGCCTCGGCTCCAGTACCGCTACAGCGGGCGCACGCTGTACCAGACGCACGGCGCGGCCCCGCAGCGCACGCAGCCCAACTTCGCGCGCACGCTCTCCTCCCGCCAGCTGTCCTCCCGGAGCATGGACGGTGAGTGTGCCGGGTCTGCAGCACGCTACTGCCCGCCTCGGCTCCAGTACCGCTACAGCGGGCGCACGCTGTACCAGACGCACGGCGCGGCCCCGCAGCGCACGCAGCCCAACTTCGCGCGCACGCTCTCCTCCCGCCTGCTGTCCTCCCGGAGCATGGACGGTGAGTGTGCCGGGTCTGCAGCACGCTACTGCCCGCCTCGGCTCCAGTACCGCTACAGCGGGCGCACGCTGTACCAGACGCACGGCGCGGCCCCGCAGCGCACGCAGCCCAACTTCGCGCGCACGCTCTCCTCCCGCCAGCTGTCCTCCCGGAGCATGGACGGTGAGTGTGCCGGGTCTGCAGCACGCTACTGCCCGCCTCGGCTCCAGTACCGCTACAGCGGGCGCACGCTGTACCAGACGCACGGCGCGGCCCCGCAGCGCACGCAGCCCAACTTCGCGCGCACGCTCTCCTCCCGCCAGCTGTCCTCCCGGAGCATGGACGGTGAGTGTGCCGGGTCTGCAGCACGCTACTGCCCGCCTCGGCTCCAGTACCGCTACAGCGGGCGCACGCTGTACCAGACGCACGGCGCGGCCCCGCAGCGCACGCAGCCCAACTTCGCGCGCACGCTCTCCTCCCGCCAGCTGTCCTCCCGGAGCATGGACGGTGAGTGTGCCGGGTCTGCAGCACGCTACTGCCCGCCTCGGCTCCAGTACCGCTACAGCGGGCGCACGCTGTACCAGACGCACGGCGCGGCCCCGCAGCGCACGCAGCCCAACTTCGCGCGCACGCTCTCCTCCCGCCAGCTGTCCTCCCGGAGCATGGACGGTGAGTGTGCCGGGTCTGCAGCACGCTACTGCCCGCCTCGGCTCCAGTACCGCTACAGCGGGCGCACGCTGTACCAGACGCACGGCGCGGCCCCGCAGCGCACGCAGCCCAACTTCGCGCGCACGCTCTCCTCCCGCCAGCTGTCCTCCCGGAGCATGGACGGTGAGTGTGCCGGGTCTGCAGCACACATTATTCCAGTCCTGTGATCCAGCGGTTTGATCCAGTCCAGTGCTGGACTGGAGCATATCGTTTACATTACTCCAGTCTTTTAAGAGTAGCTAACACATCGCTGACAATGATCTAATACTGGTTTGGAACTGGAATGGCTGTCTACATTATAGGCTACTTGACCCATTTTTAAAGTTTGTCTTATATTATTAATCAATATCTGATTAACGGAAAAAATATATAAATATATTTTTTCACGACCTAGAAAACCGCAAAATTATAACTTATAATTTAAACTTTCGTTACCGCGCGAAAACGATACTAGCCATGTTAATGCTTAGATTATCTGTGTTGTGACGTCACTCAAACCGAAAACAAACATTTGACTTATGTTATGTCAATGTCACAGCAAAGCTACATGTCCATGGCGAATTTCACTCGTATAAGATTCGACATGAAGTTAGTTTAAGATCCTATGACGTCACATCATGGCCGACACCGTTTTCAGAGTACGAAAATAAAAAAAATAAAACAAATTTTTCAATAAAAAATATGTACCTATCAAACACTTTTAATACACCGTAATCGAAAAATATTGATCTTTTCAATAAATACTACAGAAAATAATAAATTTTTTGCACTAAATTTGATATGAGTCAAGTAGCCTATTCTAGTGCTGCTGGATGGGTAAGTAATATAACGTATACGAACCTATGCTATATAAAGCATAATGTATAAATTCAGTTTGTATAAATGTATAATGCCTAACGTGTAATAAATATAACATATAAAAGATATAATTATTAAATGAATAATTGTAAAATGTATAATGAAAGTAACATATAATATCGTTTACGATATCGATTAATTAGTATAACATTGAAATAATCTAATATACAAAACAACTATCTTACACAAAATATAAGCGCCTACGATTTTTTAATAATTAAACTATAGCATTATCATTATATTTAATTTGAATTGATTTACTATTTATACGTATATTAAGCCGTATCCGTATAGGAAGCGATTTTGACCCGGGAACCGGTCGACGAAGCCCCGCTACGCGGGGCTTCTATTTCTGCTCTAAGGGATAAAAGGTACCTAACGAACCTATCCAGGTTAGAGTAGGGGCGTACAAATTTGTTATTTTTTAATGCGGGGGGCTCCCGAGCCCCCCTTGTGGGGAGCTACGCCTCCCGTCCCTCCTTTTTTTGGTTTGGCAGGGATGAGGATGCGTAAACAATTAATGAAAAGTAAATAGGTCTTTTATTTATCCGGGAAACTACACTCGTAACCTAACCAATCCAAGTCGGTTTTACCCTGATTTATTACTTGGATTGGTTAGGTTTCGAGGCGAGAACGGATTGAAAAGGGTAAGTAATATAATGTATACGTTTTTGTAGAACTTAACCTAACATATTTTTCTGGCAGTTATATTTTATATCTTTATATTTGATGTTAGTATATATTTTAACTTTTATATTGATATATGAAACGGAATTCGTTAATATGTACTGTAGACTAAACAACGGTATATATTATTAACGTTATATTATTTTTGTATTATACTATTTGGAAATAGATGTTTAATACATTATACCTAACGTTAGTATACGTTATGAACGTTTGTAAACTGTAATTATACTAAAAGTGCGTATTCATTATGATACGCACCCCTGCTGGATTGGGTGAGCTGGAATGAAAAGTTGACGGTCATTTCAGTCACTGGACTGGAATGCTTATTGGAATTGATGCATTCCAGTGTCGGTTCACATTATTCCAGTAGCATTCCAGTACGGGATTGGATTGCTGGACTGGAATGCTACTGAAATGATGTGAACCGGGTATTAGCCTGAGTAGACGCTCGAGCAGGGCGTCCATGTTAAACAAATGTAAACGAGTGCGCGTGACAGCTCTGTCAAAATCCTTTCGACGCTCGACGCGGTCTTCAAGTCCGTCGCAGATCTGTAGTCCACTCCGGCTTCAAATGCCGGCACAGCTTTGTCTGCTACCTGGGCTTCGCTCGCGGGCGCTGCGAAACCTCACGACAGACCCGCGCACACGAAGGTAAGACGTAGGAAGTTGATCTGTAACAAGTAATTCAATATTATATTTTCTTTCCACACCACGTGTGAATATGGGCCCTGCCCGCCCCGTCAGACACGCGGCTCGACACTCGCCGCTCAGGCCTTACACTAATTAGGCCTTCAAATGTCGGTATTTTTATACCGGGATCCCGATATTGACAAAACAAAATATTACCGGTATTTAGCATATTTTGGAGTCGGAAACATGTATGTGACCTATAGTCTACGGTAGCTGTTTATCATCAGACAATCTATATTATGTGGTATAAAAAAAGAATAAATGAAATATTATTGGTCCACGGTTGAACCACGAACACTGTAAAGGTTGAGAAAAGTTGGCATTTAATTATGCGCAATATAATCTATTTGACAACTTTATTTATACAAAAACTGTAGCGGTAACTGAAGAAAATACTGAAGGATTTTTCATTAGTTTAGCTCAACAACTCGGTTGAGCTGAATTAATAAAAAAATGAGTAGTGTGCAGTGATTGAATTATCATACAAAAAAGAATTGTGGTATTATATTTTTGTATGGCAACCTTGTATGTATACCTGAACTCACCACACTCTACTATAGTTATTGTATATTGTGTTGTACCATACGTCTGGAGAGTACATAAAATTAGGTCACAGATGCAGAGAATAACGCGGTAAATCTCAGTAGATCATCGCTCGGATACTGTAAACATTCTCAACAAAGTAATGTACCCTTTCTTATATTTTGTTGCCAAATTTCTATATATTCTGTACCTTGCCGAAATCATTTGGTACAGATTTATCCCTTTAGTCATAAACGCCTCTAAACACAAGCCAATAGGTATTGTTTGTCCCTTATCCCTTTCGATCTTATAGAGATATTGATTCAATAAATAAATAAATAATAAATATCTTGGGACATCTTACACAAATCGACTTGCTCCCACGGTAAGCTCAATTAAGGCTTGTGATGTGGGTACCAAGCGACGATATATATAATAGATAGATACATATAGATACTTAAATACATAGACAGCCATGACCAAATATTGGAACAAACATTTGTGATAAATAAATACTCAAATATTGCCCTCGCCGAGACTCGAACCCGAAACCTCCAGCTTCGTAGGCAGGGTCACTACCATCTAGCTACCATCAGGCTACGGAGGCTGACCAAAATATATTCTGTAGGTACCTTACCTAAATTATTTGGTACAGATTTATCCCTTTACTCATAAACGTCTCTAAACTTCGCAAGCCAATAAGTATTGTTTGTCCCTTTCGGTCTTATACATATTGATAGGCCCGAAAAGGACAAACAATACTTATCGACTTGCTGAGTTAGCAGACGTTTATGACTAAGGGGGTTTGATTACATTTTTAAACTAATACTTTCGTGGATTTTTCTCCCTCCCCCACAAGATTTTTTTTTCTTTTTAAAAGCATATCTTTATACATTCTAAGTTATATGTCTTGTGGATATAATTGAAAATGGTATATTTTTAGTCTTGACTAAACTCCGAATCCGATAAATCAGTACATCATTACCGCAAAATCGTTTATTACATCATACAGTAAACAAGTCTTGTAAACGGAATCCGTGAATACATACTCATTTGTTCTGAGAATCGCTCCGTCTGGCTCGTTTTTTACAATATTATGAACAAATTGTTGCATTCGGTTTCTTAAAAGAAAACAGAGGTCGCTTTAGAAAATACATTATTTATACAATTTTACGGTGGTTTAAGTTATACACATAAAACCATCGTGGTTTAAACTGTTGACACAAAAAAAAGTCATTCGCTTTAAATTTATAGAAAATTTTCACAAAAAAAGAACGTAAATAGTAATATAGTAGTAGTAAGTATCTTAGGTCCAAATTTGTTTTTGTAACTGCTCGTCCGGGGCGTGAGTTGCGTACCTCACGGACCCTGAAGCTTGGCGTCCTCCCTCACCGAACTGGATTCATGTCGAACTCATTCACCTGCCAGGCAATTCGGCTGTGGAATGCTCTCCCCCCTGTCCATCAGACAAGCTCAAAGCAAAATTTCGTTTAAAAATATGTTGCGTAAGCATTTGTTCGAAAATATTCGCGACTAAGTGTTGTGTCTTGTCTCGCACCAGGTACAGATATATATATATATATATATATATGTATATGTATGTATGTAAATATGTCTATGTTATATAATATGTATTTAAATTTTGTATTTGTGTAAGTACAAGTATTTTATTTATATAAAATAATAATTGACTTGAATAAAGAATCAATATCACTAAAGTTTAAATCCTGCACCAAACCAAAGCTTTCTGTTTAGCCCAATGGTTGACTGGTAGAGAATGCCTTAAGGCGTTAAGTTCGCCATTTGTACTCTTTTATATTGTGCAATAAAGTTTAAATAAATAAATAAATAAATAAATATTCTTGACATCAAAATATTAAAAATAACGTTTGTAACAAAGATTTTTTTATTAATAGTGCGCAAAAAGCTATTCAAAAGTAGAAAAAGTCTTTGAAACGTCGGGCTGTAGTTAAATTTCATTAATATACGCGATATAATCCATTAGTGAGTATTGATGACGTTGATTTTATTTCATGATTAACTATCGCGGAAACCAAAGAAAATATCAAATGAAATTAGTCATTTAAAAAGTACGTTTTATAACGTTTATTCTGCACTTGTGTATGTAACACCATAATGTGAATACAAAACCCCGATCTAATCATTATAATTAGACTAATGATTTCATCCCGCTTTCCCCGAACCAGTTTCATCAATGACAGCGCGCGACCTTCTATACGTGTCACCTATGACGTTTGCGATAAGTGAATTTTAGCACTACCGTAGTTACTCATACAGCTAATTGTCACCTTGCCAGCCAGATGCATTATAGGATGGTGTTATGCGAGAATAAACATATATTTGCTCTTACATTCGTAGAAATTTACCAACCAAATCACTAAATTTGTGAAATTAATCGTAATAGTGGCCATGTAATTTTCACTAAATACACGACATGATTCTTAATCTAGGACATCATTTTCGGATCCTGTGACTCTTTTAAAATATCAAGCGCATTAAAGAAACTACGTAATACCTTATAATGAGTGTATATTCTGATATTCCTGGTTCGCATTCCAAACGATAAAAATGGGAAATGTATTCTTTGATTACCTGACACTCCAGAGTTTTAGATATTAACTTACAAGTAGCTATTTCTGCTTTCTAAGTATACACACAATAACTAGTTACAATAACTAGTTTTGAGTTTTGAAATATTTATTGAACTTATATTTCTTTGTAGGAAAATAAAGTAAACAATTGCTTCACGTTTTACAAACTGGTTACCGCCTTTATGGTTAGAGGGGCAGATTTCTAAACATAATTTAAATTGTAATGTATTGATACATTCTTGGTTCGCTCCCGCATAACACCATCCAAACATCAGAGAACTAGAGTGAAGTAGGCGATATTAATAACATTATTTACTCAACCGGCGTTATGCGTAACATACACAGTCCAG
>JALPQI010000020.1:0-99319 GCA_025490895.1 Thaumatotibia leucotreta | reverse complement strand
CGAAAACGCGCTATATATAGTTGAATAACTATCGATAAATCAATGATTTATAATATTTATAGTAACATTTTTTTTATGTTATATCTTTTTCTTCATGCTAATTAAATCTCTATTCATTAAATTACACTTATAATTTTAAAGTGGAATCCTGAGCGAAATGAGAGTTTCAAGCGTTAACGCCCAAGACAAAAATAATTTTGATACCGTGTGACATATACCCTGATTACCGTGTTTCACACCAACTATGAGAAAAATAATAGACGTTACATATTTAATATTATTGCGTATAATGGATTCGTAATTGATTACGTACGCTTGCTATTTATTTTCATATTTTATTGTTATTTTTTAGGCTAGCAACAGAAAGTCCTTCAACTGAAAAGTGCCACTTTGATCCCTCCTAGCAGGGAAAAAACGACCCGTATTCGAATAAGTGGTGTGAAATAGTAGATTGTGTTTGTGGGATCAAAACGGCATATTTCCGGCGTGGGCGTATATTGAATCCTGAATGGAGTGACGGATTCCACAAAAGTGGAATCCTGAGCGTAATGAAGGATTCAAGCGTTAACGCCCAAGACGTAATAATTTTGATGCCGTGTGATACATACTGCTTTTCACACCACCTATGAGAAAAATAAAAGATATATATCACATATTTAATATTTATGCAAATAATCGATTCTGAAGAAATTTTTATCAATTATGAACGTACTGTTTATTTTAATATTTCGTTGTATTTTTTTAGGCTGGCAATAGAAAATCCTTGAACTGAAAAGTGCCACTTTGGTCCCTCCTAGCAGGGAAGAAAAGACCCGTATTCAAATAGGTGGTGTGAAAAATATTTTTTCAGCAGAGCGACTCGAATATAGGGATTATAGGGGTTTTGCTGCTTGAAACTAGTGAGTCAAATGCAATTTTGCTGAGAGATTGAAAACAAAAACTTTAATTTTTTCCGTATCGTTGCTTATGCTAGTCGTAGGTCATATTTTCATGCTGCGGGGTATAATGCAAACTTCGAACATATAAACTTCATTATAATCCGTCACTTTCATTTCGTTACGAAAAAAAAGATAGATTTAGAATATATTATCTCGATTCGTCATTCGACTTTGAAACCTTCGTAGTAGGCCCTCAAAAAGCGGGAATGAATAACTCGTTCGGATGCAAAATAAAATTCTATCTCATGTTAAACTTGTATAATAATAATATTTTCTTCGGTTACCGCGAGGATTACACATGAAATAAAACTACGAAAACGGATAAACTCGCATATATTAACTAATTTTAACTTCATTCCGACGTTTCGAACACTTTACAGGGTTCGTGTCCTGCGGATGACTGAGACTCCGCAGACCACGAACCCTGTTAATATATCCTGCTAATATACGCAAGTTTATCCGTTTTCATAGTTTTATTTCTTGTATAATAATATTAAACCTATAAAAAATCCTTAGGCGTTGCACTTTGTCAGTCAATTCCTTAATACTGCTCGTATCGCTGACTGGTCGCTCAGAACTGTTCTCCAAAGTCTGAACTCTCTGTTCTAGGCTACCAATGCGATTACCGAGCTTCTCGACTGTGATAGTTTCTCAAAATCAGAGTTGATATTAGATAGCTCCTGCGGGTGTCGTAAGAGTCGACTAAGGGATTGAAGTGTTACTTACCACTATTTGATAAAAGATTGATGATGGGCAGCAGCGTCATCATAGAGGACACATTACTGCGATCGCCAATCCGCTTGCCCAGCGTGGCGATTATGGGCATTTACCTCCTAATGCGTTTATACGCATAGTTAATAGGAGAGGCCTACATCCAGCAGTGGACTATTATAGGCTGATGATGATGATGATGATGATTAGATAGCTCCAGACGCAATAAATATTACAAAAGAGCAAAGCAGATTTTTGGTGCGTGTAAATGTTGAGTCCCGAGCAAGCGAAAGATTCTATAATTGCGCGTTGAGGGATTCAAAGATACGAGATGCAAATGTGAACGCTCTCGTGTGCAAGCTCTCGCTTACATGAGCAAGGTAAGTGTTGTTAAATAAATTAATATGAAAAAATAAGTGGCATAGTTAGGAAAAAAAATGATAAAATAGAATAATATAATTTATAAAAATGGACAAATAGTTATAATCATTGATTTATCGTTAGTTCCTCAACTATAGATGGCGCGTTTTCGACCGGACGCACCAGTTGACCTGAAGTGATGTTTTTACCGCGCGCTCTTCTCCGTCTATCTCGTAAACGGTTAACTGTATAAAAAATGTTTTTATGCAAGAGTTGTAGAGAATTTTATATTCTACAATATTGATTATACATATAAAGAGTAAAGAACCCATAGGAAAAGAAATATTTACAAAAAAAGCTCAAAAAGACGATTTTTGTGACCTTTTGACCTTGAAATTTAATAGTTGCGCACACCCTACCACATGTAGGTTTTGAGACAACTTTTAGGGTGTCAATATACAAGTATTTACAAAGTTACAGCTGGGTATCTCGAATTCCGAGGTGAAACTACTAAAATGACTGGACTAATACACATCTCACTTGGGAGCTTGGGGAGCAGCCATTTTTCGATAATTGAAATGACTTATCACTGGACGCCAGACACTAGACAGATAAATCCATCTTCCCAAGTTTTTGTATTTGTGGATATCAATATTTTCTTTGGGGAATAAGGGGTTATTCATAAACGTCTCCTTACTTAGCAAGCCGCTAAGTATTGTTTGTCCCTTTTGGTCTTAATCAATATGTCTATGTCCGAAAGAGACAAACAATACTATTATTATGTTTGTATTTATTTTCTGTTGTATTAAATATGTTTGTATTTATTTATATCCTTTTTGCTTTCTTTTATAGATCTTATTGTACGCGTAGCTATTAAAGCTACATTTGTCACCCGTTTGCATTATCTCCTCTCATCTACTCAAAGGTTAACTGGAAGAGATCCCTTGAAGGGATAAGTTCGCCTTTGTACATGCCTTCTACTTATATGAATTTAATGTTTTGTTTTTGTACAATAAAGAGTTTTACTACTACTTATCGGCTGTTTATGCTTAGTTACGCGACGTTTATGCATAAGGCACTGGTCTCACCCCGAGTTGCTAAGCTATGAACTATGGGCTATAAACACGAACAAAAGATACGCACTCCCGTATAAAAAAAGAGACACGACGATACTCGTCCGGCGGTGATAGCTGATAGCTGGGCGAGTATCGCCGTGTCTCTTGGTGTGTATTTGTTTTTTTTTACTCCGTTAGAATATAAACGTTTTACTCAGGCTCTCCCGACCCCTGCGCGATTCTCAACGGCGGCTGCGCAGAACTGTGCACCGTGTCAGCCGGCGGCGTCGTCTGCGCATGTCGAGCCGGCCGCGAGCTCAGCCCTGATCGCCGCTCCTGCCAGCCACCTACCAGCAGCTGCCCCGGCCAGTTCGCCTGCGCCGAGGGGCCCTGCATACCCGAGGAGCTGGTCTGCGACGGCGTACCCCACTGCGGCAGCCAGCCCAGCGACGAGGACCTGTACTACTGCAGTGAGTGTCCCTCCTGCCAGCCACCTACCAGCTGCCCCGGCCAGTTCGCCTGCGCCGAGGGGCCCTGCATACCCGAGGAGCTGGTCTGCGACGGCGTACCCCACTGCGGCAGCCAGCCCAGCGACGAGGACCTGTACTACTGCAGTGAGTGTCCCTCCTACCAGCCACCTACCAGCTGCCCCGGCCAGTTCGCCTGCGCCGAGGGGCCCTGCATACCCGAGGAGCTGGTCTGCGACGGCGTACCCCACTGCGGCAGCCAGCCCAGCGACGAGGACCTGTACTACTGCAGTGAGTGTCCCTCCTACCAGCCACCTACCAGCTGCCCCGGCCAGTTCGCCTGCGCCGAGGGGCCCTGCATACCCGAGGAGCTGGTCTGCGACGGCGTACCCCACTGCGGCAGCCAGCCCAGCGACGAGGACCTGTACTACTGCAGTGAGTGTCCCTCCTACCAGCCACCTACCAGCAGCTGCCCCGGCCGGGTATTTCTCAGAGCTTAAATGGACATCTCATTCATCTGGTCACGTTTTTTGGAAGTGGCTACATCTTTTGGTATAATTTTTGGTCGTCAGACACAGCGCCCATTTCTCTATAAGCCAACCAAAGCCAACCTCAAATCATTCAGTCACTTCCAAAAAAACGTGACCAGATGAATGAGATGTCCATTTACGCTCTGAGAAATGCCCGGCCAGTTCGCCTACGAGTCATGCTGGACCGGTCATTGTGGCAACCTTAAAGGAGGCCAATGTTCAGCAATGGACGTCTGTTGGCTGATATGATGATGATGAGGTACTTAAGTAATAGTAGAAGCACCTGAATTCAAAATTTTAACGACCGTCCAGAAATTTACCCATGGTCGCAACGGTTTCTTTTGGCGCGAAGCGGTACATCAGTTTCGTCAACAAATAAAACATGGAAGCCGCACGTGATACTAAATTGCCTTTCAAAAATGGTCCTGAATTTTAGTTTAAAGGGTCACACTCACACCCTCTTCAATGCATCACGATTGTATACTCGTATCTATGATCAGGGGAATGAATTAATATTGAAATTCATTCCCCTGATCATAGATATAAAAACTTAAACCGCCATTTAAGAATAGTTGTGATTGGTTCGTCAAAGTTTTGATTGGCTACATTCTATAAACATTTGTCAAAGTTGTTGCGCCGAAATATGCGCGGTGTTAAGAAAAGCGCTATGTCCTGCCCATCTTGGCACATAACAATTGGTTTCGGGGCATGTTTGAGCTGGCGTTAGGCATCCATGTTATATATGGTCGCAGGTTTCGTCCGATATAATGGCCAAAGCGGAAGACCAGCGCTGGCTCTGCTGGCAAAATGCTGAGTTTTGGCCATTTCGAGACAAAATTTCGTGTTTACTGTTTTGTTTGTACTGTGTCTCGAATAAACGTTTTTTCTTTCTTTCTTTCTTATTAAAATCGTGATTTGTTTACAGCGTCGCGAGTGTGTCCCACTGACATGACGCCGTGTGGGGCAGGCGGCCGCTGCGTGCGTACGTCGGCGGTGTGCGACGGCTTCGACGACTGCGACGACGGCTCCGACGAGCGCGACTGCGAGTGTCCCCCGCAGCAGTACAGGTAGCGTTTGTACTGCGTCGCCGGTGTGTCGTGACGACATGACGCCGTGTGGGGCAGGCCGCTGCGTGACGACGGCGGTGTGCGACGGCTTCGACGACTGCGACGACGGCTCCGACGAGCGCGACTGCGAGTGTCCCCCGCAGCAGTACAGGTAGCGTTTGTACTGCGTCGCCGGTGTGTCGTGACGACATGACGCCGTGTGGGGCAGGCCGCTGCGTGACGACGGCGGTGTGCGACGGCTTCGACGACTGCGACGACGGCTCCGACGAGCGCGACTGCGAGTGTCCCCCGCAGCAGTACAGGTAGCGTTTGTACTGCGTCGCCGGTGTGTCGTGACGACATGACGCCGTGTGGGGCAGGCCGCTGCGTGACGACGGCGGTGTGCGACGGCTTCGACGACTGCGACGACGGCTCCGACGAGCGCGACTGCGAGTGTCCCCCGCAGCAGTACAGGTAGCGTTTGTACTGCGTCGCCGGTGTGTCGTGACGACATGACGCCGTGTGGGGCAGGCCGCTGCGTGACGACGGCGGTGTGCGACGGCTTCGACGACTGCGACGACGGCTCCGACGAGCGCGACTGCGAGTGTCCCCCGCAGCAGTACAGGTAGCGTTTGTACTGCGTCGCCGGTGTGTCGTGACGACATGACGCCGTGTGGGGCAGGCCGCTGCGTGACGACGGCGGTGTGCGACGGCTTCGACGACTGCGACGACGGCTCCGACGAGCGCGACTGCGAGTGTCCCCCGCAGCAGTACAGGTAGCGTTTGTACTGCGTCGCCGGTGTGTCGTGACGACATGACGCCGTGTGGGGCAGGCCGCTGCGTGACGACGGCGGTGTGCGACGGCTTCGACGACTGCGACGACGGCTCCGACGAGCGCGACTGCGAGTGTCCGTCGCAGCAGTACAGGTAGCGTTTGTACTGCGTCGCCGGTGTGTCGTGACGACATGACGCCGTGTGGGGCAGGCCGCTGCGTGACGACGGCGGTGTGCGACGGCTTCGACGACTGCGACGACGGCTCCGACGAGCGCGACTGCGAGTGTCCGTCGCAGCAGTACAGGTAGCGTTTGTACTGCGTCGCCGGTGTGTCGTGACGACATGACGCCGTGTGGGGCAGGCCGCTGCGTGACGACGGCGGTGTGCGACGGCTTCGACGACTGCGACGACGGCTCCGACGAGCGCGACTGCGAGTGTCCCCCGCAGCAGTACAGGTAGCGTTTGTACTGCGTCGCCGGTGTGTCGTAACGACATGACGCCGTGTGGGGCAGGCCGCTGCGTGACGACGGCGGTGTGCGACGGCTTCGACGACTGCGACGACGGCTCCGACGAGCGCGACTGCGAGTGTCCCCCGCAGCAGTACAGGTAGCGTTTGTACTGCGTCGCCGGTGTGTCGTAACGACATGACGCCGTGTGGGGCAGGCCGCTGCGTGACGACGGCGGTGTGCGACGGCTTCGACGACTGCGACGACGGCTCCGACGAGCGCGACTGCGAGTGTCCCCCGCAGCAGTACAGGTAGCGTTTGTACTGCGTCGCCGGTGTGTCGTAACGACATGACGCCGTGTGGGGCAGGCCGCTGCGTGACGACGGCGGTGTGCGACGGCTTCGACGACTGCGACGACGGCTCCGACGAGCGCGACTGCGAGTGTCCCCCGCAGCAGTACAGGTAGCGTTTGTACTGCGTCGCCGGTGTGTCGTAACGACATGACGCCGTGTGGGGCAGGCCGCTGCGTGACGACGGCGGTGTGCGACGGCTTCGACGACTGCGACGACGGCTCCGACGAGCGCGACTGCGAGTGTCCCCCGCAGCAGTACAGGTAGCGTTTGTACTGCGTCGCCGGTGTGTCGTGACGACATGACGAAGTAGTTTTTATAAACGGGTATGTACAATGTTCCAACGTCTTTGCCAGAGGGGAAACGATATGAAGGCGACTCCATTACTAAATCCTTCAAGCCCGCAGCAGTACAGGTAGTGTAGTGTAGATTTTGAAATCGAAATAATATTATGAGAATCACAAAATTGTGTCAAATTTATCGGTATTGTTTGATTCGGCAAACAAATTCTTAGTTCAAACAAAATTAGTTAAGGGTAGTGTCATCATTATAAAATAAAAAATAATAATACCTTATCTATTAAAACCAGATCCCTGGACCTGAACAGTTCAATGATTAATTAAAACAAACATCTAATGAACAGTAGGGCTTGCAATATCGGACTATTTTCAGTTCCGGAACTGATTTCCGATATTATACTTCAATTCCGGAATTCCGGAACCAGTTCCGAAACTAACGAAAATTTTGTAAAACTACATAGGTATTCTTTAAATAAAACGTAAAATTGCAATACCATTTGTACACAAGACGCTCATGAGGAAAGGGAAAAAATTTAACAGCATTATCTGAGGCTAAAAGAAGCAAGATTTTTTGTGTTTTGAATGCTTTGAACAGTGACGATAACTTCTTAGTCGTTGCTCTATTATTACAATAAATATCTACGGATGTACCTATTTAACGACGCGCGGTGCGACCGTGCCAAGCGGGCGGCACTCACGCTCTAACTGCCAATGAACTACACCGAGATATCGCGTCCGTGAGCGTTGTCTAACCCCCTTATTCATAAACGTGTGCTAACTTAACATTTTTGCTCTTATGAACACATTGTTAAGACCGAAAGGGACAAACAATTATTAGCGGCTTGTTAAGTTAGCAAACGTTTATGAATAAGGGGGTAAGTATGTGAGCCTTAACGCGAGCGCGTTTCTATGTTGATTATCTCCTGTTATATTCTGTGGTTTCACGATCCGATTGTTCCCCTTAGATGCGACGACGGCCTCTGCGTGCCTCTCTCCGCTCGATGCGACGGCCTCGTGGACTGCGCGGACAGCTCGGACGAGGCCGGCTGCCCTCGGGCCACGTGCTCGGCCTCCGGCCCCGGCGCGCTGCCGTGCGGCGCGGGCGGCTGCTACCTGCCGCAGTGGCGCTGCGACGGCGCCCTAGACTGCCCCGACGGCACCGACGAGCGGGGCTGCGGTGAGTGTCCCACTAGTGTACTACAGTGCCACGACGCTGCCGTGCGGCGCGGGCGGCTGCTACCTGCCGCAGTGGCGCTGCGACGGCGCCCTAGACTGCCCCGACGGCACCGACGAGCGACACTGCGGTGAGTGTCCCACTAGTGTACTACAGTGGCGGCTGCTACCTGCCGCAGTGGCGCTGCGACGGCGCCCTAGACTGCCCCGACGGCACCGACGAGCGACGCTGCGGTGAGTGTCCCACTAGTGTACTACAGTGGCGGCTGCTACCTGCCGCAGTGGCGCTGCGACGGCGCCCTAGACTGCCCCGACGGCACCGACGAGCGACGCTGCGGTGAGTGTCCCACTAGTGTACTACAGTGGCGGCTGCTACCTGCCGCAGTGGCGCTGCGACGGCGCCCTAGACTGCCCCGACGGCACCGACGAGCGACGCTGCGGTGAGTGTCCCACTAGTGTACTACAGTGGCGGCTGCTACCTGTCGCAGTGGCGCTGCGACGGCGCCCTAGACTGCCCCGACGGCACCGACGAGCGACGCTGCGGTGAGTGTCCCACTAGTGTACTACAGTGGCGGCTGCTACCTGTCGCAGTGGCGCTGCGACGGCGCCCTAGACTGCCCCGACGGCACCGACGAGCGACGCTGCGGTGAGTGTCCCACTAGTGTACTACAGTGGCGGCTGCTACCTGTCGCAGTGGCGCTGCGACGGCGCCCTAGACTGCCCCGACGGCACCGACGAGCGACGCTGCGGTGAGTGTCCCACTAGTGTACTACAGTGCCACGACGCTGCCGTGCGGCGCGGGCGGCTGCTACCTGCCGCAGTGGCGCTGCGACGGCGCCCCAGACTGCCCCGACGGCACCGACGAGCGCGGCTGCGGTGAGTGTCCCACGAGCATATACATGGTGTTCCACGAGCCACTGAAAACCTTGAACGGGGTGATTTGGTAGGTTAAACTGAATAACTTTTACTATGGAGCTAAGCCAGAAATCTCAAAAAAAATTGCCTTTTTCATATAAAATGTCCTGATCAATCGGACAAAACAATTTTTTTTAGATTTCGTGATTGGCCCCATATTAAAAATTGATCAGTATAGCCTACTAAATCACCCCGTTAAGGTTTTCAGTGGCTCGTGGAACACCCTGTATATCATTTCTTAAGTCAAACCACATCTCAGTAATACAGCATTACTGGTGTGTGGTTTGACGTAATAAATGATACAACGAAGTCTGAGGTAAAACTGAATATATTTATTTGTGAAACAAGGCTTTTTATACTAAAATCATATGTATTCAGTAAAGAGGGGATAACCATGTAAGGTTGCAGGTCAAGGTAAGGTGCGTGGGTGTTCCTCTAGGAGTCTAGGAAGTAGTTGGAATTACAGTAATCTGAGCCCAACGTTTTATGGCTTTAATTTAGGTTAATTAATATAGGTTCCTTATTAGGAATGGAATCAAGTTTCAATTAGGTTGTGGCTATACAGGATTGAATAGGTTGGGGCTACACTACAATTACAGTCCACGTGTGGCGGTGCGACGGCCGAGGTGACTGCGCGGACAACTCGGACGAGTCCGGCTGTTGTTGTTATTGTTTTTGACCTTAAATTATACCCATTAATATGGTTCATAATATACTGAACAGTTTTCATGATATAAAGTTGCGTATACGTATTTATAGGACCCTAAAGTTATCTACTTACATTTTGATACAGTCCTTACTGCATATTAAAACAAGAATCTCGTTGCAGAATCAGAAACGACGACCCGCGGCGTGATAATCTCCACCGAGCCATGCGACCTCGACCAGTTCACGTGCGGCAGCGCCGACCGCGACGGCATCGAATGCATTCCCCTCACGTGGCGCTGCGACGGCACCGTGGACTGCTCTGATGGCTCCGACGAGGCTCTACACTGCAGTGAGTACTCTCCGAGCCGTGAGCTCGACAGTGGCCGCGACGGCTAGAGTGCATCCCTCTCACGTGGCGCTGCGACGGCACCGTGGACTGCTCTGATGGCTCCGACGAGGCTCTACACTGCAGTGAGTACTCTCCGAGCCGTGAGCTCGACGGCTAGAGTGCATCCCTCTCACGTGGCGCTGCGACGGCACCGTGGACTGCTCTGATGGCTCCGACGAGGCTCTACACTGCAGTGAGTACTCTCCGAGCCGTGAGCTCGACGGCTAGAGTGCATCCCTCTCACGTGGCGCTGCGACGGCACCGTGGACTGCTCTGATGGCTCCGACGAGGCTCTACACTGCAGTGAGTACTCTCCGAGCCGTGAGCTCGACGGCTAGAGTGCATCCCTCTCACGTGGCGCTGCGACGGCACCGTGGACTGCTCTGATGGCTCCGACGAGGCTCTACACTGCAGTGAGTACTCTCCGAGCCGTGAGCTCGACGGCTAGAGTGCATCCCTCTCACGTGGCGCTGCGACGGCACCGTGGACTGCTCTGATGGCTCCGACGAGGCTCTACACTGCAGTGAGTACTCTCCGAGCCGTGAGCTCGACGGCTAGAGTGCATCCCTCTCACGTGGCGCTGCGACGGCACCGTGGACTGCTCTGATGGCTCCGACGAGGCTCTACACTGCAGTGAGTACTCTCCGAGCCGTGAGCTCGACGGCTAGAGTGCATCCCTCTCACGTGGCGCTGCGACGGCACCGTGGACTGCTCTGATGGCTCCGACGAGGCTCTACACTGCAGTGAGTACTCTCCGAGCCGTGAGCTCGACGGCTAGAGTGCATCCCTCTCACGTGGCGCTGCGACGGCACCGTGGACTGCTCTGATGGCTCCGACGAGGCTCTACACTGCAGTGAGTACTCGAGCCGTGAGCTCGACGGCTAGAGTGCATCCCTCTCACGTGGCGCTGCGACGGCACCGTGGACTGCTCTGATGGCTCCGACGAGGCTCTACACTGCAGTGAGTACTCTCCGAGCCGTGAGCTCGACGGCTAGAGTGCATCCCTCTCACGTGGCGCTGCGACGGCACCGTGGACTGCTCTGATGGCTCCGACGAGGCTCTACACTGCAGTGAGTACTCTCCGAGCCGTGAGCTCGACGGCTAGAGTGCATCCCTCTCACGTGGCGCTGCGACGGCACCGTGGACTGCTCTGATGGCTCCGACGAGGCTCTACACTGCAGTGAGTACTCGAGCCGTGACCTTTCGTAACTAGTTACATAATGGGTATCATGATTTGCCGGTTTGTAGCCGGTCACGTGTTAACATAGATAGTAGTACCGTTAAGTAACTTAGCTTTTGTAACCATGAAGTGTCTTACGTTACAGGAGTAGAAATGATACTCAAAGTGATTCGTTATAGAATGACCTTTATTTAAGAGAAAGGGTTTCTTTATATAGTAATTTACTTCCATACGATGAAGGTTACATGATGAAATAGAAAGCGTGCATTACCGACAGTCAAGGGTCATTATCTATGTCATTACATATGGTACAATGGATACTTAATACTTTATCTTAGTGTGCGTGTTGCGCTCAGCCGCATCCATTTATGCAGTGTGTAAAAGACATCGTCACTGAAACCTTTACACCCTAACTAGAAACCGGGATTACAAAATTCTCCGTATCTGCCCAGTTAAGAATAAAAACGGGAACACCAAAATCTCAGACTACAGTCTACGGTTAAGTATTGAGCTACAATTACTAATTGGAATTTACCTGGACGATGTACCTATGAAAGTATTTCCAATTTGTCACTGCATAGGTACATTTATTTTAGTTCGAATGATAATTTTAGGTTATTAAAGATTACTTTTTAGGCTTTTTATAATCCGTATAGCAGAAGTCTCAATTTCAAAAAACCCCAAACGTTTATATGTACGACTCTATATGTTTTTCTTGGATAATTTGCGATTTAAGTCACGTCATCCTTCCCTTTTCCGTTTTAGGTCACAAGAACAAAACCACTTGCACAGCTGACCAGTTCTCATGCGGCAATTTATGTCTGCCGCTGAGCGCTCGCTGCGACGGAACCACGGAGTGTCCCCGCGGCGAGGACGAGGCCGACTGTACGTGCGCGCCTACTGCCTTCCGCTGTGCCACGGACGAGATCTGTCTGCACGATGTATGTGTGTCTGTCTGTCTGTCTGTCTGCCGCTGAGCGCTCGCTGCGACGGAACCACGGAGTGTCCCCGCGGCGAGGACGAGGCCGACTGTACGTGCGCGCCTACTGCCTTCCGCTGTGCCACGGACGAGATCTGTCTGCACGAGGTATGTGTGTCTGTCTGTCTGTCTGTCTGCCGCTGAGCGCTCGCTGCGACGGAACCACGGAGTGTCCCCGCGGCGAGGACGAGGCCGACTGTACGTGCGCGCCGTACGGGGGGCCGAATTTTATAGGATAGATAGAGCAAATCATGAAAGGAAAAGGCATCCGCAGCGTATTGACCAAACTTAAAAACAAGAGAGCTAGAAGAAACCATAGCTAAATCAAGAAGAGATGGAGTGCAATTAGGAAAATGGTGTGTAGCGTCTGAAGGAAGGATAGCCAAGTTGCATGATTCTACTAAGGATTTAAGGCACCTGGATCGACTGTCGTCCTTCAGAAGACACGTATTGAAATCCCCCATAATAATGTGATGAGTATAAGAGGGCATAAGGTCTTCGAGAAGTTTTTCAAAAGAAGAAAAGTAATTCACGTGGAGAGAGGGCGAATAAAAAACACCAAGTAAAAGTTTGGAATGAGACAGTGAAACGTCAAGAAAAATATACTCTGCGGCATCAGAAATAGGAGAAAAGCAAGACACGCTGACAATTGAATAGGGAATATAAGAACGGAGATATATTGCGACTCCACCTCCACTTCTTCCGGAACGGTCGTGACGAATTAAATTAAACCCGGGCAGTGCATAAGAAGTCGAAGGTAAGGAAGGCTTGAGCCATGATTCAGAAACTAAAACAGCATGAATATTGTGTAAATCGAAGGAGAGTAAGAGATCACTATAATGAGCAGGAATGCTTTGCGCATTTAAATGTACAACATTAAAGTTTTTAGCCACATCACTAAATTGTGAATCTAAGAAGTCGTGAAGTGAAGGGGGTAGACTGTGGAAACTCTCTTCGCTGACACCATCTGAAGAAGAAAATGACAAAAAATGATCACTGTTATTACTCGATATGGACATATAAACATAAATAATTTACAGATAAAGAATATTATATATAGTAATTTAAAAATAAATTGTTTTACAATTAACACTAAACAAGAACTCCGCGTTCTACCCGCCAGTAGTATAATTGTGATAAAATATATGAATTTAAACATGGAAGTTCAATTTATATTCAATGCAGTATGCATGCACCTCAACAAAACAAAACATGAATTTATAAACGGAACGCAATTTTACGGGCTGGCAACACTATTACATATAAATGTCAAACTTATGCCAAATGCTAGGTAGCCATAGCCAACGTTCTAATAAAAAGTGACAAAACAAAATGACACTGACAATTGTGAAATTAATAAGAAAACATTCAAAATATGTTAAGAAAATTATAAGGGAATAAAGAGGGTAAACAAAGTAATAGTGACAGTGATACACGACAAAATACGAACGATACATACTGTAAAACCCGATCAAAAGAAGAAGTACACTTAAGAATAATCAAGGTTTCGCTTTGGCAGCTACACGTCTGGGCCGCTTTTCGACTTTATGGCTGTTATCAGGCTTTGAAACGATCTCTGCGCTTGGAGTCGAAGTGGTTGGATGTGCAAGCGCATCCGGAATAGCCTTAAGCTCGACAAGGCTTACAACACGCCTGCGCACGTCTCTCGCGTCTAAAATATGTATGACGCCGTCCCTGGTCCAACATCTTCGAACGCCGAAACGCTCGCGTGCCGCCATAAAGGTCTCCTGTCGCGACTTGGTTAAGAATTCTGCGACTGTAATACCAGAACCTTTCAACGCCACTTTACCAAACCACAGCTTATCACGAACGGCAGTTTCACAGAGCTTGACCACAATTGCCCTGGGCTTGGTCCCTCGGAGTTTACCAAGTCGGTGGCTCCTTCTTATATCAGCGGTAGTGAAATCGGCCTTGATGGATTTGAGCTGCTCCGCTATAACCGCAGTTGTGTCCTCACCATCGCCTTCCGGAACACCATGGATAACGAGCATCTTGCGCCTGGTCCGCATTTCCATCTGGTCAGCCTGCTTAGAAATGAGCTCCACCTGTCTCTGAAGCAAATCAAGCGACTTACAGACAAATGCCTTGAAGCTGTTAAATTCTGCGGCTACTGTCTCGATGCTGCCAACTGCCTTGCTAGACTCCGCCTTATCCAAGGTACTCTGCATCTCAGCCATTCTTGCAGTGAAAGTTTCAGCTAGCTCCGCCATAGAACCTTTAATCGCATTGACTTCGGACATTGTGTGTGAAAGTGACAGTTGAACTTGGTGAAATGTTATAAATCGGTAACTTCCTGGAGAAAAGATCAGATACCACTGGTAGGTGAACTATGTTATCTATACATTAACTAGGTGTAAAAAATTTAATTTAAATATGTAATATACTAATTTTTGCTATTAAAATATGAGAGCAGTGATGTGGTGAGTTTTATTCACCTACCCGAAAAAAAGGTATGTGTGTCTGTTTGTCTGTCTGTCTGCCGCTGAGCGCTCGCTGCCACGGAACCATAGAGTTGTACATATATCTGGGTTCTGCAATGGTATCCAACATGGTGCGTAAAGAACAAAATGAAGTATATTTGTAGACCTTTTTAATGACCTAACATTCAGCTGTGTCGGCTCTGTCCAAGCTCCATACTTGAAATAGGCACAGTGTCAAGGAGGGACACGTGAAAACACTTAAAACTATTTACTCCATTCCATCTCTCAGTATCTACTGTCCCTAATGCTAATAAACGGTACGTATCTATAGTCAAGTCAAGTCAAAGTCAAACTATTATTTATTCAAGTAAGCTTATTAATAAGCATTTTCGAATCGTCTGACATTATCTTCTCTTCTCTTCTTCCACTTAAGAGCTATGCTCTTGTCGGTGTAGCAATCGCCAGGCGTCTCTCTCCTCTCACATTATCAAGAGAGAGAAAAAAATCTACGTGTTATACATATTGTGAGAGGCAATCCGTTATCTTATGGAGAGATGTTTTATTTATGTATATGTAATCTCCACTACGTTGCATATGTTACGAACGCGTAGGATTGTGAAATAAAAAATATACTAAGCCCATGGGTCCTTTTCAACGCTAACCCCTCATTCAGATTCAGATTCTTTATTGATAAAATATACATTTTATAGGTCATATGTAATTAATTATCATTACATTCTTATATGAATTGGTACACAGTATGAATACATATAATATGTTTCGCGTTTCTTTTATTTTTAATGTTTATTAAGTAACAGTAGCGAGGATGAGAGTCAACGATCTCTTTGTAAAAATTCAGATATGTATATTGTCATTTGTCAGCCTCCGTAGCCTAGTTGGTAGTGACCCTGCCTACGAAGCAGGAGGTTCCGGGTTCGAATCCCGGTGAGGGCATTATTTGTGTATTTATTTATCACAAATATTTGTTCCTTGGTCATGATTGTATATGTATTTAAGTATCTATATGTATCTATCTATTATGTATATCGTCGCCTGGTACCCACATCACAAGCCTTAATTGAGCTTACCGTGGGACTAGGTTGATTCGTGTAAAGATGTCCCAAGATATTTATTTATTTATTCTTATATGAATAGGTACACAGTATGAATACATATAATATGTTTCGCGTTTCTTTTATTTTCAATGTTTATTAAGTAACAGTAGCGAGGATGAGAGTCAACGATCTCTTTGTAAAAAATTGGTTGCCTGTAAAGTCGATATACGGGCGAAAGTTTTACGTGACAACGACTTTCACTTTTTATGTCTGTCTCTCTCGCTCTTAGGCGGGCTAACCATGCCTGAGTGGAAGGGACGCGTGCCTCTCACTCGCTCTCATTGTGAGCGCATAACGTGAGCGGAGCGTAACGCAGTTTCTTGAAGTGTCACCCGGCAAACCAATTTATAAGACGTTGTCACGTCAATATACTAAGCCCATGGTCCTTTTCAACGCTAACCCCTAATTCCCAGGGCTTATACTGCGACGGCGACGTCGACTGCTCGGACGGGTCGGACGAGCCCCCGGGCTGCAGCCGCGCGCCGCCGCCGCCCTCGGCCTGCGCGCCCGGCGGGCTGGCCTGCGCGGGCCGCTGTCTCTCCGCCGAGCTGGTGTGCGACGGGAGGGACCACTGCCTAGACGGGCTGGGAGAGGGCGCGGGCAGCGACGAGGACCCGAGCATGTGCTGTGAGTGGATGTGTATACTGCGGGCTGGCCTGCGCGGGCCGCTGTCTCTCCGCCGAGCTGGTGTGCGACGGGAGGGACCACTGCCTAGACGGGCTGGGAGAGGGCGCGGGCAGCGACGAGGACCCGAGCATGTGCTGTGAGTGGATGTGTATACTGCGGGCTGGCCTGCGCGGGCCGCTGTCTCTCCGCCGAGCTGGTGTGCGACGGGAGGGACCACTGCCTAGACGGGCTGGGAGAGGGCGCGGGCAGCGACGAGGACCCGAGCATGTGCTGTGAGTGGATGTGTATACTGCGGGCTGGCCTGCGCGGGCCGCTGTCTCTCCGCCGAGCTGGTGTGCGACGGGAGGGACCACTGCCTAGACGGGCTGGGAGAGGGCGCGGGCAGCGACGAGGACCCGAGCATGTGCTGTGAGTGGATGTGTATACTGCGGGCTGGCCTGCGCGGGCCGCTGTCTCTCCGCCGAGCTGGTGTGCGACGGGAGGGACCACTGCCTAGACGGGCTGGGAGAGGGCGCGGGCAGCGACGAGGACCCGAGCATGTGCTGTGAGTGGATGTGTATACTGCGGGCTGGCCTGCGCGGGCCGCTGTCTCTCCGCCGAGCTGGTGTGCGACGGGAGGGACCACTGCCTAGACGGGCTGGGAGAGGGCGCGGGCAGCGACGAGGACCCGAGCATGTGCTGTGAGTGGATGTGTATACTGCGGGCTGGCCTGCGCGGGCCGCTGTCTCTCCGCCGAGCTGGTGTGCGACGGGAGGGACCACTGCCTAGACGGGCTGGGAGAGGGCGCGGGCAGCGACGAGGACCCGAGCATGTGCTGTGAGTGGATGTGTATACTGCGGGCTGGCCTGCGCGGGCCGCTGTCTCTCCGCCGAGCTGGTGTGCGACGGGAGGGACCACTGCCTAGACGGGCTGGGAGAGGGCGCGGGCAGCGACGAGGACCCGAGCATGTGCTGTGAGTGGATGTGTATACTGCGGGCTGGCCTGCGCGGGCCGCTGTCTCTCCGCCGAGCTGGTGTGCGACGGGAGGGACCACTGCCTAGACGGGCTGGGAGAGGGCGCGGGCAGCGACGAGGACCCGAGCATGTGCTGTGAGTGGATGTGTATACTGCGGGCTGGCCTGCGCGGGCCGCTGTCTCTCCGCCGAGCTGGTGTGCGACGGGAGGGACCACTGCCTAGACGGGCTGGGAGAGGGCGCGGGCAGCGACGAGGACCCGAGCATGTGCTGTGAGTGGATGTGTATACTGCGGGCTGGCCTGCGCGGGCCGCTGTCTCTCCGCCGAGCTGGTGTGCGACGGGAGGGACCACTGCCTAGACGGGCTGGGAGAGGGCGCGGGCAGCGACGAGGACCCGAGCATGTGCTGTGAGTGGATGTGTATACTGCGGGCTGGCCTGCGCGGGCCGCTGTCTCTCCGCCGAGCTGGTGTGCGACGGGAGGGACCACTGCCTAGACGGGCTGGGAGAGGGCGCGGGCAGCGACGAGGACCCGAGCATGTGCTGTGAGTGGATGTGTATACTGCGGGCTGGCCTGCGCGGGCCGCTGTCTCTCCGCCGAGCTGGTGTGCGACGGGAGGGACCACTGCCTAGACGGGCTGGGAGAGGGCGCGGGCAGCGACGAGGACCCGAGCATGTGCTGTGAGTGGATGTGTATACTGCGGGCTGGCCTGCGCGGGCCGCTGTCTCTCCGCCGAGCTGGTGTGCGACGGGAGGGACCACTGCCTAGACGGGCTGGGAGAGGGCGCGGGCAGCGACGAGGACCCGAGCATGTGCTGTGAGTGGATGTGTATACTGCGGGCTGGCCTGCGCGGGCCGCTGTCTCTCCGCCGAGCTGGTGTGCGACGGGAGGGACCACTGCCTAGACGGGCTGGGAGAGGGCGCGGGCAGCGACGAGGACCCGAGCATGTGCTGTGAGTGGATGTGTATACTGCGACGGCGACCGCGACTGCTCGGACGGGTCGGACGAGCCCCCGGGCTGCAGCCGCGCGCCTTTCATGTGCTGTGAGTGGATCCTCTTTTTGTTTGTAATGTAATAGGAGGCAGAGACGGAAGGTAAGCGACTGACACCGCCCATGAATACTTGCAACAGGTATATTTCACGAGAATGTCGCACTGTTAAAAATTAGGGAATTTTACAGACGAAAAAATGTAAAATTACATCATTTCACATATTTATCATCAATTTTAAATTTATTTTTGTAAAATTGATGAAAAATATGTGAAATTACAATTTTTTTCTGTGAAAATGATATAATTTTACAGAATTCTGTAATTTTTTCGTCTGTAAAATTCCCTAATTTTTAACAGTGCGCTTACGTGACGCCGTTCAAGTATGCTAAGAAAGTGAGGAATAAATTTGGTGTATCTTCATTTTATAACTTGGTCGGTGGATTGGTAGAGAATTCTCACGCTTTTCATATATGTTTAAGGTAGGTAGTCGTCAAAGCCGTCACGTACCCGACAAGATATGTTTTCTCATGGAATGCCAGGGCACCAATTACTATTTTGTAGAGTATTATTACGTCGTTGTCCACGCTATGATATCCGATGTCGCTTAGACAATGATGTTTGATATTTTTCTCTTTTTTTCAGCCTCATACTCCCGCGCAACGGCCTCAGACGCAGCATTAGGGGTCTCATCGACCTCGCGCTCGGCCTGCGAGCCCGGCTCGTGGCAGTGCGCCAACCGCGCCTGCGTGCCGCGCGCCGCGCTCTGCGACGGCCGCGACCACTGCGGCGACTACAGCGACGAGCGGAGATGCAGTGAGTATGGAGGGTCGCCTCGACCTCGCTCGGCCTGCGAGCCCGGCTCGTGGCAGTGGCACCTCGTGAAATAATGGCGCGTTTAAATGAGAGCTTATCGGCGCGTGAGACGATCATTAGGCGCGGCCGCCAAGAGCGAACTGTGAGCTAAGCGAATTTTTATCACTACTCTGTATTGTAAGCTGTTGGTTCTCCGAACAATAAAATAAAATAAAAAAAAAAAAATATTGCATATTATAATCGAAGCTGTTCGTGATTTTGATTTGAATGAGCCCCAGCAAGTTCAGATCTGGAATAGTTATCTTTCGCCCAACCCAATATTCATACACCTTTATAGGCTCATTACTCAATAAAACCACATAATTACGATGCTTTGCGAGGGTGGACACTGCTGCACTGGTACGTGATGCGCGTGAAATTGATTGGAAGCCTACGCTTACAGCATCAACTGTTGACGAGGCGGTGACTGCGCTTAACACGGCTGTCTTAAAATTATTTGACAAGCACGCGCCCGTTAGAAACGTCAAAGTTAAGCGCCCGCCCGCGCCTTGGATTACTCGAGCGGTCCGTATCGCAATGACGAGGCGTGATCGGGCGTTTCGCAAATACAAACGCGATCGCTGCGAAAAAAACTGGGTTTCTTTCAAATTGCTCAGGAATCGGTGTAACAAGATCATTAGAGATACAAAACGTAAATACATTCACGAAAATGTTGTCTCGAGTTCTCCTGCAGACGTGTGGAAATTCCTTAAGTCCATCGGTGTGGGGAAGTCTGCTAGCGATGTGGGTAACTTTTCATCCATCTCATTGTACGACTTAAACGTTCACTTTTCTAAAGGTTCTGCTTTAAATCCCGCTTCTACGTCTAAAAGTGTATCGTACATACGTGCTCTTCCCTCTCCTTCTAAAACTATATTTTCTTTGGCACCAGTCTCTGATGATGAGATACGAAAAGTGATACTTTCTGTCAAATCAAATGCAGTTGGGCATGACGAGATAAGTAGGACTATGATATTGCGTATCCTGGAATGTATTGTTCCTATTATTACCCATATTGTTAACTTCTCCCTTTGTTCCGGTGTATTTCCCTCTTCGTGGCGTAGTGCTTTCGTTATCCCACTTCCAAAAGTCCCCAACCCCTCATTGCCCAAAGAGTTTCGCCCTATTTCAATTCTCCCATTTTTATCGAAGGTACTTGAAGCTATTGTGCATAAACAATTGTCTACCCACATCTCCGCTAACTTTATTCTCTCCCCACTCCAATCAGGCTTTCGACCAGGACATAGTACTTCTACAGCCCTACTTAAAGTTATCGAAGATGTGAGGTTGGGCATTGAATCCTCTCTCGTTACAATTATGGTCCTAATTGATTTCTCGAACGCATTTAATGCAGTGAATCACGATCTGCTTCTTGCTGCCCTTGACCACTTAAGTATCTCATCATCAGCGGCTGAATGGTTTTCTTCTTACCTGTGTGGTCGTCGTCAGAGGGTTCGTGCTAATCGTTCACTCTCTGATTGGTGTGATCTGTCTTCCGGTGTTCCCCAGGGTGGAATCCTTTCACCTTTGCTATTCTCGGTTTTTATCAACCTAATTACTCCTCTCATCAAATGCTCCTTTCATCTTTACGCCGACGACCTGCAGCTATATACTCAGGTAAGAATAGACGATGTCGATAGCGGTATATCGGAGATTAATCGGGACCTCGATCGCATTTCCGCCTGGTCAACTGACTTTGGCATTGCTGTTAACCCGTCCAAGTGTCAGGCTATCATCCTAGGAAGTCCTCGATCTGCCATTTTCTCAGATAATATTCGCATAAGACCTATCCTGTTTGAGGGTACTGCGATACCGGTTTCGTCGAGCGTGAAAAATTTGGGGCTTATCATTGACCGTGGTTTAACGTGGGAGCCCATGGTTTCCGATTTGTGTCGTAGAGTAACGTACACCCTAAGATCGTTGTATAGGTTTAAACATTTTCTGCCAGTAAATACAAAGACTCTGCTGATACAGGCCTTAGTGCTGCCTGTCATCGATTACGGGGATGTGTGTCTCACTAACATTTCACAAGCACATTTGGACAGGCTCGATAGGCTCCTAAATAATTGCATACGATTCATATTTGGCCTCCGGAAGTATGATCATGTATCTTACTTTCGTGAGAAACTCAATTGGCTCCGTATTCGAGAGCGTCGAAGTCTGCGGATCCTGTGTACGCTATACAGTGTTTTGTTCGACCCGGCAGCGCCAGAGTACCTGCGTTCAAAATTCCGATTTGTTACTGCGCAGCCGGGCCGTGAGCTCCGTTCCTCCCGTAAACTCATACTCTGTGTTCCTCAGCATCGATCCGGATCTATGTCCAACTCCTTTGTCGTACACGCGATCCGTCTATGGAATGATCTCCCTTTGGAAATTCGGCAGGCTAAGTCCAAGCATGTGTTCAAGCGTCAGTTGCGTAAGCATTTATTGGAAGAGTCTCGTAAATAGGATTCGTAGTAGTTTAGTAGCGGGTACTTATGGTATGTATGTATGTATACTATATTCTTTGTATGTATTTAAATATTTGATAATTGTATATATTTGTTTTTATTGTGTATTCATATTTATCAACATGTATTGTAGTTTTTTTTTTGTTTGCTGTTTTAATTTTCTTTTACTTGTGTCTTTCACCGCACCAATACTTTTAATTTCTGTTTGGCCTAATGGTTGACTGGTAGAGAATGCCTTATGGCATTAAGTCCGCCTTTTGTACTTTATTTATTGTGCAATAAAGATTAAATAAATAAATGAATAAATAATTCATAAATTTTCATTAATCATGTGCACAACAAATGGACGAATAACTACAGCTTACGCCAACCAATTTCGATAATTTTTTTTATAACTGACCTCAAAACAAACCTATATGGTCCCGTTGGCACCAGTAGGAGTATGATTATGGGATTTTGGAGAAATCGGTTGAAGTATTTTTTTTTAATTTGTTGATTTTGTTGTAGATATAAATGAATGCGCGATCCGGAACGGCGGGTGCCCGCACAACTGCACGGACCTGCCCGTCGGCTACGCGTGCTGGTGTCGCGCGGGCTACCGCCGCGCCGGGCCGCAGTGCCGCGACGTCGACGAGTGCAGCGAGCAGGCGTGTGACCACGGCTGCCGGTAACTGTCACAGATATACATGAGTGCTGGTGCCGGCCCGCAGTGCCGCGACGTCGACGAGTGCAGCGAGCAGGCGTGTGACCACGGCTGCCGGTAACTGTCCCACAGATATACATGAGTGGTGGTGCCGGCCCGCAGTGCCGCGACGTCGAGTGCAGCGAGCAGGCGTGTGACCACGGCTGCCGGTAACTGTCCCACAGATATACATGAGTGCTGGTGCCGGGCCGCAGTGCCGCGACGTCGAGTGCAGCGAGCAGGCGTGTGACCACGGCTGCCGGTAACTGTCCCACAGATATACATGAGTGCTGGTGCCGGCCCGCAGTGCCGCGACGTCGAGTGCAGCGAGCAGGCGTGTGACCACGGCTGCCGGTAACTGTCCCACAGATATACATGAGTGCTGGTGCCGGCCCGCAGTGCCGCGACGTCGAGTGCAGCGAGCAGGCGTGTGACCACGGCTGCCGGTAACTGTCCCACAGATATACATGAGTGCTGGTGCCGGCCCGCAGTGCCGCGACGTCGAGTGCAGCGAGCAGGCGTGTGACCACGGCTGCCGGTAACTGTCCCACAGATATACATGAGTGCTGGTGCCGGGCCGCAGTGCCGCGACGTCGAGTGCAGCGAGCAGGCGTGTGACCACGGCTGCCGGTAACTGTCCCACAGATATACATGAGTGCTGGTGCCGGGCCGCAGTGCCGCGACGTCGAGTGCAGCGAGCAGGCGTGTGACCACGGCTGCCGGTAACTGTCCCACAGATATACATGAGTGCTGGTGCCGGCCCGCAGTGCCGCGACGTCGAGTGCAGCGAGCAGGCGTGTGACCACGGCTGCCGGTAACTGTCCCACAGATATACATGAGTGCTGGTGCCGGCCCGCAGTGCCGCGACGTCGAGTGCAGCGAGCAGGCGTGTGACCACGGCTGCCGGTAACTGTCCCACAGATATACATGAGTGCTGGTGCCGGCCCGCAGTGCCGCGACGTCGAGTGCAGCGAGCAGGCGTGTGACCACGGCTGCCGGTAACTGTCCCACAGATATACATGAGTGCTGGTGCCGGCCCGCAGTGCCGCGACGTCGAGTGCAGCGAGCAGGCGTGTGACCACGGCTGCCGGTAACTGTCCCACAGATATACATGAGTGCTGGTGCCGGCCCGCAGTGCCGCGACGTCGAGTGCAGCGAGCAGGCGTGTGACCACGGCTGCCGGTAACTGTCCCACAGATATACATGAGTGCTGGTGCCGGGCCGCAGTGCCGCGACGTCGACGAGTGCAGCGAGCAGGCGTGTGACCACGGCTGCCGGTAACTGTCCCACAGATATACATGAGTGCTGGTGCCGGCCCGCAGTGCCGCGACGTCGACGAGTGCAGCGAGCAGGCGTGTGACCACGGCTGCCGGTAACTGTCCCACAGATATACATGAGTGCTGGTGCCGGCCCGCAGTGCCGCGACGTCGAGTGCAGCGAGCAGGCGTGTGACCACGGCTGCCGGTAACTGTCCCACAGATATACATGAGTGCTGGTGCCGGCCCGCAGTGCCGCGACGTCGAGTGCAGCGAGCAGGCGTGTGACCACGGCTGCCGGTAACTGTCCCACAGATATACATGAGTGCTGGTGCCGGGCCGCAGTGCCGCGACGTCGACGAGTGCAGCGAGCAGGCGTGTGACCACGGCTGCCGGTAACTGTCCCACAGATATACATGAGTGCTGGTGCCGGCCCGCAGTGCCGCGACGTCGAGTGCAGCGAGCAGGCGTGTGACCACGGCTGCCGGTAACTGTCCCACAGATATACATGAGTGCTGGTGCCGGCCCGCAGTGCCGCGACGTCGACGAGTGCAGCGAGCAGGCGTGTGACCACGGCTGCCGGTAACTGTCCCACAGATATACATGAGTGCTGGTGCCGGCCCGCAGTGCCGCGACGTCGAGTGCAGCGAGCAGGCGTGTGACCACGGCTGCCGGTAACTGTCCCACAGATATACATGAGTGCTGGTGCCGGCCCGCAGTGCCGCGACGTCGACGAGTGCAGCGAGCAGGCGTGTGACCACGGCTGCCGGTAACTGTCCCACAGATATACATGAGTGCTGGTGCCGGGCCACAGTGCCGCGACGTCGAGTGCAGCGAGCAGGCGTGTGACCACGGCTGCCGGTAACTGTCCCACAGATATACATGAGTGCCCGACCCGTGACGGCGGCTGCACGGACCTGCCCGTTGGCTACACATGCTGGTGCGACGTCGACGAGTGCAGCGAGCAGACGTGTGACCACGGCTGCCGGTAACTGACTTATAGCAGCACTCCAGGTTTTCTTAAAACTTGTTATATAAGTAGAAGTCGTACTCTAATAACTTATAAGTGAAATATTTGTTATTCAGGAACACAGTCGGCAGCTTCGTTTGCAGTTGCGAGCCGGGCTACCGACTCATGGAAGATCGTGTCAGCTGCGCGCCGATTTCTAGTGAGTATTTATTTCACTCATTCGCTACGAAAGACCACTGTAGGGTTAACACATGATTGGTGCGATGTCATAATCGTGTGCTAACTCTACTGGCCAATATAAAATGAACATAACTTGTGAACAAACGTTGTCACTTCTAGAACGTAAACGATCAAAATCAATATAAAACGAAATTCCTATGTAAACACACAGCGATAAAGTATTAATATTTTTTTATACACGATTTTTTTTTTGATAATATACACGGTGCTCGCGAGCATTGCGAAAGATTTTAACAATGCATTCTACACATCAAAATAAACAAAATTTATAATTTTTATAAATATTTTTTTTAGAGACAGGTTTTTTGTCAAGTCTATTCTTATTTCTTGATTGTCAGACAAAAGGTGTGTTAATATTAGAACACATTGTGGTAGTATTGTAATCAAAAATAAGTTTTATGACGAGTTACGTCGAAAAACTTATTTCGAAAAAAGGTTAATTATCTCTGGAACCAAGCCGAATCCAGGAAAATTTATTTAACATTAAATACTCTAAATATGCTCAGGAATTCAGCATTAAAATCTTTCGGAATGCTCACGTGCACCGTGTATAACATGGACGTCTAACTAAAGCCAGCTCAAAAATGCCCCCAAAAACAATTGTTCAATTCTGCCAGGATGGGCAGGACATAGCGCTTTTCTTAATACCGCGCATATTGCGGCGCAACATCTGTTTACAGAATATCGCCAATCAAAGCTTTGACGCACCAATCACAACTATTTTTAAATGGCGGTGTAAGTTTTTATAGGTTGATATTGAAAATTACCGTGATGCATTAAAGAGGGGGTGACACTTGTCAACATAAATTCAGACCGTTTTTGAAAGGCAATTTAGTATGGCGTGCGGTTTCCAAGTTTTATTTGTTCGTAGTGCCTAAACTTGATGGGATGGAGTTTTGTCGTTTCATTCCCAAGTTCCTATGGCTAACTCCCGACTCCATTATCAGACCAGCTTCATATTGCATTGTCATCAAACAACAATTAACAATAATTTACCTGCGTTTTCCCACAGACGAACCAGCGTCGCTAATCTTCACAAACCGCTACTACATCCGTCGGGTCTCCCTCGAAGCGCCACACACGAGTTCCCTTCTCATCCACGACCTGACGAACGCCGTCGCTTTGGATATGGAGTGGGAGAAGAAATGTCTGTACTGGAGCGACGTTGCCAGGCTTGGCAGCTCTATAAAACGAGCGTGTAGCGAGCCTGGACAGAATGCTTCGCAGTATCAGGTAAGCGACGTTGTCAGATTTAGCTTAGAGTGTCAACTGCAGTTCTCTTCTCATCCACGATCTAAGAAAAGACGTGGCTTTGGACATGGAGTGGGAGAAGAAATGTCTGTACTGGAGCGACGTTGCCAGGCTTGGCAGCTCTATAAAACGAGCGTGTAGCGAGCCTGAACAGAATGCTTCGCAATATCAGGTAAGCGACGTTGTCAGTCTTAGCTTAGAGTGTCAACTGCAGTTCCCTTCTCATACACGATCTAAGAAAAGACGTGGCTTTGGACATGGAGTGGGAGAAGAAATGTCTGTACTGGAGCGACGTTGCCAGGCTTGGCAGCTCTATAAAACGAGCGTGTAGCGAGCCCGGACAGAATACTTCGCAATATCAGGTAAGCGACGTTGTCAGATTTAGCTTGACTCTTATTTCGACATGATCGTGTTTCCCAGCCTCTTTGACTCTATTCTTAGTCGAAGTCAAAATATTCTTTATTGAAGTAGGCCCAGAAACGAGCGCTTTTCAATCGTTAAACTACATAGCAAATAAAAAAAACTGCTTCCTGAAGAAGAAACTCAGCGGGACTTATTTATTCAAATCATACAGCTTACATGCATTAAAAAATACATTATTTTTTTTTTTAATAAAAGCAGATATAGTACAATAACTAGAGATGAAGTCTTTAAGAATTGTGTCTCTCTCTTAAGAATGGTTCAGAAATATAATAAAAGTGACTCAAAAACATGTCTAGTATTTTGGACGTTGTCAAATGAAGCATTAGAGCGTCATACTAGTTCTCTTTTCATCCACGATCTAAGAAAAGACGTGGCTTTGGACGTGGAGTGGTAGAAGAAATGTCTGTACTGGAGCGACGTTGCCAGGCTTGGCAGCTCTATAAAGAGAGCGTGTAGCGAGCCAGGACAGAATGCTTCGCAATATCAGGTAAGCGACGTTGTCAACTTAGCTTAGAGTGTCAACTGCAGTTCCCTTCTCATCCACGATCTAAGAAAAGACGTGGCTTTGGACGTGGAGTGGTAGAAGAAATGTCTGTATTGGAGCGACGTCGCCAGGCTTGGCAACTATATCAAGAGAGCGTGTTGCGAGCCTGGGCAAAACGCCTCGCAGTATCGCTAAGGCTATGTCGTATGTAGGCCATTCTAAGCGACGCGATTTGCGACGTGATTCGACGGGACGAAGTCGCGAATGTTGACGACATGATGCAATGCGATGGACTTGTGTGGACATGCGTGCACGTGAAAATTCCTATATATCGGATATTTTCAATAAATAAAACGCCACACTATTCGGGCGTCGCGTCTCGTCGCGCGAAAATATCAAACCAACCTCCGTAGCCTAATTGGTAGTAACCATGCCTACAAAGCCGGAGGATCCGGCGAGGGCATATTTGTGTATTTATTTATCACAAATATTTGTTCCTTGGTCATGGCTGTCTATGTATTTAAGTATCTGTATGTATCTATCTATTATATATATCGTCGCTTGGTACCCACAACACAAGCCTTAATTGTGCTTACCGTGGGACTAGGTCGATTTGTGTAAGAGGTCCCAACATATTTATTTATTTATTATCGAACAAACTGATCGCGTTCGCATCGTGTCCTGTCGCGTTGCCCGTACCTACCTACGCTGTACCGGGGTTTGTCACGGGACTTTATAGCCTCATATTTGCAAGGGAATCGCTCACTTAGGAGCGTAAGACTTTCTAACCCCCCTTCTTCATATACGTTTCCTAAGTTAGCAAGCCGCTAAGTAGTGTTTGTCCCATTCTATCTTAAATAAGAATACCTCTATGAAAAAGGGGTAACCTTATATTGATTTAAACTTTCACGATTATCACTCATACCGATCGACCGACGACTCAGATCGTTTGTCTGTAAAATATAAGGGGTCTTATTCATAAATGTTTTGTTTCTCCCTGTCGGTCTTACACCGAAAGGGATTACCTATATTTATCAGCTTGCTAAGTTATGAGTAGATGTTTACGAAAGAATGAATTGTTCCAGCTACTCCACGGCGCAACTCTCCAAAACCCCGACGGCCTAGCCGTGGACTGGGTGGCCGGCAACGTGTACTGGTGCGACAAAGGCACGGACACGCTGGAGGTGTCGCGCACGGACGGCGCGCACCGACGCGTGCTGCTCCGCGCGGGGCTGCAGGAGCCGAGGGCGTTGGCGCTGCATCCTGCTAAAGGGTCAGTGCACAGATGTCATATATACCATAGAGTGACAGCGTGAGTGAATCGCGAAGGGCGAGCCGTCGGGCCTGCGGCCCTCCGGCTGATAGAGTGACAGCGTGAGTGGTTCGCGTAGGGCGAGCCGTCGGGCCTGCGGCCCTCCAGCTAATAGAGTGACAGCGTGAGTGGTTCGCGTAGGGCGAGCCGTCGGGCCTGCGGCCCTCCAGCTAATAGAGTGACAGCGTGAGTGGTTCGCGTAGGGCGAGCCGTCGGGCCTGCGGCCCTCCAGCTAATAGAGTGACAGCGTGAGTGGTTCGCGTAGGGCGAGCCGTCGGGCCTGCGGCCCTCCAGCTAATAGAGTGACAGCGTGAGTGGTTCGCGTAGGGCGAGCCGTCGGGCCTGCGGCCCTCCAGCTAATAGAGTGACAGCGTGAGTGGTTCGCGTAGGGCGAGCCGTCGGGCCTGCGGCCCTCCAGCTAATAGAGTGACAGCGTGAGTGGTTCGCGTAGGGCGAGCCGTCGGGCCTGCGGCCCTCCAGCTGATAGAGTGACAGCGTGAGTGGTTCGCGTAGGGCGAGCCGTCGGGCCTGCGGCCCTCCAGCTGATAGAGTGACAGCGTGAGTGGTTCGCGTAGGGCGAAAAGCAAACGATCTACTTAACGTGTCAAATGAACTCAGTAAAATCTACTGAGTTGTCCGTCTTTAATCGCAGCTTGCAGCTTTCGGGCGTCAAATTTTGTAAGTTGAAGTGAACAAAAACATTAATAATGCCTCCTCAAGTAATATTAATTGCAACAACACAAAAAAATATGAATACTCAAGGGCCTGAGACATATTTAAAATCATAGGCAAGTAACAACTTCAGTACAAAATCTGACACGCTCGGCCGCCCATACAAATGAATAAACTTGTTTCTTCTATCCAAATCTAATTCTGTGGGTCAGTGACTGACATTGTGCTAGGGACTTTGACAGCCGTAGGTTTGGAGTGCCTGCGAAGACGAAGGTTACGAGCTAAAAGCACGGGGAATCATGTAACGGTGTTGTTTTCTAGAGGTTAGTAGAGCGCCACCTAATGTCGAATCGGGGAACTAATACACATCAGTTGAGGTAATTGCCCTGTCGCCCTGTCTTCATACGCTTGGGGCTGCAGGAGCCGAGGGCGTTGGCGCTGCATCCTGCTAAAGGGTCAGTGACACATTGTGCTAGGGACTGTGACAGCTGGTCTGTACTGGTGCGACCGAGGGCGTTGGCGCTGCATCCTGCTAAAGGGTCAGTGACCGACATTGTGCTAGGGACTGTGACAGCTGGTCTGTACTGGTGCGACAAGGGCACGGACACGCTGGAGGTGTCGCGCACGGACGGCGCGCACCGACGCGTGCTGCTCCGCGCGGGGCTGCAGGAGCCGAGGGCGTTGGCGCTGCATCCTGCTAAAGGGTCAGTGACCGACATTGTGCTAGGGACTGTGACAGCTGGTCTGTACTGGTGCGACCGAGGGCGTTGGCGCTGCATCCTGCTAAAGGGTCAGTGACCGACATTGTGCTAGGGACTGTGACAGCTGGTCTGTACTGGTGCGACCGAGGGCGTTGGCGCTGCATCCTGCTAAAGGGTCAGTGACACATTGTGCTAGGGACTGTGACAGCTGGTCTGTACTGGTGCGACAAGGGCACGGACACACTGGAGGTGTCGCGCACGGACGGCTGCAGGAGCCGAGGGCTTTGGCGCTGCATCCTGCTAAAGGGTCAGTGCACAGATGTCATATATACCATAGATCAAGCAAACGATCTACTTAACGTGTCAAATGAACTCAGTGAAATCCACTGAGTTGTCAGTCTTTAATCGCAGCTTGCAGCTTTCGGGCGTCAAATTTTGTAAGTTGAAGTGAACAAAAACATTAATATTGCCTCCTTAAGTAATATTAATTGCAACAACACAAAAAAATATGAATACTCAAGGGCCTGAGACGTATTTAAAATCATAGGCAAGTAACAACTTCAGTACAAAATCTGACACGCTTGGCCGCCCATACAAATGAATAAACTTGTTTCTTCTAACCAAATCTAATTCTGTGGGTCAGTGACTGACATTGTGCTAGGAACTTTGACAGCCGTAGGTTTGGAGTGCCTGCGAAGACGAAGGTTACGAGCTAAAAGCACGGGGAATCATGTAACGGTGTTGTTTTCTAGAGGTTAGTAGAGCGCCACCTAATGTCGAATCGGGGAACTAACACACATCAGATGAGGTAATTGCCCTGTCGCCCTGTCTTCATACGCTCGGGGCTGCAGGAGCCGAGGGCGTTGGCGCTGCATCCTGCTAAAGGGTCAGTGACTACGAACAAATAAAACATGAAAGCCGCACGCCGTACTAGATTGCCTTTCAAAAACGGTCCCGAATTTTAGTTGACAAGTGTCACCCCCTCTTCAATGCATTATGGCAATGAATTTCAATGTCAACCAATAAAAACTTAAACCGCCATTTAAAAATAGTTGTGATTGGTCCATCAAAGTTTGGATTGGCTATATTCTATAAACATTTGTCAAAGATGTTGCGTGTTAAGAAAAGCGCTATGTCCTGCCCATCTAGTCACAATTGAACAATTGGTTTTGGGGGCATTTTTGAGCTGGCGTTAAGACGTCCATGTTATATATGGTCGCAGGTCAGTGACTGACATTGTGTTAGGGACTTTGACAGCCGTAGGTTTGGAGTGCCTGCGAAGACGAAGGTTACGAGCTAAAAGCACAGGGAAGCATGTTGTTTTCTAGAGGTTAGTAGAGTGCCATCTAGTGTCGAATCGAGGAACTAACACACATCAGTTGACGTAATTGCCCTGTCGCCCTGTCTTCATACGCTCGGGGCTGCAGGAGCCGAGGACGTTGGCGCTGCATCCTGCTAAAGGGTCAGTGACTGACATTGTGCTAGGGACTGTGACAGCTGGTCTGTACTGGTGCGACCGAGGGCGTTGGCGCTGCATCCTGCTAAAGGGTCAGTGACTGACATTGTGCTAGGGACTGTGACAGCTGGTCTGTACTGGTGCGACAAGGGCACGGACACACTGGAGGTGTCGCGCACGGACGGCGCAGGAGCCGAGGGCGTTGGCGCTGCATCCTGCTAAAGGGTCAGTGACACATTGTGCTAGGGACTGTGACAGCTGGTCTGTACTGGTGCGACCGAGGGCGTTGGCGCTGCATCCTGCTAAAGGGTCAGTGACTGACATTGTGCTAGGGACTGTGACAGCTGGTCTGTACTGGTGCGACCGAGGCCGTTGGCGCTGCATCCTGCTAAAGGGTCAGTGACTGACATTGTGCTAGGGACTGTGACAGCTGGTCTGTACTGGTGCGACAAGGGCTCGGACACACTGGAGGTGTCGCGCACGGACGGCGCAGGAGCCGAGGGCGTTGGCGCTGCATCCTGCTAAAGGGTCAGTGACACATTGTGCTAGGGACTGTGACAGCTGGTCTGTACTGGTGCGACCGAGGGCGTTGGCGCTGCATCCTGCTAAAGGGTCAGTGACTGACATTGTGCTAGGGACTGTGACAGCTGGTCTGTACTGGTGCGACCGAGGGCGTTGGCGCTGCATCCTGCTAAAGGGTCAGTGACTGACATTGTGCTAGGGACTGTGACAGCTGGTCTGTACTGGTGCGACAAGGGCACGGACACACTGGAGGTGTCGCGCACGGACGGCGCAGGAGCCGAGGGCGTTGGCGCTGCATCCTGCTAAAGGGTCAGTGACACATTGTGCTAGGGACTGTGACAGCTGGTCTGTACTGGTGCGACCGAGGGCGTTGGCGCTGCATCCTGCTAAAGGGTCAGTGACTGACATTGTGCTAGGGACTGTGACAGCTGGTCTGTACTGGTGCGACCGAGGCCGTTGGCGCTGCATCCTGCTAAAGGGTCAGTGACTGACATTGTGCTAGGGACTGTGACAGCTGGTCTGTACTGGTGCGACAAGGGCACGGACACACTGGAGGTGTCGCGCACGGACGGCGCAGGAGCCGAGGGCGTTGGCGCTGCATCCTGCTAAAGGGTGAGTGACATACTGCATTAGGGACTTTGACAGCCATAGGTCTGGAGTGACTGCCTACGAAGCTGAAGGTGTTGTTTTCTAGAGTTTGATACAGCGCCATCTAGTGTTGAATCGGGGAACTAACACGCATCAGCTAAGGTCATTGCCCTGTCCTTATACTGAAGAATGGTTTGACGTAGTAGATACAACGAAGTCTGAGGTAAAACTGAATATCTTTATTTGTGAAACAAGGCTTTTATAGTAAAATCATATGTATTAAGTAAAGAAGGGATAGGTTAATTGATATACCTATATCAATTAAACTAAATTAAAGCCGCAACCTAATTGAAACTTGATCCAATTCCTAATAAGGAACCTATATTAGTTAACCTAAATTAAAGCCATAAACCTTGGGTTAGATTACTGTAATTCCAGCTACTTCCTGGGAACACCCACGAACATTACCTTGACCCGCAGCCTTACATGTTTATCCCTTCTTTACTTAATACATAGGATTTTACTATAAAAAGCCTTGTTTCACAAATAATGATATTCAGTTTTACCTCAGACTTCGTTGTATCATTTACTACGTCAAACCACACCTCACATACATCAGCTTAGGTCATTGCCCTGTTTTTATAAGAGCGAGGCTCGGCTCCCCTCTAATCTCTAACCCCCTTATTCATAAACGTTTGCTCACTAATAATTGTTTGTCCCTTTTTCTCTTATGGACACATTGTTAAGACCGAAAGGGACAAACAATTATTAGCGGCTTGTTAAGTTAGCAGACGTTTATGAATAAGGGGGTAAACCTCTAGTCGTCGCGCATGTGTACAACGAGCTATATTTATTTAAAGTTTATATTGCGTTAGCCGATCTCGACGGGTAATACAATGAAAAGCTGTTTTCTAGAGGTTAGCACAGTGCCATAGTTAGTTAGCAATGACTGGCAAGTCAAATCAGCATCTTTTTTTGAACTGTCAAAACGATCAGCACTATGGAATTTTATATAAAATACTCAAAAGTGACGTCACGTTTGAGTACTGCCAAATGACCTACTTACTCTTTTAAGTTCTTTTTAATTTATTAAATAGAAGTTCTGTACAAAAATTACTGCAATCTACATCTTAGTAATATTTTTTTCGTGTATTTTGTTGTGCATAATGTTAAATAACTTATTTTAACTACAGTCATCATCCCTATTCTGGCTACAGTAACATTTTTAACATTATACTAGTAGTTATATTTTCCTTCAAGGGCTATCTTTCTTGAAATGTAGTAATTGAACGGCAAAACGGCAAACATTTGTAATTTTCATTTTCATTCATACTATCGCCGTGTGCTAAGTCTATAAATTTGTCACCACTATTCGTTTAACCTCGTGTAGCCTACACTTTTATCCTCTTACCACCTCTTACCTCCTCCTCTCTCTTACCTAATGTACCTCGTGAAGCCTTTTTTCTTTGGTATATGTTATCTTACATTTAAAATTGATAGGATTATATTATAATATTTTTCTAATTTATTTCCCATTCCCTCACAGCACCATCTACTGGTCAGACTGGGGCACGAACGCGCACATTGGCCGCGCCGGCATGGACGGGTCATCGCCCTCCGTCATCATCAGCGCTGGGCTTGGTTGGCCCAACGCTCTAGTCATAGCGCATGCGTCAAACGAACTATACTTCGCAGATGCTAGAGAAGATTACATTGCGGTCGCCGATCTGGATGGAAAGCATGTTAAAGTGCTGTTTTCAAGAGGTTAGTTGCAGCGCCATTTAGTGTCGAAATGGGGAACTAACTCGCACATCAGCTTAGGTCATTGCCCTCTGTCATCATCAGCGCTGGACTCAGCTGGCCCAACGCTCTAGTCATCGCGCATTCGTCAAACGAGCTATACTTCGCGGATGCTAGAGAAGATTACATTGCGGTCGCTGATCTGGATGGGAAGCATGTTGAAGTGCTGTTTTCTAGAGGTTAGTGTAGCGCCATCTAGCGTCGAACTGAGGGACTAACTCGAACATCAGCTTAGGTCATTGCCCTCAGTCTTTAGTACGCCACGCTCTAGTCATTGCGCAAGCGTCGAACGAACTATACTTCGCGGACGCTAGAGAAGATTACATTGCGGTTGCCGATCTGGATGGGAAGCATGTTAAAGTGCTGTTTTCAAGAGGTTAGTTGCAGCCCCATCTAGTGTCGAAATGGGGAACTAACTGGCACATCACCTAAGGTCATTGCCCTCAGTCGGAGCTCGGCTGGCCTAACGCTCTAGTCATTGCGCATGCGTCAAACGTCGTATCAACGTGCATGCGTCGGACGAACTATACTTCGCTGACGCTAGAGAAGATTACATTGCAGTCGCTGATTTGGGTGGGCATGTGAGAATACTGTTTTCTATGAGTTGGTGCGCCATCTAGTTTTAAACTGGGGAACTAATTCGCGAACCAAAGGGGTCTGCCATGAATCATCGCATTCGTTGGATCATCTATTAGTAGAAGGTACATATTTGTAGAAGTTACCACCTGTAGATAATATTTATGCAAAAGCAATAGGAAAGCAGATAGCTGATCGAAAGAAAGAAATAATGCGCGGTAGATCCTTATATGGTTCCACCGGGCCTTTTCCATCACTGCCTGCTAAGCATAATAGCGATATCTAAAAATAAAATTTAATGTAAACGTGCACCTTAAATTCTATTGCTGACGATTCCATTTCCAAATGCCTCTATTTTTGAGATATCGCTATTTCGCTTAGCAGGGCAGATCGGCAAGCAGCATACAGTGTGTAAGTCTAATACGGGCGATCAATTAAACCAGGCATAGGATTCATTAGTGTAATCATGGTTTACAGGGTTTCTTTAAGTTACTCTTAATGATGACTCTACAGAATTTTTTTAAGATTATCGGAGCAGCAATGTAGGTACGAACATTTGTTATTGTTGATATGGCAGTTATGTCATCTGCTTTTGAAATTAGCTGTCAACGAGTGTTTAACTCGCGTATGTTGCTCTACATTGCGCGCCGAATTATTTTGTATGGAAAATTTTGTTGTTCTTGTTTTAAGTAAAAGTTATTTGAATGTACTTATTATATCGTAAACTAACACCCGTTTAGAGATTTGCCCGTATTAGACTTACAGCCTGTATAATGAGTTATAATCGTGTACCTTTCAGAGCGCATGCCGTGGCTGCGTCTACACCACGTGTTCGCGCTGACCGTGTGGGAGGGCCGCGTATACTGGAGCGACTGGGAGACCCGCGGTATAGAGAGCTGCCGCCGGCGACCTGACCCGCACTACAAGGTAACTGACATGTGTTTCCGCATACCTATAAGTTGGGACCCTTTAAACGAAGCGTGAATAAGCATCTAGCGGGCCAGCAAGGCGGTGGCA
Source organism: Thaumatotibia leucotreta (assembly GCA_025490895.1). Taxonomy (NCBI): domain Eukaryota; kingdom Metazoa; phylum Arthropoda; class Insecta; order Lepidoptera; family Tortricidae; genus Thaumatotibia; species Thaumatotibia leucotreta. Next base: position 63,681 of record JALPQI010000020.1, on the reverse strand, counting down.
ACTAACAGGTTACTGCTTGTCTCCTGTTCGTTGCCGCCGTGATTTGAGCTCTACTTTTCACTTACGATCAGGTGGAGTGGAGCTATTTTGTTGTGACAACACAAAAAAAAGGGTCATTCATATTTTAATGACAAACGGGTCTTAATCGCGTAAACTTACGTTTCATTATAACCTGACGTTTCAGGCATGACGATAAATATGAGTGATGATCGTGAAAGTTTAAATCAATATATAAGTGTCATTGTCAGATTGCCTTGTCCAAGTTCATCCGTAGGTCGATGCATATAGAAGAGTCAGTCAGGTCGTTCAGCATCTGTTGTAGGTCCGTTTCTGCCACGATGACGACATTATCAGCGAATCGCAAGTGACAGATGTACTCACCATTAATGTTGATGCCACGCCCTTTCCAGCTCAGCGTCTTAAACATGTCCTCCATTGTATTTGAGTGACCGCAAGACCTTACTTCCCGGTTTTTGCAGTAATGTACTACAGTCGTGGCCAGATAATTAGGAACAAGTTTTTATTCCCCATACAACTGCTTGTATTTGATAATAATTTAAAAAATAATTTGATTTGATAATAATTTAAGAAATAATTGACCACTTTTGTTTATTAATATCAGAACTTATCTATGATTAAATAAGGTATACTGGAACGTATTGCAAAGTTCCATTAAATACCTATCTTGAAAAATATGGATGACCCCATAAACACTTCAACTTAATTAAGAACAAAATGTACGAAATCGTTCCTAATTAAGTTGCTAATTATTTTCAAGTTAGGTATTTTTTAGAACTTTGCAATACGTCCCAGTATACCTTATTTAACCATGGATAAGTTCTGATATTAATAAATAAAAATGGTCAAATATTTTTGAAATTATTATCAAATTTGCAAAGCCCTGTTTGCAGGCAATTGTATGAGAAAAAAAATCTTGTTCCTAATTATCTGGCCACGACTGTATATCATGTATTCCAGGGCAACTTCACCGAGGACGACAGTTCGGGCGGCGCGTACGACTGCAAGACGATCGCGCGCACCGTCCACAAACCGATGGATCTCCGCGTGCACCATCCCGCTCGGCAGCCGCCTTCGCCAGGTATTATTATTACCCTAAAAAAATTATAAGGACCTTTCTGGAATTATAACTAATGTGAGACTCAAACATATTAAAATATTATCGAACCGGGTTACTTACGTATTTAAGTCTATGGTTGCTCGACATGTTTCGACCCATTAAGAGGGTCCTCGTCCGGAGTACCCTCGGCCAAAGCCCGACGCGTACTGCGGGCCTGCGCCCTGCTAAAACGGGTACTGGCGACATGTCATGACACATGACAACATGTCGAGCAATCATCGACTTAAATACGTGAGTAACTCGGTTCGATAATATTTTAATAGGACCTTTCTGCTTTTATGTGTACAGTCAAGTGCAAAGAAATGTATCGAGAGAATCCTATTATAAATATCCCGTGACAACCAGAGTCTTCCGCAGTTGTTTTTTTCTGTGGTAAGCACATCTGTTACGACATTGTGGGATTATCCGCATTGTAAAAAAGTAACTTCAATATCAATTTGTTTAACTATAAAAACAAATTGATGATTTCTAATCTTAAATTGATTACAGCGCCCTCTCTAGCAAATTCAACGCAACGGAGAGTTGCCGTGTTTGCGGACGATTATGTGAGGGATACGTCTTAGGAGTGGCTTAAGGTTGTAGTACTTTCGAAACTTAATGTTTCGAAAGTTAATGTTTCGAAAGTACTACAACCTTAAGCCACTCCTTCTCTCCTTTAAGTACAGATGTCGCTAGTGATTAGATTCACAATACCATTGGAAAAGCTCGCTGTGATCGACGAAAGGTCGTCTGGTGTAATTGAAAGCACGTTGGACTGGTAGTCCAGAGGAAGCGGGTTCGAATCCCGTGACAACCAGAGTCTTTCGCAGTTGATTTTTTCTATGGTAAGCACAGCTGTTTGCACGTATAGAAAAAAACTTGTTCTCGTATAATATAATAATGTTTATCGGTCTTTCTTTTAACAATTCGCATGTTTGTCTACGAATGTGTTCAATCACTCGCCATGTGTACATCCAAATGTTCCAATGTGCCAATGTTCTATCACTATAAATATGTGAGTTCCTGTAATTGGCTTTCTGTTTGTATTCTTACTTACTATTTAAGATGTGAAGCTGTTGGGTCTCGTTGAATAAAATAAAATAAATAAACTCTTAATTGAGCTTATCATGAAACTTATATTTTTCCCACAATATTTAAAATTAATTTAAATGTTCACAGAATTAACAGCCCTCTGCCACAAACTAAACTGTACCGGGCTGTGCCTCCTCACTCCCGCCTCGGGCGACAAGCCTACCAGCGCTCGCTGCGAATGTCCCGAACACTTCGTACTAGCGCCCGACGGCCGCTCCTGCGCGCCCAACTGTACCAGCGCGCACTTCGTCTGCAACTCCACGCTCAAGTGTATCCCGTTCTGGTGGCGCTGCGACACGCAGGTAAACCTCATTTTCTCAAACTTGCAATAAAATGTTGGCATTACGTATGTTAAATTAAACCCGGAAGTACCATCTCGCTGGTTCGATGATTGAACTTGATATGTAAAGGCATTTCATACTGGAAGGAACCGGCTTTAAAAAGTTAAATACCGGAAGTAACTTATAAAGTGACAGAACATCTTTTCATTTCACCGTAAAAAAAAGAATAATGTCAATGTCACCGGGTAAAAGATTATCTCAAACGGTTTAAAAAAAATTTGACGTATAAGTTGTTTTTTTTTATTATTTTGTAGATTCGTTTCGTTCTTTGACTTATTTGTTTATTTATGTGAAAATCACTTACGTAATTTTATTTCATTGCAAGTTTGAGAAAAGCATTATACAAATCTCGGTGAGAAACAAGGTTACAGGCCGCGTATCTCTATCTGGATATATCTACTTGGCCTGTAACCTTTCGTTTCCCGTCCTCTATAGTAATGTACTATAACAGACATCTGACGTAAGCTGTAGTACTGTACTGGGTTCTGCCTCCTCACTCCCGCCTCGGGCGACAAGCCTACCAGCGCTCGCTGCGAATGTCCCGAACACTTCGTACTAGCGCCCGACGGCCGCTCCTGCGCGCCCAACTGTACCAGCGCGCACTTCGTCTGCAACTCCACGCTCAAGTGTATCCCGTTCTGGTGGCGGTGCGACACGCAGGTAAACCTCATTTTCTCAAACTTGCAATGAAATGTTGGCATTACGTATGTTAAATTAAACCCGGAAGTACCATCTCGCTGGTTCGATGATTGAACTTGATATGTAAAGGCATTTCATAACTACTTTGCAGTCTTAGGACTGCAAAGTACTGGAAGGAACCGGCTTTAAAAAGTTAAATACCGGAAGTAACTTATAAAGTGACAGAACATCTTTTCATTTCACCGTAAAAAAAAAAGAATAATGTCAATGTCACCGGGTAAAAGATTATCTCAAACAGTTTAACAAAAATTTGACGTATAAGTTGTTTTTTTTTATTATTTTGTAGATTCGTTTCGTTCTTTGACTTATTTGTTTATTTATGTGAAAATCACTTACGTAATTTTATTTCATTGCAAGTTTGAGAAAAGCATTATACAAATCTCGGTGAGAAACAAGGTTACAGGCCGCGTATCTCTATCTGGATATATCTACTTGGCCTGTAACCTTTCGTTCCCGTCTTCTATAGTAATGTACTATAACAGACAGCTGATGTGAGCTGTAGTACTGTACTGGGTTCTTCCTCCCCACTCCCGCCTCGGGCGACAAGCCTACCAGCGCTCGCTGCGAATGTCCCGAACACTTCGTACTAGCGCCCGACGGCCGCTCCTGCGCGCCCAACTGTACCAGCGCGCACTTCGTCTGCAACTCCACGCTCAAGTGTATCCCGTTCTGGTGGCGCTGCGACACGCAGGTAAACCTCCTTAAGGCTGTCAAGCGGACCGCCCGCGTGGACAAATATGTATTGAATCAATAGCGCGTTTCAAACTGCGCCAGTCTGAAACACGCCATTGATTCAATACATATTTGCTCCGCACGGAAAGATCCGCACGGGCGGTCAGCGTGACACAGGAACCAGACAGACATCCGACGTAAGCTATAATACTGTACTGGGTTCTGCCTCCTCACTCCCGCCACGGGCGACAAGCCAGCCGACGCTCGCTGCGAATGCCAGAGTTGGGTAAAACGTAGTCTGATTAATTCTGTAAATTAAATTTGCATGTGTACTTTGTAATCTAGATTACAAACACAAAGTTTATTAACAGCACTCTGCCATAAGCTAAAGAGTAAGAAATCGCTGGAAATTTCATAGAATATTTTAATGAAGTGTCCAAAAAACTAGCTGCCCGGAATGTAAGTGTTATAATGAAAATTCATCCTAAGTTATTTTATCGAATTGTTAACATAATTAACTAGTATATTAAAACCAGTTAATACAACGAGTACAACTGTACATAGATATGTAACCAGCACTCTATACTTATCATGAATAATGCCACAATCCAAAATAATATCAGCTTGTGATTTCAATTCTACTGCTTCAATGTCAGTTTCATTGAATTACAAGGTAGTTTCTTGAAATGCAGCGTTATTTATGATGAGCATCAACATAACCGACTGTTTTTACATTCGAAATGTATCATCATCATCATCATCATCACATCAGTCGAAAGACGTCCACTGCTGAACATAGGCCTCCCCCAAAGATTGCCACAATGACCGGTCCTGCGCTACCCGCATCCAGCGGACTCCCGTGACCTTCACCAGGTCATCGGTCCACCTTGTGGGGGGCCTACCCACGTTACGTCTTCCGGTACGTGGCCGCCACTCAAGAACCTTCCCGCCCCAACGGCCATCGGTTCTACGCGCAATGTGCCCCGCCCACTGCCACTTCAGTTTAGCGATTCGGAGAGCTATTTCGGTTACTTTGGTTCTGCTGCGGATGGTCTCATTTTTAATCCGATCACGCAAAGAGACTCCTAGCATAGCCCTCTCCATTGCCCTTTGGGTGACTTTGAGCCTTCTTATGAGGCCCATTGTAAGCGGCCACGTTTCAGTACCGAAATGTATACTTAGATCAAATATTTAAAATAATAGAGTTCTATAGAAAAACTTTTTTTTTTTTTCAGGATGACTGCGGCGACGGGTCCGACGAACCACCCTCCTGCCCATCGTTCCGTTGCTCCCCCGGACAGTTCCAGTGCGCGGGCAGCGGACGATGTCTGCACCCGGCTTTAATATGCGACGCCACGCCACACTGCGCCGATGGCAGCGACGAGAAAGACTGCGACACGGTTAGTTCATTCAACAATCGATAGATGGCGGTAGTAGTAGATGTGATAGCGGCATTCGAAGCTGGCACTCCGATCTGATATGCGACGCTACTGCTCACGCGACATGGTTAGTAGTTCATTCAACGCCCGCTAGATGGTGTTAGTGTATGGGTTTATACCCCTCGTTCCGTCGCCCAATGGGGTTTTGGTTTATTTATCTTTAAAACTATTTGTGTAGGATTCTAGTGCATCAAAATTTTTAAAGATATTCATTCAAGATTACAATTTAACGACCACTTAACGCGCTAACAGATTTTTAATACAACCCTAAAACCAATCAATATAATTCCAGTTCACCTGCCTCTCGTCTCAATTCAAATGCACCGGCAACACTACCACCGGCGCGGCGGCCCGGTGCGTGTCGGGCGCGGCTCGCTGTGACGGCCGCAGCGACTGCCCCAACGGCGACGACGAGCGCGACTGTCCGCCGCGCTCCTGCAAGCCTGATCATGTGAGTAGGGTCGAACAGAGCGGCCAGGAGCGTGTCGGGCCACGCTCGCTGCGACGGCCGCAGCGACTGCCCCAACGGCGACGACGAGCGCGACTGTCCGCCGCGCTCCTGCAAGCCTGATCATGTGAGTAGGGTCGAACAGAGCGGCCAGGAGCGTGTCGGGCCACGCTCAGTGTACTTCCCTAGTTTCCCGTCAGTGACGATACTACTTTGGAAAAAATGGGCTTTTGTACAAGTAAACTTGTTCCACCTATCAAGGTCGAAATAGATTTTACTAGAAAGTTTTTATAAAATTTATAAACTTCTGCTATTGAGATTTTTTCATATTTTTTGTACTTATGGCTCGAAAGTTAGAGGCGGGACACAATTTTTTCGCGCTCCTGCAAGCCTGATCACGTGGGGTCGAACAAAGCGGCCAGGAGCGTGTCGGACCACGCTCAGTGTTCCGTAGTTGCCCGTCCGTCACAACCAAAGACCGACATTTTCATAGCGAATTTTATCGACTTATCAATGTTACGGAATATCCCATTATTGCGTTCGGAGCGATTATTTCCGAAAATATTAACGTTGTCAAAAATATTTCAGTAAACCCCTGTTCATCCATGAATGAATACATATCCAAAAATATGGCGTTTTGACTCTGCGGATAAATTAACTCAATGGCCATTTGGAAACTTGAATTTATGGCCCGGAAGGATTGTTTTTCTGATCTCCAATTTGGTTTCCGACCGAGCTAATTTAATACTGACCGAGATTCCTGTACATACGTACATACGTTGTCCAAAAACACCATCGTTTCTTCATGATGTGAATAAAAATTGGATTTTTTTTCTAAAACTATTCATTTTTAAATATGATCGACTCGGGTTACTAACTTAATTTAAGTCGCTCTTTTATGGGTCGAAATATGTCAAGCAAACATCGACTTATATCACGTGAGTAACAGAGTTAATATTTTACTATGTTTAATATTTTAATTAGTTATAATTCTAAACTGTCAGCTGTCAGGATTTATTTTATAGCGGCCGAGCACTTAAACTCAAACGGAGACTGTTTTATTTGCAAATATTGGTATGACTTGGACGTCGGCTGACAAGCAAAACTCGCTATAAAAACGGTCACTACTCCAACCTCTTATGTCAGTATTGTAGAGATGGGTAACTCAGGAGCGAGTCATTCAAAAGATATATATCTCTCCGTGCTATCGACTCACTCTTCATATCTTTACAAATCGAACCATATCTTTATCCGTCGTATATCATTACACGCACACAGAGTCTCACTCGCCAACCCGTGAAGCGAATCGCGCGAGTCGCGATACAAACGGCTCGCGCGTTCGGCAACTTTCGGCACGTGCTCGGTCAAATCCGCACGGCCATATTTATCTCGCTCGCGCTAGGGTGGCACCGTATGTTCTTTTTCGCTCTCGGCTCAATCGGCTCTCTCCATATCTCCTAGATTAGCTCCCGCGCCAAAATGAAATGACAATTTTAAGTAAACACGCGTTTACTCTCAATGAGTAATTGAATACTCAATTGCAAGGGCGTTAAGCTCAAAATAGCATAGCCTCATACTTGCAACTTTATTAATAAACTGGTTATGTTTCGTCTTTTAAAAAGTTGAAGTAACTTTTCAAGCTATTTGCGGTCATATTGCTATGATTTTTAAAGTTTATGATATTTTTAACAATTTGTATGCAATTTCAAATATGACTTATTTACGAAAATTACGAAATAATTCCTTTTTTGTGCCAGTTAAACCTTGACCTTGGTGCGCTCGGATCCCGAGCAAATCTAAATATTTCATATCTGAGCGAATTGAGCGAGAGGACTCTGCCGATATACGGGAGTGAAAGGACTGACGGGAGCCAAACTAACGAAACTAAATCAGGGATATATAAGGATATAAAGATATAAAAGAGTGATTCATATCCCACGCGTCGAAAGATATGTATCTCTCTTTTCTTTAAAAAGACACATTTCGCCCACCTCTACAGTATTGAATCAGAACCTAGATTTGATTGTTACTTAGTGACTTGGTTGGTTATCAACCGACGATATTTACTACTGAGACGTTTTGACTCTTGCCCGGACTTGCACTAAACTTATTGTCCGGAAGGATTTTTAAACTTTGATTTCCAATCCTAGAGCTTATTTTCATTACTAATCACAACGAGATTCCTGTTTAAAGGTATACGTTGTCCAAAAATATCATCGTTTCTTCACGATGTTTTCCTGCACTTTTTTCTTGGCAAAACTACTTACGGAATTTACATGATCACATCGTTAGCATGTTATCTTGCGATGGAAGCGCCATCTATCGGCGAGTTGTGTAAACAGCAATAACGCGTTTGAAAATGTATTGTATGTTGATTGTATTCCGTGCTTCTATAGAAAATGCAAAAAGCTGATAACAATAATGGTTGACTTTAAACAGTATTTATTTATACTTTAATACTTGTTAATATCAATATTTTTTTACTAAAAATCAGGGTTAGGTTGGTGATAATAGCAAAAATCTGTTGAGTGTTTGTGTTAACAATTTATTATTTTATTTAGATAAATTATTTGTAATATTTTATGAATTCCATTTCTGTTAATCTGATTTAATAGTTTAATTTATTATTATTAATGCTCAGAAGAAAAACCATTTTTGTCTAATTTTTCTCAATAAGTGAAATATTTCTTTTGAGAAATAAAGTAATCTTTAACCCGAAATTGTGTTCTGAAAGTGCGTGACTATAAAATATTACAACTTTTTAGGTTTGTTTAATCTTTTTCCGTTTTCTACTCTTTGTAATCATTAACAAATTACGAAAAATGAAATAATAAATAAGTAAATATCTTGAGACATCTTACACAAATCGACCACGGTAATACCCACGGTAAGCTCAATTAAGGCTTGTGATGTGGGTACCAGGCGACGATATATATAATACGAGTAGATAGATACATATACATAGATACTTAAATACATAGACAGCCATGACCAAGGAACAAACATTTGTGATAAATAAATACACAAAGAATGCCCTCGCCGGGATTCGAACCCGGAACCTCCAGCTTCGTAGGCAGGGTCACTGTCAATACCAACTAGGCTACGGAGGCTGACAAAAATGAAAATAATGTTCGAAAATAAAAAATGATAACGAAACATTGCAAAATACCATTGTAGACATGTTCAGAATTTTGTCACAAAATTGTAGTTATAAGCTATTATTATTGTAATTCCACCAGTTCATGTGCGGCGACGGCTCGTGCGTGCCGAGCGTGTGGGTGTGCGACCTGGACGCCGACTGCCCCGACGGCGCCGACGAGGGCGCCCACTGCGCCACCCGGCTCTGCCCGCCAAGACACTTCCGCTGCCAGTCCGGCCGCTGCATACCGCGCGATTGGCAGTGCGACGCCGAGGTTAGTATTTCATTTATTTTACAATGCATATGCTCAGAAAGTGGTCTTTTTAAGGGTAAATTTATGCACAGAATAGTACATTATGACACAAGTGCGAAAAACAATGCACAATGCAAAAAAACATCAAACGAGACACGTGCAAAACGAAATCCGAAACGAGTGGTGACACGAGTTTTTGCACGTGTCTCGTACGACGTTTTTTAGTACAGATGGCCCTCCGAAGTTTTAGACCAAACGTAAAATGACCCATTTCTCGCACTAGAGCCTAAAAAATACACCATCAGTACTAAAAATTGTTTTTTTCCGCACGTTTGCGGGAATGAATTTTCATGGTACTTTTCCGCACGGCCTGGTTGATACTGCCGAGATAGTCTGGTTTTCCTCGCATAATGCAATGTAAAATGTTGTATGATACACATGTTGAAATGTAGGCTCTCGTATCGGTTTGAAATTCGTTTCGCTCGTGTTTTATAGTCACCGAGATTTATCCTGAAAAAAGCCTACTTTCCACACTAGTATCATAATAGTACATTTCTATACAAGTGCAAAAAAAGTTTTTACACGTGTATCGAACGACTTTTTTCTTAACAAGTGCCTTAAAAAGCGCAAAGTTTGCTTTTCCGCACTAGTTAGGAAAATCATTATTTCATTACACTTGCTCGGAGAAGGTGTTATTAATGTTATTATACGCAAGCATACTTGAACGTGAGCTATGTTACGCCCGTGAGCGTAATATTTTGTTTTTTAAAGATTTTGGCAGCGGGTATAATGTTTTTTTCTCTCATCTACTAAGTTTCAATACAAAAAGTTTTAATGAGTGATAATCGTTAAAATTAAAAACGATTATGCACGTGCTCCCTTGCAAAAACCGGTGAAAAATTAAAACCGGTTATTAACTGAATTGTTGGCCATAAAAGCGGTTAACTTGAAAAAGGACTTAATAAATAAATCATACCTAATAAATATCTTGGGACATCTTACACAAATCAACCTAGTCCCACGGTAAGCTCAATTAAGGCTTGTGATGTGGGTACCAGGCGATGATATATATAATAGATAGATACATATAGATACTTAAATACATAGACAGCCATGACCAAGGAACAAATATTTGTGATAAATAAATACACAAATAATGCCCTCGCCGGGATTCGAACCCGGAACCTCCAGCTTCGTAGGCAGGGTCACTACCAACTAGGCTACGGAGGCTGACAAATGAGGACTTGTTTTCAATACATACATTTTAATTCAATCTACGGTTTTCATTTTAAACACCTCATTTCTCTGCCAATACCGTATGTTAGGAACAGAATGAAAACTTAGAGGAAAGGGAGAAAATCGACAGTACCTTGTTAGTCTTGGTAATTGTTACTTGTGTTGTGAGGGATCCCTCGTGGAGCAGGCCTGCTTTCTTCTTATCTTGATTTTCTTATTAGATTTTGTCACGTCAGTCACTTTAGTCTTTGAAGTTAAGCGGAGAAACAATTTAAATGCATAAGGCAGGAGAAATTACCACAATTGTTGAATTTTAAAATTATTATGAAGCGAGACACTGTGTCGGCCATTGAAAAGTTTGCAAAAGTATAAGTTTTGAGTCAATGAGTGACTGAATGATATATTTTTATTTGAAGGATATCCGGTGAGTGATGGAGTGAAAAGAAAACGTCAAATGTTGCTAGAGTAAAGACTAATAATTCCCTAACACCGTACAAAAATATTCCATTAGAAAACAATTTCCGCAATAAGCATTTGTCTAGTGGAAAGGTCAGTTAAATCATTATAATTGATATGTAATTGATGAACGTGTGATTTTTTTAAAGAAATTTTTTTGCATCGTATGTTATCATTAAAGTTTAAATAATACTCCTGTTTCTAACAATCGTCTCATTCTTTGAAATATAATAACGACAAATGTAATCAAATAGGGTATAAAACTTCCCGGACAAAAGATTTGTACATTAAGTAAACCTTAACTATGCCTGGTGCGACACAAAATTGACCGGTTTAGGTATTTAACAGAACAAATACGTACCTATAACCAGGGATCGGTACCGGTTTCTTAGAAAAACCTCGAAGTAGCTCAATATTTTAATTTTTTTTACACTCCTTATGTAGTATTCAAAATTTTATGCAACTATTAACATCATATTTTTGAATTACTCCATTAACAAAAACATTATAAACCGAAGAACGAAAACGAACAGAATTCGAACCGTTCTTTTGTATGGAGGAAATACCGATATCCGATCCCTGCCTATAACGTAATTACTGTAATAAATGAATCTACTAACACTCTTGTTAGTAATCTCCCTATATGCACAATGTAGTATTCATATTTAATTGTTATTTTTAAGGCTGGCAATAGGAAGTCCTAGAAGCCTAGAACAGAAAAGTGCCACTTTGTTTTCTCCTACCATGGAAGAAAAAAAAACCCGGGTTCGAATAGGTCTTCTTCTTGTCCTTGCCCTTAATCCCAGTTCATCTGGGGTCAGGCCTCCTTGTGCAGCGGCGCCAGGACCTTCTATCCCGGGTTGTCATTGACGAGATGTCTTGGGCCTTTAGGTCCCTCTCAACAGTTGACCACCACGTGGCAGGTGGTCTGCCTCTTCCGTTGGGCTGTGTTTTGATGTTAAGCACAGTCTTTACAGAGTAGCTCTCTTCCCTTCTCATTACGTGACCATACCAGCCGGGTTCGAATAGGTGGTGTGAAAAAATTGTTTTTTAGTACAGATGGAGTATTTTTTAGGCGCTAGTGCTAAGTGGCTCATTTTACGTCAGGTCCAAAACTTTGGAGGGCCATCTGTACTAAAAAACGTCGTACATACATACGAGACACGTGCAAAAAGGAAATTTGTGACTCGTGTCGATTTAAACCACTCCCGTCGGTCGTGTTTTAAAACATCGCCACTCGTTTAGAATTTCATGTTTTTCACACTTGTCTCGTAATATACTATAAACTTGCAATGAAATGTTTACATGATGTACCTCAAATCAATCAAGGAAGTACTCTTGTTTCGGGTTCTACGAGCGAACAATAATTTAAAGAAATTTAATACAAAATGTCAGGCCTTAGCCTGCAAATCACCTTTCTTTTGTTTTGACGTGACAACGTCTTATAAATTGGTTTGCCGGGTGACACTTCAAGAAACTGCGTTACGCTCCGCTCACGTTATGCGCTCACAATGAGAGCGAGTGAGAGGCACGCGTCCCTTCCACTCGGGCATGGTTAGCCCGCCTAAGAGCGAGAGAGACAGACATAAAAAGTGAAAGGCACGCGTCCCTTGTCGTTGTCACGTAAAACTTTCGCCCGTACCGACTTTACAGGCAACCAATTTTATTTTTTAACGTTAAAGTATGACAGACTTGAATACTTGAAACCGATTAGTAACATTTCTTCTTTTATTTCATTACAAGTTTGAGAAAAGCACTATACAAGCTTTGCGGCTTCGCTACGCTCAGCTATATCTATTCGGCCTGTAAGACCTTATCCCGGCTTTTGCAGTAATGTACTATACTGTAATTTACCGTACTTCCGCCAGGCGGACTGCCCCAACCGCGAGGACGAGGTCGGCTGCGGTTCCTCTCGTCCCGGCTGCGACGCCACCTACTTCCGCTGCGCCGACGGCCGCTGCATCCCGGGCCGATGGCGCTGCGACTTCCAGGACGACTGCGGAGACCTCAGCGACGAGATACACTGCCAGCCCCGCAACTGCTCAGAGAGCGAGTTCAGGTTGCCACATGTGTTAGGGCCGGGTGTGAACCCGCATACTTGTAGTACTTAGCTACATACAGGGTCAAATACCCAGCTTATTTAGACATAAGACATAACACATTTATTCGTGGTATAGGTTTACAACAAAAGTTAGCCAGGTTCCTGCACTAGGCATAGCCTTTACTGCAGGTAACCAAAATTCGGAAAAGATACTTATAGTAACCTATCAATATATATGAATGAATGAAGATTTGAGTAATTTGTGTATACTTTTTTTTTTTTTTTTTTTACTGTATGTAAAATTTATTTTCAGAACTACAATATTTATGTACATAGATTAAATCTAACTAATCTACTTAACCTAACCTATATCTAAGATTGGCCCTTGTGGCATCGTACCGAGGATGCTTGCGGCATTTCCTCACTGTATCGCAATACTGATGCGTTGTGCAAGGAAGTCGCCAGCTCTTCGGTCTCTAGTTACATCAACCAGACGTTTCGCGATCTCAGCAAACAATTTGCGTGCGCTGGGGCCCCAAGAACCTAAAGTTTCTACGCCAAACGGTACAAAATCGTACTCTTTGCCGAGGCCCTTATATTTATTACGTTTTAAAAATTCGGCATTTTCAGCCGCAGCGGCTGCCTTAAACGTAGTTCGTTGAAGATGGGACGGTGCCAGGGTATCTACGCAAGTAGCATCCCATACCAACATCCGTCCCAAGCTCCAAGGAACCAAAGACACACCATCAGGTCTCTTACCATCATCCCTAATAATACCAGTAGGCTCAAGAAGAGCGGGTACGTTGATCGTGGCAAGAGACCTGCGGAGTATGTCGTTAAGCGTCGCATGTCTGGAAATACGGCCTGCGCTTTTTTGACAACTTAGTCCGTGGTGTCCCAGTCGGTCCACGTCTGTGCCACAACAGCATAAGTGAGGGGTACATACCGCGGCCCCGAGTCTCAGGCCGTGTGTATACATATGTATAATATGTATATGTGTGTTTGTATTTAACTTTAATGAATTAATTATACAATTTTGTAGGCAACTATAATGAATTTGACCAAATGCGTGCCATCAAAAAAGACATCAACGAGCTGCCACCTTTCGATCAGCACTTCGTTTCAACGTATGCGTTTCATTATATAGATTTGTTTACTTATATTTAGCCTACTCAGCAAGCTGTGCGTGTGGCTTATAATGTGTAAAATGCTATTGTGCTTTATTTAGGCACAATCTATCTAATTTTAGGTATCATATTCAAACTTTTAACGTCCCTTATGTAGCTTATTTGAACAGGATCTGATTTTTTCGACTACAGTAAAGGAAATAAATTCTTTAATACATGTTATTTTAATAAGATGATTTATTATACTGTTTTAAAAAAATAAGTCCACCTGAGTTTCTTACTGGTTCTTCTCAGGAACGGTGTAGGGTTTGAACCAGTAGTAGATTTTTTTCTCTCTCTTGATAATGTCAGACGATTCGAAAATGCTTATGTATAAAGAATAGTTTGACTTTTGACTTGACTTTGACCGTATTCCGTACTCCCACAGATGCAACAACGGCGAGTGCATCCGTGGAGCCCTACGCTGCTCGGGCGCCGCCGAGTGCGCCGACGGGTCCGACGAGGCGGCCTGCGCCCCCCACTGCGCCGCGCGAGCCCGGCCCTGTGCCGGCAACCAGGACTGTGTGCTGCAGTACGTATTGTGGGACATCAGCGGAGCCCTACGCTGCTCCGACGAGGCGGCCTGCGCCCCCCACTGCGCCGCGCGAGCCCGGCCCTGTGCCGGCAACCAGGACTGTGTGCTGCAGTACGTATTGTGGTACATCAGCGGAGCCCTACGCTGCTCCGACGAGGCGGCCTGCGCCCCCCACTGCGCCGCGCGAGCCCGGCCCTGTGCCGGCAACCAGGACTGTGTGCTGCAGTACGTATTGTGGTACATCAGCGGAGCCCTACGCTGCTCCGACGAGGCGGCCTGCGCCCCCCACTGCGCCGCGCGAGCCCGGCCCTGTGCCGGCAACCAGGACTGTGTGCTGCAGTACGTATTGTGGTACATCAGCGGAGCCCTACGCTGCTCCGACGAGGCGGCCTGCGCCCCCCCCCCTGTGTGTTGCAGTACATATTAGGTCGCTTATCTCTTTACAGCTCTGTTCTACTCAACTCCGTTTGTCTCCTCTTTAGAGGAGTACAGCTCTGTTCTTCTCAACTCCGTTCGTCTCCGCTTTAGAGGAGTACAGCTCTGTTCTACTCAACTCCGTTCGTCTCCGTTTTAGAGGAGTACAGCTCTGTTCTACTCAACTCCGTTCGTCTCCTCTTTAGAGGAGTACAGCTCTGTTCTACTCAACTCCGTTCGTCTCCTCTTTAGAGGAGTACAGCTCTGTTCTACTCAACTCCGTTCGTCTCCGCTTTAGAGGAGTCACTTACCTCTCTGCAGCTCTACTCCGCTCGTCTCCCCACAGTATAGTGTCTTGCTCAGTAGAGTCAGTGTGGGGAGCTGTGGGAAGAAATTGGATAGGAAAATATTCTTAAAGTAATGAGAGTTGTGTAATTCTCATATATTAATTATGTAGATAGCTCGGTGGAAAATAGCGTTTCTATGTTGAGTGTCGAATGGTTTTTTTAAATTGCCATGGAGCCTTAATGACATGACACTTCACGTATCGGCATAGCTATCTGAATGTACGGTGACCAACTCGACTGGTGCATTGGAAACTGGATATCACCCTTGCGTAACAATCAACTAAAATAAACATTGTTAATTTCCAGGGAATGGTGGTGCGACGGCCTAGTGGACTGTACAGATGGGTCAGATGAGGAGTCATGTCCCCCCCCTCCCCCCTCTCCGTGCGGCGCGCGTCTATCGTGTGGCGCATGCGCCCCCCCCTCGTGGCGCTGCGACGGCCGCGCCGACTGCGTGGGCGGCGCCGACGAGCGCGCCTGCGCCGCCCACGCCTGCCGCCCGCCCTTGTTCAGGTACTGTACCCTCCCCCTCCCGCGTGGCGGTACAGGATGCTTTGCCAAATTGCCAATCGCTAACGCTTCGTAGCGTATCGTAATTTTCCCTCTGTCACTCATTCATATTAGTGCGACAAAGACAGTTAGCTGCCTTTTGTTTACGATTGACGATTAAGCGTTAGCGATTGGCTACTTGTCTAAGCACTCAGGAACAGCCACAAAATAGATAAGAGCAGAAATGTCACTAGCAAGCAGCAAATTTTCGTTTGTCTCATTCAGTCTTATCAGTCATAATATATGGGTCAAAAATATTTTCGTTGTCTTGTTTCATACCACTCCGTCACGCTTTTAGTTGCTGTTTCGACTCACTATATAAAAATACAATTGTATTTCTATTTTACGCTAGATTTTAATCCATACTCGTACATGAGAAATTGAAAACAAAACTTTATCTCATACAAAAATCACCACTCCGGCACGTTTTTAGGGACACAAATAATAAGACACCGACAGTTTTGAGTTTTGACCCATGTGTATAAAACCTAAAGGGACAAACCGTAATATTACAAAGTAATATAATGGATCATACAGATTTTTTTGTATGAATTAGGTTACAAATCTTTCCTGTAGACATTTGAAACTTGAAGGCTCTAGAACCCAATTTTTCTTGTTGGACAAATACAAGCCGATAGGTGGCTTCTGGTTCTTAAGAATAATTTGGTCAAAACCTAATTTGTATGTCCCAAAATCGTTAACTTTCGCAATGTCCACAGGAAAGACGCCCGTTTCCGCGAACGCTGTATGAACTATATCGCAATTTTGTCAAATTGCAATTTGAACATTGTCACACTAGCACTTAGTCCAGATTTAATTACCCAAAAAATATAACATAGAATTCTGTAATACAAGTATATGTCAGCGATTCAATACCTACTTGGGCGGATTTTTATTTTGTCGTTTTTTAAATTTTCCAAATTTGGACTTTTTTCATTTTTACTACTCAGAATCACCAGCTCTTTCGATCCTGATACTGAGTGTCCCAAAAAAAATTCCATTGAGTTACTATTTTTCATACACTTTCTTCGACCGTAACTCAGTGGAAGACAAAAAATTTATGGAATTCTTGGGACACTTTTTTCTGCTAATGAGGATCGAAAGAGCTTGCGATTCTGAGTAGAAAAAATATCAAAATATCCGTAAAATTTTAAAAAACTACAACAAAATAAAAATCCGCCCACTTAAGAATATGAGGGTTATTTATTATTATTTATATGGTCTACAGATGCGGGAACGACTCGTGCTTGCCGCCCGCGCTGGTCTGCGATGGCTTCCTGGACTGTCCGGACGGCTCCGACGAGATTAACGTTGTTTGTACGTACTTTATATTATTGGTAAAAGTGTGGTTATGCAGTCATCTTGTCACTTACTAAGATCGAGTGAGATATATTTCCGACAGAGTTGGGCAAAAAGTAATATGATTACTCTTTCCGATTACTTTTGTATGTGTACTTTGTAATATATATTACAAAGTACACATACAAATGTAATTTTCAGAAGTAATCATATTACTTTTTGTCCAACTCTGATTTGCGATCTTTGCTGTGTATCAGGGATATAAATATGTATACAATTTTAGTCCTTATATTTCAGACTTAAGTAAAAAACTGTAAATATATTAATGCATTTTACATTATTGTAGAGGCATGGAAATGGTTTATTTGCAGATTAAGATTTTAATTTTAATTTTCGAGCAATTCTTACACTGAATAAATAAAGAAATGTTAGCTTTAAAAGCACATAGTATTTAAAACACAGGTTTAAAAAATACGTTCGTAATATATTAAATTGTTTCACTGAATAAATAAAGAAATGTTAGCTTTAAAAGCACATAGTATTTAAAACACAGGTTTAAAAAATACGTTCGTAATATATTAAATTGTTTTAAGTGGCTGCTGATTTCGAACGGTAAAAATTCGAAAATTTCCCGCAACGTGTTTAATATTTTTCAACCTAACAAATCTATTTCTATCTATTTTCTTGGACAATTTTACACATTACATATGAGAAGTGTCATTTCAAAAGGGCTTATTTCCACTCTGTCAACGAAGGTTATTTTTTCTGTTTTCTTAAGAAAAATAATCTCTATTAAAAAGGGGTGCCTGTCGTGTCGCATAACGTCGATTGTCCTAAAATTTTTTGGCCGAGAATGTTTGGCATAATGTTACATGGCATACTACTTGTTTAGCCTACTTAATTTTGCGCATACACGTTTAAAATACCTACACCATATTTATTCTAATATTGATTACTCGAACGTCAAATGACCTAAAGCATAATAATCCTAATATTCATTGTAATAAATATTGTTTTCCCTACTACTCGAATTGTCAATTTTCACTGGGCCTACTTTTATCATGTCCGAAATTTCATTCAAAAAGGCATTTTAATAACAACATGCAAAACATTTGAACAACAAGGTGAATGGTAAAAAAAAATGTTCAAGTAATAAACCAGGGTAAAACCGACGTGGATTGGTTAGGTTTCGAAGCTAGGGCGGAGTGAATGGCGTAGTCTTTAAATACTTAAGTATTTTTAATCAATTGTTTACACATCCTCGTACTTACAAAACCAAAAAAGGGGGGACGGGGGGGCGAAGCCCCCCACCAGGGGGGCTCGGGGGGCGAAGCCCCCCGCATTAAAAAAGAAATAATCTGAACCTCCCCTACCTTAACCTGGGTAGGTTCGTTAGGTAACTTTTATCCCTTAGAGCGGAAATAGAAGCCCCGCGCAGCGGGGCTTCGTCGACTGGTTTCCAGGTCAAAATTTCTCACTTAAATTCTTTGGACAACAGGGCGAATTATTTAGTAATAGTTAAGTATAAGGAATAAAAAATATTTTTAAAGTTAGTTAAAGGTAGGTAATCACTTTTAGTACATTAAATAGTAGGAACATCACCATTATGCACAATAATTTTTCGATACATATACATTAGACACGAAAATCATTAGGACAAACAATATTTAGGAACAACCAAGTTAGGATTAACAATTTCGGCATAACAAAAATATGCGCAACAATGTTTATGCCATTCATTTTTCGGCGTAAAGTTGTTATGCGACAATTTTTTCGGAATAAAAACATTATGCCACCCGATATAGACCCATTAAAAAGTGGAAATAAGCCTCATAATTGCAAGTTAATCGAAAGTTTGTAATAAAGTAACCGTTAATTTGTGTGTTCAGGCAACAGACGTTCTTCGGAGTCGATGTGTGATAGCGACGAGCGCATGTGCGGCGACGGACGCTGCGTACCCGCCGAGGCCAGCTGTGCTACTGGTCAGTCACTATCATAATTAGTACATTGTGCATCAAGGGAGGTAAGTACGGAATTACTAACGAGAGTTTTTTTTTTATACCACGTCGGTGGCAAACAAGCATACGCCCCGCCTGATGGAAAGCAGTCACCGTAGCCTATGGGCGCCTGCAACCCCAGGGGTGTCACATGCACGTTGCCGACCCAATAAGAACTTGGCGAGTGTTAGAACTCTGGCTTTTATGACTCGAGATAGTATTCCGCTTACCGACCGTGATGCATACAATGTTTTTCATCACACTTGCCGACAAAAAAATTAGTTTTAAGACCTAATATTATTAAATGACGTAGTGGCATTTCTGTTACTCCCTAGGTAATGTCACATTTCTATTACTCCCGCTATGCACACAAGCAATGGCGTGCTTAGACAGCAAGTGTGATGAAATAGTTATTTATGTGGCTGGCGCATAATAAGAGGCATTAAATATAAGTGTGGTTTTATTAGGCGAGTTTCATAATAAGATCACACGAGTGTTTAATGCCTAATTATGTACAGTCACATACATAACTTTATCTACATCCATATCTTAAATTTAGAATGCTAATTTACCTTTATTTACATTGATATAAGTAAAATACCTCTTAATTTACCTAGTCAAATCAGTTGGAATCACTCAATTTGTGTAATAAATATTTATTGAAAAAAAAAAGAAGTTGACTTTATAACATTCATTTATTGACATCGATATACTTTAATGTTAACATTATGATACAGGCACAGGCAACGGTTTCTTAATATAGGTCATTATATTACCATTACATTTATCATATCAGCCTCCGTAGCCTACTTGGTAGTGACCCTGCCTATGAAGCTAGAGGTTCGCCATACGACAGCTTAAATTGAAGGTTACTAAATTTATCACTAGATGTCGCTGTTAAGAGCGCAAACTGACGACCGATGTGTCGACGTAATTTTCACTAGGATTTGTTTGTGTGTGTTGAGTAGTCCTAGTATTGTCCCAAACAAAGATATTTGTTTTAGGTAATTTTTTGCAGTCTCCCTCATTTTTGAGGAATGGTAGACTGAATAAAAGAAATGCTAATCCACAAAGGATTCCGGCTTTGCTCTCACGAAACTTGGCCGTGTTTTAGACCACGTTAACCGTATTATACAGGTGAAAAACCTAAGTAAATGAAAACAAATCACATTACTAATATTTGTCGATTTCTAAAAATGAACTTTTGACTTCCTTCTATAGATTAATCCTTATTAATATGAGTCTTAACGTCATATCGCCGGTTGACAAGCAAAACTCATTATAAAACCTGTCACTACTTATAAGTTACTTAGCAATCTCTTATGTCAGTATTGAATCAGTAGGTATTTGTTGTTTAGTGAGTTTTGATTGTCAACCGACGATATACAGTGTGTAAGTCTAATACGGGCGATCAATTAAACCAGGCATGGGATTTACTAGTGAAATCATGGATTACAAGGTTTTTTAAAGTTACTCTTAATTATGACCCCTCAGATTTTTTTAAAGATTATCGGGGCAGCAATGTAGGAACGAACATTTGTTATTGTTGATATGGCAGTTATGTCATCTGCTTTTGAAATTAGCTGTCATCGAGTGTTTAACTCGCGTATGTTGCTCTACATTGCGCGCCGAATTATTTTGTATGGAAAATTTTGTTGCTCTAATTTGAAGTAAAAGTTATTTGAATGTACTTATTATGTCGTAGACTAACACCCGTTAAGAGCTTCGCCCGTATTAGACTTACACCCTGTATATGAAGCTCATTTCTAAACTTTCAACGGTTCATTCTTAGAAATCGGCAACTACAGAATGAAGTTCCTCCTGACTAAAGATTGCCTAGAATCTTACAAGAGTCCATTAATAGCTGTATCAGCTTTGCGTTCTTCGGTTGTTCATTCAAGAGCAGTGTAAAGCTCTCTGCTAACACGAGTAGACGCGGTACCGTCATAAGCCTGCAGGTTACTAAATTTATCGCTAGATGTCGCTGTCAAGAGCGCAAACTAGCGAACGATGTTTCGACGTAATTTTCACTAGGATTTGTTTGTGTGTGTTTGATGGCGTCACAAATAAAATTATTTGTTTTAGGTAATTTTTTGCAGTCTCACTTATTTAAGAAAGTGGAGTACTGAATATATAGATTTGTTTAAACTACTAGACGGTCTGACTGAGCAAGTCTCAAAAAGTAGTAAAGTCAATCAATGATATTGAGAGTGAGTAAGATCCACCACATTTTCGAAAATGTCCCAGAAAGTTTGTATGGAAGTTTCCTTTTTCGTTAACAGATTCCTATACATTTTGGTACCAAAAAAGGAATGTTTCATACAAACATTTTGGAAAATTGGTGGGTCTTGCTCAGCACCGTTGACTTTACCAGCCTAACAATTTTTATCAATATCGAAGACGTGATCCAAATGTACAAACTTTTTGAGACATGGTATAACAAAAGTAGTCCTGATTGTTTTTTTTTTTATTAATAACAAATAAACCGGCCAAGAGCATGTCGGGCCATGCTCAGTGTAGGGTTCCGTAGTTATTAAAAAACGGCTGGGCCGATCAGTTTTATTTTAAAGTATTCTACAGGGTGTTCGTGAGTAATTGCTTTAACTTTAACATCATGTTTGGTTCGTTAAAACAAACTGTGACTATATCACATTTTGTTAAAATGTAAAAAAAAAAATTTTTACTATTTCATACAAAATAAATATAAGTTGAAGACCATTGTAAAAGGTACTTTTGAGTTAGGCAGCAGTTAGTGTCAATTGATGACAGTGTTGAAATTCTGTAAATGACAGCACATTAACAATTTAGCTCCGTGGTAGCTACTTTGCTTATAAAACAGAGGATCAAACCCTGCTACAGCTATTATTTTTTTATTTTTGTTTCTCATTCATTTTTAGTGAAAGATAGTTTATTCGTATTTATTTTTATTATACAAAACAATGTTTGCGAACTGTCTAAATGTTTAAATAATATTTTCTTTTTTTATCTTAACTTTTAGTTTTCGACATAAGTACCTAGTACCAGTGTCGTGGCGTTAAGAATTATTAGAGACTAATTCTTAATCACCCGGAAGTGGACAAGCTGGTGGGAACCAAGTGGTTTTAGACGCCATGTCACTGATAGTCGTAAGGTATATTTAACCATAAATGAAATTACAGTTTTAGTATATTAATAATAATTACATTTATTTACAAACAAAAAACACAATCCTGTATAATAATCCTACAAATAAAATAAAATTATCCCCTTTTTCGTATTACCTACAAAAATATTTTTACAAAGTCAAAATTACCTACAGGGCATTTTCGAAGTGACCGCCTTCCTTCTCCAAGCATATGTTCCATCGTGCCCGTATTTCGCGGTTTAGATTGACATTAGTTGCACGCATTGCGTCAGCTTCTTCCCGAATTCGTTGCAACAAATGTTCTCTTGTCGCCACATAGACATAAAAGTCTAGGGGGGTTAGGTCGGGAGACCTGGCGGGCCACGCAAGAGTTGGACTGCCGCGACCAATCCAACGCCCATCAAAGTGCTCATTTAAATATCGCCGAACACGAGCAGCGAAATGTGCGGGTGCTCCGTCATGCTGGATCCAATGCGTCCGCAGTGTTTCCAGTGGAACATCTTCAAACCATTCCAAATTGTGTAAATTCTGTAGAAATTCCAAGTAGTTGTCACCATTTAGTCGATTTGGAATCTCCACTGGTCCAATGAGGCGATTGTTTAATACTCCTGCCCACATGTTTACGGAGAACTCATGTTGGAACGAAGACTCCATCGCCATCTTTGGATTTTGCTTAGCCTAATGGTGATAATTTTTTGAATTTATTATTCCTGCCATTGATTTAGAATATATAAGTGGATCCCCAAACAGCTCAAAAAAATGGCCTCAAAAAATGGGCTGCAGAAGTAAATATTGCGGTCCTTTTGCTCCGCTATTCAGTTCTGACAGTTGATATTTGGTCACCTTACGGTATAGCATCATTATTCCTTAAACATAAAAAGTTTCTACTATTTTGCGGTGTTGTTCGCAAATTTGACACTTATTGCTCACTTCACAAAGTTTTTTATTCTTTGAGTTTTTTTTATTATAGTTTATTGTAAGTGAGCGTTAATGGCTTCAACTGAAACATGATAGAAATGACTTTTAGTGCCACTTTTCTTGGTTTTTTGTTTGGCTCTGTGCGTCCATTTATTATTTAATGTCATTGATTCCTGCCCTTGTAAATTGAGCCTCGTACATCCACAGAATTTTAGAGATAAGTTGTGGGTTTTGTATTAATAATTCATTTGATCTTTGGCAGTAAGCAATTCGTGAGAAATTGTCCCGTGGCAGAAGCCCTTGCACTTTGCGGTAATGGTAAGGATGCAGACCGTATCGCTTCCATAAACGCCAGACTTTGTCGTGTCCTATGTTAAAAATACGACCTATTCGTCTTGTGGACAATGTCGGGTCTTCAATGATTAAATTCATTACATCGATTTCGTCCTGCACGTCTAAAACGATGCCACGTTCCCTTGGCGTCGAACGTAGACCAATCTCACTGAACCGTCTATGTACCTGCAACAGTAATGGGTTAGGTATAAAGAGACATATAAATTTGAAGTAGCTAGGTATAAATAAGGCATACGAAAACAGC
This sequence comes from Thaumatotibia leucotreta, assembly GCA_025490895.1. NCBI lineage: Eukaryota > Metazoa > Arthropoda > Insecta > Lepidoptera > Tortricidae > Thaumatotibia > Thaumatotibia leucotreta. Next base: position 39,801 of record JALPQI010000020.1, on the reverse strand, counting down.
TAATTACTTACATTCGTAAAAGTATAAGGCTGCGGTGTACGTCGATTGGGATATCGAATTTGGTACACTCTTGCTGCTTGCTGCGGGATTTCCATTACACAAACCGTAAATAAAATGTATGTCGGCCTCTTTTTGGGCCGTATAATTTACACGTGGCATCAATGGAAGCATGGATATTATTTTACAAATAATTATTTCTTTGAAAATAAATAACAATAATAAAATGACAATTTGATGTTTGTGACATATGGATGCCGTTTTGCAATAATGCGTCAACCTACATCCATTTTGAAATAAAATGACAACTTTAATTAGTAATTTATAGAATTGAGTTTTAACTGACAAATTGATGTGGGTTGACACATTATTGCAAAATAGCATCCATATACAAGTCAAATTAAAACTAATCTTAAACGAACTCCTTTATTTAAAAGTGAATGTAGTACATGACGAGAACTGAAAACTCTTTACTTACATAAAATATTTTAAAATAAAAATAAAACCGCCTTCAAAAATTCGCCCGAACTAAAAGGTAAAAAATAATTTTAGTTCCTACTTCTTAGGATTTTCTACCCAAACCTTTAAACCTTTTACCCTATTCATTGAAATAAAATATTATGTCTAGGTATCCTACAGATTTCTAAGAAGTCGGTGCCAAGCCAAATGCGTTCATAGGTAGGTATAATTATAGTTATTAGATAGAGCTTTGTAACTTACTGTCACTCCGATTACGTTTATATCAACAGAATGATCTGCCTCAGTCATTTTGATGAAAGCATAACCGAGTGACAGTAAGTTACAAAGCTCTATCAAATACAGTCATAATTATACTCGCGAAGTGAACATATTTGGCTTGGCACCGACTTCTTAGAAATCTGTAGGATACCTAGCCATAATATTTTATTTCAATGAATAGGGTAAAAGGTTTAAAGGTTTGGGTAGAAAATCCTAAGAAGTAGGAACTAAAATTATTTTTTACCTTTTAGTTCGGGCGAATTTTTGAAGGCGGTTTTATTTTTATTTTAAAATATTTTATATTTTGCTTTTTAGTAGTGTAAAATCGTTATTTAGTACGCACTAAATACTTATAATTAGAATGTACTCCACTGTAATAGGCCAGAAAACCTGAACTGGATAACTTAAATTTTCAAAGAATTATCCCATTATCAAGGAGATATACATTATATCATCAGGAGGTATGAATAATTTCAAAGATTATAGATAACAGCCTTAGCATACCTATATTATTTAAAGAATCACTAACCGCTAACCAACATGTCATAACTACTAAGCAAACACTTGAATAGATCTCGAAAATGTATGACAGTTGTTATATTCAAAGAATTATCCTCCAACTCCTAATCGTTAAGGAGTTATACCTTTCGTCATCAGCTCACCAACATGAGACTATGACCACCTAAAGGCAAATACTCAAATAGCTTCCAAAATACATGAACTATGTTATATTTAAAGAATTATCCCCCAACTCCTAATCTCTAAGGAGTTGTACCTTCCATCATCAGCACACCGACATGAAGGGATGACCACCTAAACGCAAATACTCGAATAGCTTCCAAAATACATGAAATATGTTATATTTAAAGAATTGTCCCCCAACTCCTAATCTCTAAGGAGTTATACCTTTCATCATCAGCTCACCAACATGTAAGGATGACCACCTAAAGGCAAATACTCAAATAGCTTCCAAAATGCACGAAATATGTTATACTTAAAGAATTATCGCCCAACTCCTAATTCCTAAGGAGTTGTACCTTCCATCATCAGATCACCAACTTAAAAGGTTCATGACTAGACGCAAATACTTGTTTAGTCTTCGAAAATAAATGAAAAATGTCATGTTTGCCTACAACATTTGAAGAGTTCCCTCGATTTCTCCAGGATCCCATCATCAGATCTGGATTCGGTGACAATGGGACCAACTAGAAGGTATACCCTTTCAAACAAAAAAAGAATTTTTGAAATCGGTCAACGCGTCTTCGAGTAATCGGGGAACATACATAAAAAAAAAAAAAAGATTTCGACGAATTGTAAACCTCCTCCTTTTTGAAGTCGGTTAAAAATAGAAGAAAATAGTATTTGGTTATGTTGTATTAAGAAGACTTTACAATGGTTTAATGTAATTAAGTGAGAAAATTAAGATTTTGAATAATTTGAAAACGGTTCGAGTTAGGATATTAGTTTCTTGGTACAATTAATTTTATTTGATGTATAGAATCTACCCTTGAAATTAAAGCAATTACTCACGAACACCCTGTATAAGCCCACTATTCATGATTTTTTAAACTTACGAATCAAAAGTTAGAGGGGGGGGGCACCATTTTTTTTCTTCTGGAGCGATTATCTCCGAAAATATTGTCTTTAGAAAAAAACTTTCTTTTAAGACCCTTGTTGTTTTTAAAATACCTATTCAATGATAATCCATACTATAGGATTACAGCAAATAAAAAAAAATTGGCTACGGAACCCTAAAAATGTATGGGGCCAGTCGCTTAAATAGAACAAGCCAATCATTTCTCCTTCCTTTTACTTTAAGATTTAGGTGATAAACTTAAGTGAATACCAAGTTTTTGTGGAACAAATCAAATTATTTAATACGTTTATTTGGGGTTTTTTACTAGTCACACTACTATAAATCATTTACTAAAAAGACCGAGTGGTATAGGCACCAGCGGCGAAAGCTGAAATATGGTATTTCGAACCCCACCTCGAACGATGATGAACTAGAAATGTTTTTCTCGCTATTCGCTCAACGGTGAACTATGAATATCGCTGTGGCTTTTTCATTTATACGAGAGCGCTTGTACCCATCTAAACAACATGATTTCTTATTATTATTTCTTGTTATTCAGGCAGACAGTTGACACAACTGATGTTGCCTGTATCCAATGACTTTTGGTCTGATATTGTAGTCCGTGGGCTAGTCGGCCTGAAATTAGAAAACGGTATAATTTGGGGGTACCAAGTGTCCTTTTTACAGTAGTTAGACATATTCATAAGGAAGTTAAAAAAGTATGATAGACATCTCAAAGTGGTAGCTAATAGGCATACGGGCTATTTCAAGATTTCCGTTGTATGACAGGTATGGTTAAAATTAGGAGGTACAAATTTTCCTTTTCACGGCTGTTAGGTAAGCTTATAAAAACGTCAAAAATGCAAGATTGCCATTTATAAGTGCTACCTAACAAAAATGGGGGCCAATCAAAGATGGTGGATCTCAAGTTTTACAAAATCAAGTATATCTCGAGAACTATTAAATATATCTTATTACTCTCTGGAACAAAATTAAAGGCATATCTGTAAGCTTCATATTTTGCATATACACCATATTGCTAAAACCAACCAATAATGAATTATGACCAAATTTATGAAAATTTCGTGATTTTGATTTTTTTTGTGTCGTGTTTTTACATAGTAGTCATTCATGACGCTAGAAAAATTAAATATTTTTTTTAAAGATAGTGTATTTAATAAGCTTTAATTTGATGTATATAACTTGTTGGCGGTATTAAAAAAAAGACCCATAAAAAATATTTAAATGAATTGTAGTCATAATCCACCGTATACTTAGTGATTTAAGAGGCGATTTTTTTTATATTTTTCAATCTTGGTTATTTGAAATAAGCACTATTATTTACGAGTGGCACTTCCACCGCCTCTTAAATCACTAAGTATACGATGGATTATGACTACAATTCATTTAAATATTTTTTATGGGTCTTTTTTTTTAATACCGTCGACAAGTTATATACATCAAATTAAAGCTTATTAAATACACTATATTTAAAAAAAAATTTATATTTTTCTAGCGTCATGAATGACTACTATGTAAAAACACGACACAAAAAAAATCAAAATCACGAAATTTTCATAAATTTGGTCATAATTCATTATTGGTTGGTTTTAGCAATATGGTGTATATGCAAAATATGAAGCTTACAGATATGCCTTTAATTTTGTTCCAGAGAGTAATAAGATATATTTAATAGTTCTCGAGATATACTTGATTTTGTAAAACTTGAGATCCACCATCTTTGATTGGCCCCCATTTTTGTTAGGTAGCACTTATAAATGGCAATCTTGCATTTTTGACGTTTTTATAAGCTTACCTAACAGCCGTGAAAAGGAAAATTTGTACCTCCTAATTTTAACCATACCTGTCATACAACGGAAATCTTGAAATAGCCCGTATGCCTATTAGCTACCACTTTGAGATGTCTATCATACTTTTTTAACTTCCTTATGAATATGTCTAACTACTGTAAAAAGGACACTTGGTACCCCCAAATTATACCGTTTTCTAATTTCAGACCGAGTAGCCCACGGACTATTGTTTTAAGATATATCTTTGGACATGTACAGTCAAGGGCAATAATATATATACACTTCTCCATACTGATCCCTTACAAATGTGTCTATATGTTAATGCACTCGACTGTACTTATCCAATCTGTTTTTAAATTCACTGAAAGCCGAGACTACATCCTCCGGGAGTTTGTTCCAAGCTTTGCTGTATGAACTTGATGAACTTTTACTGTGATGTCATGTTTAAATAGGTATTGGCTTTTGTCTTTTATATAATAAGAATAGTTGCGTTGTGATTTTCACTAAATTGTTAATTTTCTATTTTATTATTATTAAAATCATGACGTTTAGAGACCTTTATCTCTAAATCTTATTTTTCTCTTTATTCTGACAACTAAAGACCTTTACATCTCTAGTAGTAGGTGCATAATAATATTGTGAACTTGAGTACAATAAGAATTATTTTTGTGTATTATTATTATCCCTTATATATCTCTTTTGAAGTTAGGGTTTTTATAAAAATGTCTATAAAAGTCAATTTTTTTGTAATAAATTCTTTAATGCATGATATTTTAATAAGATGCATATATACTGTTTTGAAAAAACAAGTCCATCTGAGTTTCTTACTGGTTCTTCTCAGGACAGTGGTGTAGGGTTAGAGCCAGTAGTTGATATTTTTTTCACTCTTCATAGTGTCAGACGATTCAAAAATGCTTATTAATAAGCTTACTTGAATAAAGAATAGTTTGACTTGAGTTTGAGCTAAGGTCATGCGGGGCAAATGCAACTATGAGGTAAATCCGACTAATTGAAATTACCTACTCTTAATTTGTAAAAAGATCATACTTACCTACTATTGTATTGTGTTGCTTTTGAAATAAATCAAATAATGTTCTAGGTATCTTCCAAAAGTTCTTAAAAACAGATTAAAAGTCCACTAGTTGAATTTACCTCATAGTTGTAATTGCCCCGCATGACCTTAGCAATTTTATGTGATTTATAACCAAACTTTTTATTCACGCAGGCGTAGAGGGTCCCTGCACCTGGCGTTCGTGTTCCCAAGTATGCATCCCGAAACACGCACACAACTACACTTGCAAGTAAGTACATTTTTATTGCTTCCATGTTAGTATTGCTCTAAGTAAGTTCAATAAATAAAATTTAGAAAAATTGTATGTTTCGGACCATTAGAAGTCCAATGACAATGTACTACTCCAAATTATTATGGTGACAGAACACTGAAAAAAATATTGCCTTGTTTTTTTAATAGTCTGCTTCAGTTTATTCGGCTTGAGACAAATAAACTTAAAAAGAAAGTTAAAGCTTCACCTACTGAAAACACTTGGGTGACAAATGCATATCTGCAAATGTCACCCAAGTGTTCAGATAATAAGTAACAATTGAAGTTATTATTGTGGTATATTATAACATGGTACATTATATTTAGTTATACTTAAATGAGACTCATGCCTGCAGTCAAACTGTGGAAACAGTTTTGCAGGGAACTATAATAATAATAAATAGTGTTGCCCCTGGCTGTCTCTTGTGACGGCATTTACGGGGGCCCATCTAGTCGGCGGCGAGTCACCGCCTGCCTCGATAGCAAATAGAAATCATTGTTATGGCAGGTGTCCGGACCTCTTTTCTATAGTTCCATCTCTTATCCATCCAACCTTCATCTCCATAACCCACTAGTCTTTTCCATATAATCTCCAATAGCCTCTATATGCCTGCTGGGACCGGTTCACGGATATCTATTTTTGTGCCCGTGAATGGGTTGCAGCAGGTGTAAAACACAGCAAATTTCTCCAAAGGGCCTCTACGTGTTGGATCTGTATCCCCGCGCAAGCCTATCAAAAGACCGGGATTTATAGGCTCGTGATCAAAGAGAGATATAAATAAAAAAAATACTCCTGCCGCCCAGACCACACAATTATCATGCTCTACATTATCATTTTAATTGTGGTATTTCCATAGATGCTTGGAAGGCTACAAACACCGGCAACTGCCAGACAACACTTGGACTTGCGAAGCGATTGGTAAGCATAATTGCCCTATTCGAAGACTGTAGTTTTTTTTTAAAAACGAGTGTATAATTTAAGCATAAAAAAAAGGAAATTGTTTTGTTTTAAGAACTAGTTAGAATAAGTAGTTACCTAGTGTTATATAATGTGGTAGTGTGATACACCTAATAACTCCCATTATGCTACTATTGGTGGGAACCTGTAATTGGCTTTTTGTAACCTAATTAAGTTAACATTGTTGTAGTAATAGCTGTTGGTTCTCCTAACTTTCATAAATAATAAATATAAACACTATTTTAGAAGGTAGCGACGGTTTCAGTTGCTAAACTAAATAAACTTATAGACAAAAATGTAAGTATGTGAAATTAGTTAAATAAATGATCTTATCTCCGAATTTCGAGAGACAATTTTGTTCATAATTAATTGGGTAAATAAGTAAGAATAATTTATTCAAATACATATTGAATTGTAATTTATATTAAACATATGAAACGATAATATGACATTTATGATCACCCTGATCTCAATAAATTAAAGTTATTTATTTTAGGAACCTATGTCTACACATAACTTGTTATAGACGTTTATATTCATTTAAAGCTCGCCCATACAAGAAAAATGTACTAAAATTGCTACTGAAATGTTCATCTACACCGCAGGTACTAATAAAGTTTAGTTTCTTTGATTGAACTTAATAAATCCTATAGGTAGAACATAGGTGATGGTGATAGATGTTTTGTTGCAACAAATGGGGCCATTTAAAAAAAAAATGACTTGGAATTTTTACTAGGATTTCCATACAGGATTGTGAGCTCTTTCCTGATAGGAAAAAAATGTCCCAAGGTTGTTTTCTATTCCGTTACCATTTTTTTCATGCATTATGTATGGCGGTAACGGAATTAAAATATAAAAAAGTATGTATGTACAGTCGACGTCAAATATATTGTTACGGTTTAGGTGCCAAAAATATATTTACACGACTTTATTGCCTTGACATAAGGTCGTCTAAATATATTTTGGTGTCTAAACTGTAATGATATCTTTGACGTCGACTGTACACTATGGGACAAAATCTTTCTTCTACTAGGACCGAAAGAGCTCACGAGTTGAAATCTTATACTCGTACATACAAAACCTATGTCACAAATAAGTGGGGGGAACTTTGAAAAAAAATCCCAAAAATACGACAAGTCGAGAAAAAACCGAACCATATTAAAACTCAAAGACAATCGTATTATCTCCTTCATTTTGTTCAGGTGAGAAGGCGCAAGCAATAGTGGCCGTGAACGGGTCCCTCCGAGTGTGGGAGCTCACGAAGAGAGAGAAGGACTCCCGAGTTCTGTTTATTCCGGATGACGAGGGGTATGTAGTAGCGTGTATAAGGGTCAATTGACAACATTTCATATTTTTAAGTGCTAGTTTTTATTGTCTGTTTTGAAAGAACTCAATATTAAAAGATACACGTATTTTTTTACTTTTTTCAAAAAAATTGCTATTTTAGTACGAAAATCCCTTTTTATTACTACTTCGAGCAGAAAGAGCGTAAGTTACAAACGTCAAGAATCAGCTAAATGACGTCACAAGTGATGTTTCATACACATAAGAAAACGACAAATGGTAACAAGTGTCAAATGTCAATGCCAAACACAAGTGACATTCCAAAAACACAATTTTTTTGGTTATAGTGGCAGCTCTGAATCAGCTATGTGACGTCACTTCCCCTTTAAACTATAATTAAGATTTTTAACAAAAATATGTCGAAAAAAAAATAAAAAAAAATATTTTTGTGAGCTACATGCGTATGTCTCGAAATGGTTTTCGATTTAGGGACATCGACAATTTTGAAACGTTGTAAATTGCAAAATAATTGTACATAATTAAGGGCTTAATCAAAACAAAACTCACGATCGCGTCCATTGTGTTACGAACTATATGTGTTATTTTTTAGTAAAACGTCCCACTTTGTCGCTTATCATAAAGACAAGATTTCCTTGTATCTTCATATGAATAAACTGACAAAGCGGCTTTATGGCAAACGACAAAGTGGGACGTTTTACTAAACTCACGCACATATGGTATATATATATACTCTGTCTGACAATCTTTGACAATATTAAAGGCGGCAAATTAAAAAAAATAAGACGCGTATTGTTGTCCGTTTGTAGAAAATTTTAATTAGCCCTTTTTTAACTGCCAAAAGTTGTTACACAAAATTTAACTACGTACCACTAAAATTGGGACGTTAAATTTGGTTTTCATTAAACTAGGTTTTTTTTTAATAGACCCATAAGACATTTGACGTTCCATATTTGAATAATAATAATAATATTTTTTCAATCTGCAGTTACCAGTATCTGTCATATAAATATTAGTTGTCCTTTTTTGACCGATGGTCTTAAGCATATTTCACTGACACTTTAATATCAAAAAATCTGGTCAAAAATTAATATTGTTCAATAATATGAATCAAAAATTATTAGCTTATAGGTATTTAATTTCACTACTTTATTATCTGACTGAAAAGAAAGGTTGGTTGTCGGAGAGATTATTTAAAGTCACTGGGTATATGTATTAATCTAAAGTTTATTTAATTACTTCACAAATATTGTCAATAGTCACAATAAAAATAGCAACACCACTAAGGTGCTTAAATTAACCGTGAAACGAGCCGTGTAAGTCGAAAGGCGGGGGGCAACTGGCGGGACCGCGCCTCGCGGCTTACTCGTGGAATGCGATGTCAGCATTTATGTCGATACATATGTTAGGGACACATATGTATCGACATGAATGCTGACATCAACATTAGCCCTCACCAAATTAAAACAAAAAAAAATTAAGTTTTCGGATCACCGACGATCTTGGTTTTCGGCTCTTTTCATACTAATAGTATAAAGTCTTAGGTGGCCGAAAACTTAATTTGTCTGGTCGAAAACCGCCTACAAACTACATAAACTATGTGTTTTCCACAAAACCAATTGTAATTTGATATGTGTTCTAGCGCTGAAATAACATCAATCGCCACCGCCTTAGTGAAGAAATCTTGGCTAGCTTGGTGGACCGACACGAAGGGACGACTCTGCTCTATAGACGCAACACAAGCGCTGCAAGCGGACACAACCGACGTCGTACGTCCGCCCGTCAGAGTTATAGTGAGTACAACGCCATACAATACAACGGCCCGCTCGCATCGACACGAAGGGACGACTCTGCTCTATAGACGCAACACAAGCGCTACAGGCGGACACGACCGACGTCGTCCGCCCGTCAGAGTTATAGTGAGTACAACGCCATACAATACAACTGCCCGCTCGCACCGACACGAAGGGACGACTCTGCTCTATAGACGCAACACAAGCGCTACAGGCGGACACGACCGACGGACGCCCGTCAGAGTTATAGTGAGTACAACGCCATACAATACAACTGCCCGCTCGCACCGACACGAAGGGACGACTCTGCTCTATAGACGCAACACAAGCGCTACAGAGTTATAGTGAGTACAACGCCATACAATACAACTACCCGCTCGCACCGACATTAAGGGACGACTCTGCTCTATAGACGCTACACAAGCGCTACAGGCGGACACGACCGACGTCGTCCGCCCGTCAGAGTTATAGTGAGTACAACGCCATACAATACAACTGCCCGCTCGCTCTGATACGAAGGGACGGCTCTGCTCTATAGACGCAACACAAGCGCTACAGGCGGACACGACCGCCCGTCAGACTTATAGTGAGTACAACGCCATACAATACAACTGCCCGCTCGCTCTGATATGAAGGGACGACTCTGCTCTATAGACGCAACACAAGCGCTACAGGCGGACACGACCGCCCGTCAGACTTATAGTGAGTACAACGCCATACAATACAACTGCCCGCTCGCTCTGATATGAAGGGACGACTCTGCTCTATAGACGCTACACAAGCGCTACAGGCGGACACGACCGCCCGTCAGACTTATAGTGAGTACAACGCCATACAATACAACTGCCCGCTCGCTCTGATATGAAGGGACGACTCTGCTCTATAGACGCAACACAAGCGCTACAGGCGGACACCACCGACGTCGTGCGTCCGCCCGTCAGAGTTATAGTGAGTACAACGCCATACAATACAACTGCCCGCCCGCACCGACACTAAGGGACGAGTCTGCTATGTAGACAATTGAAATGGCTCGAGTGTCGGACAACTTAGAAACGATTGTCCAATATCCATGGCATACAAATTAATCAGACAGTGAGTAAATAGGCATGATGACTGGCAAGTCAAATCAGCATCTTTTTTCGAACTGTCAAAACGATCACCACTATGGAATTTTATAAGAAATACTCAAAAGTGACGTCACGTTTGAGTACTGCCAAATGACGGCTCTTTTAAGTTGTTTTCAATGTATTAAATAGAAGTTCTGTACAAAAAATACTGCAATCTACATTTTAGTAATAATTTATTCGTGTATTATGTCATGCATAATGGTAAATAATTCATTTTAACTACAGTCATCATCCCTATTACGTACTTGGTAATGTTTGTTAATGAAAGAAAATCATATCATCAGCCTATGATAGTCCACTGCTTTAGACGCATTAGGAGGTAAATGCCCATAATCGCCACGCTGGGCAAGCGGATTGGCGATCGCAGTAATGTGTCCACTATGATGACGCTGCTGCCCATCATCAATCTTGTAGAATGGTCAGTGACACTTCAATCGACTCTTACGACACCCGCAGGAGGAGTTGGGGTGGTGACAAATGTATTCTTACTGCCGTCACCACACAAAATCATATAATGTATATCAATGGACCCGACTGGTCGCCTGGCGATCGTGGTAGCGGCGGGTTAAGTGCTTGATAATGGAGACCTAGAATTTAAATCAACTAGTTATTATGTTAAAAACCAATTATCATTTTTATAGGTCCAAGATACAGCGATAATTCGAGGAGTGGCGTTCGACTGGGTGTCAGGACGTCTGTACTACACGGCAGTTACTAAAGGTACTACATACATTTTTTTTCCTCATCGTATCGAGTTCTTGTAAGTTTGAAATTCATTATTAATATAATGTTTTCAATTACGCAACATTTTTTTAACTCTTTAATTTGAATAAATCGATCGTATTGTTTTGTGTTATATCTGTTATTGTTATGCGTTGTGTTTTACGTTATGTCATGTTATGTGTGCCCCCTCCTCTACTTTTTAAACTACGCAGTATTAAATACAAAAAAAAATGTTATGCATGTTAACAAACTCTTTATCGATTTTTGGTTTGTTTAAATTATCTCTTATGGTTATTGATATAGGTTGATTTAACTGTATTTTTTTAATGATAAATTGATAATGGTACGGAACCCTTCGCGCGCGAGTCCGTACGAATAAATTATATTTACGAATAAGTCACTTCAGTACAATTTAATGATCGATTATCAGAACGACTCAAGTGGCAGTCGACATATATATGCGGAGTGATGATACGGTATATCTAATGCACGGACTCTAAAAAGAGTAATAATCTACGAACGAATAAATCATGGAAGCTGCACGCCATACTAAATGGCCTCTCAAAACCGGTCCTGAAATTTCGTTGACAAGTATCACCCCCTCTTCAATACATCACACTAATAAATTTCTATATTATCCTATAAAAAGTTAAACTGCTATTTAGAAGTAGTTGTGATTGATCCATCAATGTTTTAGATTGGTTATGTACTATTTGCATTTGTCAAAGATGTTGCGCCGACATATACGTGTTAAGGAAAGCCCTATGTCCTGCTCATCTCAGCTTTATTGCCCAATTGTTTTGGGGGCATTTTTGAACGTCAGATATCCATGTTATACAGTGTGTTAACATCATGCAGGGTTTTATTGTAACCAAGAATTGAGATGCAGATTTTTACAAAATCGTGAGCTTTATTTGATTAATAAATCTAAATTATAAATATAAATTATAAATTTTCTAAGAATAGTTCAGTTAGAAGCAATGTATTTCAAAATGAATAATTAATTAGCGCTTAACAATGATAGCCCGTAGCCACTCGCAGCGTTTGACACCAAGAAGGACAAGGGTTACAATGACTGTTCGAAGGAAATAAAATGAATTTTACAGTTAATTTAAATATTTGTCAACTCGTAATACAATAAAAGGATTGGTAGTAATGCTTATTATTATCCATTTTCGTAAAAGCTGACAGGTTACTGCTGGTCTCCTGTTCATTGCCGCCGCGATTTGGACTCTACTTTTCACTTCACCATCAGGTGGAGTGGAGCCACTTTGTTGTGCCAATATATACACCGTGATTTTATTGATTTCCGTTAAATGAAAGGGAAGCTTATTTAGGTCAAAAATAATCAATTTCTCTAAGAAACTAGTGTCTTAACTCTTACTTTTATTGAGTTATTAAAAAAATAAGTTTAATGACTGAACAAGTGTATTGCAACCTGTGGGGTGTGGATGTATCTCGTTCTCTTGACGAAGACTGTCGTGATGCTCGATGACTCAGCTACTGCGGCTACCTCGGCTCAGGGACTTTATTTAGGGAAATGTTTAAATAAAAACACTTGTTTACAATTACAACATTACAGTAGGTTGAGTGTTAGTTGGTTAGTGAGCGCGTGATTAGCGCTTGATGAAGTGAGCGTGAGTGAATTGAGCCCTCGCGGATAGCGTATATATATATTAGCTATCCCCACTCCGCGATAATCCGCGAGCGCCCAAAGTCGCGGGTATCTCACGCCGCGTGCGTGTTATATGTGGTAGCGTATAGTGTGATAGTATTTATTTAAATGAATTACACGAAATACACAATGGACAAATATTGTACAAAAAAGTAAAGGAATGGGATTAATTTAATTGGGGAACAATCAATCTTATATCTAGTTAAAGTCTTAGGCTTAAGAATTACATACTAAGACAGATATTTATTTACATGTTATGAGCTACATAAGACAGATATTTATTTACATAGTATGAGCTATAAATGACATAAGACAGATGTTTATTTACATATTATAAGCTATATGCGACACAACCTTTATTACATCCTAATGTTACTTATTTTGACGTGTGCCATCAGTCACCTGAGATCTCATTCTTAAGGTTTTCTCACACATTGCCATTGCAAATATTATGTATGAAAACGAAAAAAACATTTTTTTTACGAAATTAACAAAAGCCAATATATCAGGCAACTTCTATAATGTCCCAAGTAACCTGTCCAATTTAACGGAAATCAATAAAAACACAGTGTTTATATAAAAAAGCCTGGGTCACAGTAACACACTGTATATGATCGCAGGTATTGACCAATGTTCGAATACAAATACAAATAATTTATTCGTGGCAAATATAACAAGCATGACAGGACAAGACAAAGCAGACAGATTCAGCACTTAATATTATACCACGAAATGGACTCGCCTCAGCATAATGTCGACCCGAAAGCCAACGCTGATCTTCCGGCGAGCCCATTTTTGTGGCCACGATCGCAGCGTGTGTGAATAGATTGTCATAAATGTTTTTTATGACAGGAGGCGACGGTGAAGGGTACTCACGGACCGGACACGGTGCCGTATACGTGTGCGCTGTGGACGGACGGCGCCGCGTCACGCTCGTCCGGCGCCGCACCGCCGAGCCGGACGACATCGTGATCCACAACGACACCAGGTCTGTACTATATCACAGGCGACGTGAAGGGTACTCACTACACGGCACGGCGCCGGACCGCCGAGCCGGACGACATCGTACACAACGACACCAGGTCTGTACTATATCACAGGCGACGTGAAGGGTACTCACTACACGGGCACGGCGCCGGACCGCCGAGCCGGACGACATCGTACTCAACGACACCAGGTCTGTACTATATCACAGGCGACGTGAAGGGTACTCACTACACGGGCACGGCGCCGGACCGCCGAGCCGGACGACATCGTACTCAACGACACCAGGTCTGTACTATATCACAGGCGACGTGAAGGGTACTCACTACACGGGCACGGCGCCGGACCGCCGAGCCGGACGACATCGTACTCAACGACACCAGGTCTGTACTATATCACAGGCGACGTGAAGGGTACTCACTACACGGGCACGGCGCCGGACCGCCGAGCCGGACGACATCGTACTCCACAACGACACCAGGTCTGTACTATATCACAACAGGCGACGTGAAGGGTACTCACTACACGGGCACGGCGCACCGCCGAGCCGGACGACATCGTACACAACGACACCAGGTCTGTACTATATCACAGGCGACGTGAAGGGTACTCACTACACGGACACGGCGCCGGACCGCCGAGCCGGACGACATCGTACTCAACGACACCAGGTCTGTACTATATCACAGGCGACGTGAAGGGTACTCACTACACGGGCACAACGACACCATGTCTGTACTATATCACAGGCGACGTGAAGGGTACTCACTACACGGGCACGACATCGTGATCCACAACGACACCAGGTCTGTACTATATCACAGGCGACGTGAAGGGTACTCACTACACGGGCACGGCGCCGCACCGCCGAGCCGGACGACATCGTACTCAACGACACCAGGTCTGTACTATATCACAGGCGACGTGAAGGGTACTCACTACACGGGCACGGCGGCACACCGCCGAGCCGGACGACATCGTACTCCACAACACCAGGTCTGTACTATATCACAGGCGACGTGAAGGGTACTCACTACACGGGCACGGCGCCGTACCGCCGAGCCGGACGACATCGTACTCAACGACACCAGGTCTGTACTATATCACAGGCGACGTGAAGGGTACTCACTACACGGGCACGGCGGCACACCGCCGAGCCGGACGACATCGTACTCCACAACACCAGGTCTGTACTATATCACAGGCGACGTGAAGGGTACTCACTACACCGGCACGGCGCCGCACCGCCGAGCCGGACGACATCGTACTCAACGACACCAGGTCTGTACTATATCACAGGCGACGTGAAGGGTACTCACTACACGGGCACGGCGCCGGACCGCGGAGCCGGACGACATCGTACTCAACGACACCAGGTCTGTACTATATCACAGGCGACGTGAAGGGTACTCACTACACGGGCACGGCGGCACACCGCCGAGCCGGACGACATCGTACTCCACAACACCAGGTCTGTACTATATCACAGGCGACGTGAAGGGTACTCACTACACGGGCACGGCGCCGGACCGCCGAGCCGGACGACATCGTACACAACGACACCAGGTCTGTACTATATCACAGGCGACGTGAAGGGTACTCACTACACGGACACGGCGCCGCACCGCCGAGCCGGACGACATCGTACACAACGACACCAGGTCTGTACTATATCACAGGCGACGTGAAGGGTACTCACTACACGGGCACGGCGCCGGACCGCGGAGCCGGACGACATCGTACTCAACGACACCAGGTCTGTACTATATCACAGGCGACGTGAAGGGTACTCACTACACGGGCACGGCGCCGGACCGCGGAGCCGGACGACATCGTACTCAACGACACCAGGTCTGTACTATATCACAGGCGACGTGAAGGGTACTCACTACACGGACACGGCGCCGCACCGCCGAGCCGGACGACATCGTACTCAACGACACCAGGTCTGTACTATATCACAGGCGACGTGAAGGGTACTCACTACACGGGCACGGCGCCGCACCGCCGAGCCGGACGACATCGTACACAACGACACCAGGTCTGTACTATATCACAGGCGACGTGAAGGGTACTCACTACACGGGCACGGCGCCGGACCGCCGAGCCGGACGACATCGTACTCAACGACACCAGGTCTGTACTATATCACAGGCGACGTGAAGGGTACTCACTACACAACACGGCGCCGGACCGCCGAGCCGGACGACATCGTACTCCACAACGACACCAGGTCTGTACTATATCACAGGCGACGTGAAGGGTACTCACTACACGGGCACGGCGCCGGACCGCGGAGCCGGACGACATCGTACTCAACGACACCAGGTCTGTACTATATCACAGGCGACGTGAAGGGTACTCACTACACGGGCACGGCGCCGGACCGCGGAGCCGGACGACATCGTACTCAACGACACCAGGTCTGTACTATATCACAGGCGACGTGAAGGGTACTCACTACACGGACACGGCGCCGCACCGCCGAGCCGGACGACATCGTACTCAACGACACCAGGTCTGTACTATATCACAGGCGACGTGAAGGGTACTCACTACACGGGCACGGCGCCGCACCGCCGAGCCGGACGACATCGTACACAACGACACCAGGTCTGTACTATATCACAGGCGACGTGAAGGGTACTCACTACACGGGCACGGCGCCGGACCGCCGAGCCGGACGACATCGTACTCAACGACACCAGGTCTGTACTATATCACAGGCGACGTGAAGGGTACTCACTACACGGGCACGGCGCCGCACCGCCGAGCCGGACGACATCGTACACAACGACACCAGGTCTGTACTATATCACAGGCGACGTGAAGGGTACTCACTACACGGGCACGGCGCCGGACCGCCGAGCCGGACGACATCGTACTCAACGACACCAGGTCTGTACTATATCACAGGCGACGTGAAGGGTACTCACTACACGGGCACGGCGCCGGACCGCCGAGCCGGACGACATCGTACTCAACGACACCAGGTCTGTACTATATCACAGGCGACGTGAAGGGTACTCACTACACGGGCACCGCGGCACGGGCAAGATCTGTTCATTCTTGGGCATTTTCCAGAAAAAAACCCCTAAAACCCGATTCCCTTCCAGATCTGACGTGCTTGGGCTCATTCGAATCAGAATCACGAGCTGATTCGATCTAGATAATATAGTAGATTACATATACGCCAAGGGAAATGGCTCGGATGACGTGTAATTGTAAGCCGAGGCGAAGCCGAGACCGACAAACATGTGATCCGAGGCTTTCCCATTTAACGGCCGAGGTGTGTACAATTTTTCTGCTCAACGGAGCCGGCAGGCGGCAAATTAGTTTGGCGCAGCGGCCGGCAATGTTTGCAGAAAAAAATAATGTCCCAAAACTTTCGTACAATATTTGAGTTTCCGTTACGTGACGCTCGTAGTAAGTGATGTGATAATTTCGAATTCAAAGGCAAGTCGCCAATTCTTTTCAGTTAATGAAAACCTCATTTTTCATCCGCAGACAAATATTCTGGTCAGACCGCGGCTCGTCCCCCGGCGTCATGGTCGCCGGCCTCGACGGTGACAACCCTCGCTGGCTCGTCAAGCGGCGAGTCCGTCGAGTGACAGCCCTAGCTCTCTCCACCGATAGACTATACTTCGTCGACGCGTATTATGATACGTTAGAGAGTGTGCTGTTTGATGGCAGTGCTAGGGTTGTCCTCGCTACGTTCGCAAAGCGACCTGTTAATGCGCCGATAGCGCCGCATGTGGCGTTTAATGCAGGTGAGTGATATGAAGATCGATTGATTTATACAAAATATGCTCAGGACTCCAACTCCATCTCGATCGATAATTCAAAAGTAGTAAAATTACTTATAGTAATCAACCCTTAATTTCTACAGAATCGTCTTCAAACTCATCATACAAGCCATTCTCCGTGCCAACGGAATCCTGCTCGCGTCTAGCGGCCTGGGAGGACTGGTTGTGGTGCGCGGGAAGACGCGGCCTAGCACGTCTGCCGCGCCGCCCCGCCGCGCCCGCCGCGCCGCGCGCGTTGCTGCCCGTGTCGGCGCTGGCCGTCGCGCACCCGCAGCTGTGCCGCGCCGCGGGTGAGTGTGTCGCCTGTAGCCGCGGCTAGCACGTCTGCCGCGCCGCGCGCGTTGCTGCCCGTGTCGGCGCTGGCCGTCGCGCACCCGCAGCTGTGCCGCGCCGCGGGTGAGTGTGTCGCCTGTAGCCGCGGCTAGCACGTCTGCCGCGCCGCGCGTTGCTGCCCGTGTCGGCGCTGGCCGTCGCGCACCCGCAGCTGTGCCGCGCCGCGGGTGAGTGTGTCGCCTGTAGCCGCGGCTAGCACGTCTGCCGCGCCGCGCGTTGCTGCCCGTGTCGGCGCTGGCCGTCGCGCACCCGCAGCTGTGCCGCGCCGCGGGTGAGTGTGTCGCCTGTAGCCGCGGCTAGCACGTCTGCCGCGCCGCGCGCGTTGCTGCCCGTGTCGGCGCTGGCCGTCGCGCACCCGCAGCTGTGCCGCGCCGCGGGTGAGTGTGTCGCCTGTAGCCGCGGCTAGCACGTCTGCCGCGCCGCGCGTTGCTGCCCGTGTCGGCGCTGGCCGTCGCGCACCCGCAGCTGTGCCGCGCCGCGGGTGAGTGTGTCGCCTGTAGCCGCGGCTAGCACGTCTGCCGCGCCGCGCGCGTTGCTGCCCGTGTCGGCGCTGGCCGTCGCGCACCCGCAGCTGTGCCGCGCCGCGGGTGAGTGTGTCGCCTGTAGCCGCGGCTAGCACGTCTGCCGCGCCGCGCGTTGCTGCCCGTGTCGGCGCTGGCCGTCGCGCACCCGCAGCTGTGCCGCGCCGCGGGTGAGTGTGTCGCCTGTAGCCGCGGCTAGCACGTCTGCCGCGCCGCGCGTTGCTGCCCGTGTCGGCGCTGGCCGTCGCGCACCCGCAGCTGTGCCGCGCCGCGGGTGAGTGTGTCGCCTGTAGCCGCGGCTAGCACGTCTGCCGCGCCGCGCGTTGCTGCCCGTGTCGGCGCTGGCCGTCGCGCACCCGCAGCTGTGCCGCGCCGCGGGTGAGTGTGTCGCCTGTAGCCGCGGCTAGCACGTCTGCCGCGCCGCGCGTTGCTGCCCGTGTCGGCGCTGGCCGTCGCGCACCCGCAGCTGTGCCGCGCCGCGGGTGAGTGTGTCGCCTGTAGCCGCGGCTAGCACGTCTGCCGCGCCGCGCGTTGCTGCCCGTGTCGGCGCTGGCCGTCGCGCACCCGCAGCTGTGCCGCGCCGCGGGTGAGTGTGTCGCCTGTAGCCGCGGCTAGCACGTCTGCCGCGCCGCGCGTTGCTGCCCGTGTCGGCGCTGGCCGTCGCGCACCCGCAGCTGTGCCGCGCCGCGGGTGAGTGTGTCGCCTGTAGCCGCGGCTAGCACGTCTGCCGCGCCGCGCGCGTTGCTGCCCGTGTCGGCGCTGGCCGTCGCGCACCCGCAGCTGTGCCGCGCCGCGGGTGAGTGTGTCGCCTGTAGCCGCGGCTAGCACGTCTGCCGCGCCGCGCGTTGCTGCCCGTGTCGGCGCTGGCCGTCGCGCACCCGCAGCTGTGCCGCGCCGCGGGTGAGTGTGTCGCCTGTAGCCTAGCACATCTGCCGCGTCGCCCTGCCGCGTCGCCCTGCCGCGTCGCCCTGTCGCGTCGCCCCGCCGCGTCCTAAGGCCTATCACAACATCAATTGAGATTATCCGACTAGCGTTAACATAGGTTGAATTTGAAATTAGTGTTCTTGTGCCTTGTAGCAACGGCAGTAAGAATAAATTTGTCGCCACCCCAACTCTTCCCGTGGGTGTCGTAAGAGTCGACTAAAAGATTGAAAGTGTCACGGACCTGGGCATTTACCTCCTAATGCGTATAGCATCGTTAATAGGAGGGGCCTACGCCCTGCAGTGGACTATCATAGGCTGATGCATGCATGCATGCTGTCGTTATAAAAAGACGGCGAATTCAAATTTTCACCACTACCAATTCTGCGCGCTACATTTTTTGTATTTGCTACCTATTTACAGACAGGCTGAGATTAGGTCAGAGTATAACTAGTCTAACACAGCATATCTTTAACAGTGGATCCCTGCGTGCTACCCAACGGCGAAGGCGCGTGCCACTCCAGCGCCCTCTGCGTGCGGAGTGCGACCGCTGACTTCGCTTGTCTGTGCCCCGACGGACTGACCGCCACCAACGCTACTGAACCTGTAAGTTTGTGCAACGTTTTACGAATACTGTGTCACTGGCCGTTATATAATTTTCATCATACTTGCTGTCTAAGCGCGCCATTGCTTGCATGCGGGAGTAATAGAAAGCTTAAGACAGATAAAACATTGTAATTAGTCGCTTTCTGCATAACTATGGTCAAATATAGGTGAATGGCGTGAAGAACTTGGACTCTAGATGAAAGGTAGAAGACATTTGAACTTCAAAGATTAAATTCCGTTTCCTTTACCTAAATATCTCGATTTATCAAGTACTTCAGGCCACACACCGATATACGGTAACTTTCCAGTTGTTTTATATTCGTGTAGAATTTTTTGCATATTTTTGTACGTAACCGCACATTTCAAGGTGTGGTAATAAAATGTTGTGTTTTTTTTTGTATTTGTTTAGTTACTCTCAAATATATATGTCTAAATCACAATATACTCAAACATGCAATGAAATATTCATGTTATGTTCCTTGTAAATAGGCTGCGAAGTATGACGTTACAGTTACGTTACGTGTAACCCACAGTACCCACACATGGGTACGAAAAATTAGACTGTTTTTCAGCTGTGACGCACGGTTTAGGTGATACAGTATTTTTTTGCATTGCAAGTGCATATTTGTCAGCCTTCGTAACCTAGTTGGTAGTGACCTAGCCTACGAAGCTGGTGATTCCGGGTATTGATTTATTATGTTTGAGAAAAGCACTATTAACTCCTCGGCGAGAAAAGGGGTTACCCGCACCAGACCTCTTCGGCCGGTGATTTTTTTTTTAGAATAGAATAGAATAGTATTTATTCAGGCAACACATCATAATATAGGTATGCAAAGATATTATAGTAAAAAAAAAAAAAACAAAATTACATTATAAACCATGAAAAGAACACAAAACAAAGAGTTACAGATGTGAAGCTGAAATGGTTTTTCATTTATTTAGAAACAAACAGTCTATCAATTCATAAGTACATTAGCTAACAGCTTCAATTCTTACTATACAGACCTATAGTTTCCTATATGTAAGATAAATTACAATTTATAAACTTATTGCTATGAAACATACTACCCTACTTGTCTTATTGCTATACTAACCTACTTGTCTCCATACGACTTTAACGATGAATAAACATGTTTCTTAAATGAATGTGATACCTCTCGTCCCGGCCTTTCTATTAATGTAGTATTGTTTATTCCATTAACAGAAGGACCGCGAATGCATCATCACCCCCGCCGTGACGTCACCCCCCCTGCTCCCTCGACTGCGGCCCCGGCGTCTGCAACATGTCTACCGGCGTCCCACACTGCCAGTGCGGCGTTTTGTACAGCGGCACTCGCTGCCAGCACTACAGGTGCGGCGGCCACTGCAACCGGCGCGGCAAGTGTGTCGCGCGCGAGGACGGCACGCTGCAGGTGTGTACAGCGGCACTCGCTGCCAGCACTACAGGTGCGGCGGCCACTGCAACCGGCGCGGCAAGTGTGTCGCGCGCGAGGACGGCACGCTGCAGGTGTGTACAGCGGCACTCGCTGCCAGCACTACAGGTGCGGCGGCCACTGCAACCGGCGCGGCAAGTGTGTCGCGCGCGAGGACGGCACGCTGCAGGTGTGTACAGCGGCACTCGCTGCCAGCACTACAGGTGCGGCGGCCACTGCAACCGGCGCGGCAAGTGTGTCGCGCGCGAGGACGGCACGCTGCAGGTGTGTACAGCGGCACTCGCTGCCAGCACTACCGGTGCGGCGGCCACTGCAACCGGCGCGGCAAGTGTGTCGCGCGCGAGGACGGCACGCTGCAGGTGTGTACAGCGGCACTCGCTGCCAGCACTACCGGTGCGGCGGCCACTGCAACCGGCGCGGCAAGTGTGTCGCGCGCGAGGACGGCACGCTGCAGGTGTGTACAGCGGCACTCGCTGCCAGCACTACAGGTGCGGCGGCCACTGCAACCGGCGCGGCAAGTGTGTCGCGCGCGAGGACGGTACGCTGCAGGTGTATACAGCGGCACTCGCTGCAGTCTTCAGCGTACAGTGCGGCGCGGTGTACAGCGGCACTCGCTGCCAGCACTACTGTGTACTATAATAAGTGTGGGGGATACTTGAATAATAAGCTTTGCTTGGTAAATACTGTTATATTTATATATTTTTTCCATATCGTCGGGTGACAAGCAAAAGTCACTAAGTACACTTTTTTTAAAAGACATTTTTTTTGGGTATAATGTAATATTTTTTCATCTATTTGCTAATGACAAACACATTAATGCTGTAAAAACAATTTAAAACTATCTTGCGTTTTACAACAAATCATTAAATACTAACGCTAAGATAACATTCGGCAGCAAAAACTCACTGTTTCATTTAATGAGTTTGTCCTGCCTAAAGTTTGCAAGTTGCTCGCAGTTAATGATATTTCGATACTCTTAATGATAAGATAACCTTGTAGAACATGCTATCTAAGTATCTATTAGGTAAGACTTAGAAGCTGAATACACTTTTCATCGTATGCGAGCTACTCAATGCAATGAAGCTAAGGAAAACGATAAACTAAGAACCAAAGAAGATTCGTCATTCCTTACTTGCACATTTGATTTGCAAAGTGTACTACAGCTGCCATTCTCAAATGTGTCGGTATTTTACTACTCGAGGAAAATTTGTGTTTATAATCTAACAATTTACGTTGGATATGGGGAAGATGCTCACTGTTACACATGGAATGAGTTACACGGCAAGAGAGGAAGCAGTGAAATTGGTTCAATATTGTATCAATTTCTTAAGTCCCTGCCCACAACCATAACAGATATTTCGTTGTTTTGCGACACATGCGGCGGCCAAAATAGAAATCAGCACGTTGCAGCGTTATTACTTCAAGCAGTGCAAAATATACCTCATTTAAAAACTATAGAACTCAAGTTCTTAGAGTCGGGCCATTCGCACATGGAATGTGACTCCATGCATTCCGCCATTGAGTCTGCAAAAAAGTACAGATGTGCTTACACTATGCACGATTGGGTGGACATATTTAAATCTGCCCGATCACAGAAAGAAAGGAAATCTAACGGGCCCTATATAACACATCTTCTAAATTTCAAAGATTTTTACGATTTACATGACCTGGCAAAAAAAACAATAAAAAACAGAAATAAAGACGAAACTGGAGCTGTAGTATCATGGCTTAAAATAAAATGCCTCAAATTTGAAAAGCAACACCCCGCGGTAATATTTTACCGTTATGACCATACCTCCGACTACAAAAAGATAAATATCAGGGGTAAAGGTCGTCAACGGACATTACCGGTAGCACTAAAAGCAGCGTACAAAAATTTGCAACCTATTTCAGAACAGAAAAAAAGCAGATCTCATCAAGCTAGTTAAAGCAAAGCAGATACCAGAAGAATTCGCTCCATGGTATAAGAATCTTAAAACGCTGAAATCACTCCGAAATCACTTGCCGGAGCCAAATTACGACGAATCAGAAAGAAGTGATTCCGAAGCCGAGACTGATATTTAAGTACTTTTAATTGCCAAGATAAACTAGTTTATTTTTATTACCGAGTTTGTGTAAAGTTTTAATAAAGGTTACCGCTGTTCATACAAATCTTTCACTATATACACTGATTTTTCTAAACCGCGGCAGCAAAAACTCATTATGCCTAATAACTATTAAACTACAGATGATATTATTAATATTTGCATTATCATATATTTGCCGCATTTCTTAATACTGAAAAAAATGAAATACACTTGATTTAAGTAATATATGGATTTATTAAGTCGAAAAATATCAAAACATTGATTATCTCCCTTGTGTCAAATTGTTACTTAGTGACTTTTGCTTGTCACCCGACGATATATATCACGTCCTAACTCTTCCCGCGGGTGTCGTAAGGGTCGACAAAGGAATTGAAGTGTGGCTGACCAGTCTTAGGCTAATAAAAGATTGATGATGAGCAGCAACGTCATCATAGTGGACGCTTTACTGTAGGAGACGTGATCAGATCAATCACCCATCCTTTTAGCTGTTGCATGAATTTATTCCCGCTAAACATTTTTATGCTTGAGGGTTGGTGATTGAAAACTTCGATTGCTACTATTAATGTGCTCGTACAATACGCTGCTTACTAATTCTTCTGACTGCCAACAGTTAACTTGGTCCAGTTCTGACAATAGCATCATTAGCATCCATGAGAAAACTACATAACGTCGGGGATAGTGCAATACCGCGTAACTAACACATGCACTTTGCATTAAGCATGTGCACGACTCAATATCACTACCACCCAGCTGATTTCGACATATTTTTTGTGATTCCGACTTCAAAACAAACCGTGATGATAGTATCTTGGAAAAATTGGTTGAAGTCAGTTTAACCCTTAAATGCATGACCTTGTCAACGAATTATTCAAATTTGAATTCTAACAAGCTGTCAATAGAGTTAAGAATACATGATGCATATATACATCACTATGCATTTAAGGGTTAATCAATTTTTGATCTGGTGATTATTTGTTATGTGCCCTGGGCGAAAATATCGAGCGCCCGCCAGCGAATTGATACAAATATCTTATTCGCAGTGCCAATGCTTCGCCGGCTACACAGGCGAGCGCTGCTCGCAGGAAGTGCAGCCATCAGTGTCGCCCTGCGCCTCGTGGCACTGCGACAACGGCGGCAGCTGCCACGAGGTGCGCGGGCTGGCGCGCTGTGTCTGCGCTCGCGGGTACACAGGTACGGCATCACGTCAGGGTCATTATCCGCAGTTCTCCGGCCACACGGGCGCTGCTCGCAGGAAGTGCAGCCATCAGTGTCGCCCTGCGCCTCGTGGCACTGCGACAACGGCGGCCGCTGCCACGAGGTGCGCGGGCTGGCGCGCTGTGTCTGCGCTCGCGGGTACACAGGTACGGCATCACGTCAGGGTCATTATCAGCAGTGCTCAGGCCACTCGGGCGCTGTGAGCAGGAAGTGCAGCCATCAGTGTCGCCCTGCGCCTCGTGGCACTGCGACAACGGCGGCAGCTGCCACGAGGTGCGCGGGCTGGCGCGCTGTGTCTGCGCTCGCGGGTACACAGGTACGGCATCACGTCAGGGTCATTATCCGCAGTTCTCCGGCCACACGGGCGCTGTGAGCAGGAAGTGCAGCCATCAGTGTCGCCCTGCGCCTCGTGGCACTGCGACAACGGCGGCAGCTGCCACGAGGTGCGCGGGCTGGCGCGCTGTGTCTGCGCTCGCGGGTACACAGGTACGGCATCACGTCAGGGTCATTATCCGCAGTTCTCCGGCCACACGGGCGCTGTGAGCAGGAAGTGCAGCCATCAGTGTCGCCCTGCGCCTCGTGGCACTGCGACAACGGCGGCAGCTGCCACGAGGTGCGCGGGCTGGCGCGCTGTGTCTGCGCTCGCGGGTACACAGGTACGGCATCACGTCAGGGTCATTATCCGCAGTTCTCCGGCCACACGGGCGCTGTGAGCAGGAAGTGCAGCCATCAGTGTCGCCCTGCGCCTCGTGGCACTGCGACAACGGCGGCAGCTGCCACGAGGTGCGCGGGCTGGCGCGCTGTGTCTGCGCTCGCGGGTACACAGGTACGGCATCACGTCAGGGTCATTATCCGCAGTTCTCCGGCCACACGGGCGCTGTGAGCAGGAAGTGCAGCCATCAGTGTCGCCCTGCGCCTCGTGGCACTGCGACAACGGCGGCAGCTGCCACGAGGTGCGCGGGCTGGCGCGCTGTGTCTGCGCTCGCGGGTACACAGGTACGGCATCACGTCAGGGTCATTATCCGCAGTTCTCCGGCCACACGGGCGCTGTGAGCAGGAAGTGCAGCCATCAGTGTCGCCCTGCGCCTCGTGGCACTGCGACAACGGCGGCAGCTGCCACGAGGTGCGCGGGCTGGCGCGCTGTGTCTGCGCTCGCGGGTACACAGGTACGGCATCACGTCAGGGTCATTATCCGCAGTTCTCCGGCCACACGGGCGCTGTGAGCAGGAAGTGCAGCCATCAGTGTCGCCCTGCGCCTCGTGGCACTGCGACAACGGCGGCAGCTGCCACGAGGTGCGCGGGCTGGCGCGCTGTGTCTGCGCTCGCGGGTACACAGGTACGGCATCACGTCAGGGTCATTATCCGCAGTTCTCCGGCCACACGGGCGCTGTGAGCAGGAAGTGCAGCCATCAGTGTCGCCCTGCGCCTCGTGGCACTGCGACAACGGCGGCAGCTGCCACGAGGTGCGCGGGCTGGCGCGCTGTGTCTGCGCTCGCGGGTACACAGGTACGGCATCACGTCAGGGTCATTATCCGCAGTTCTCCGGCCACACGGGCGCTGTGAGCAGGAAGTGCAGCCATCAGTGTCGCCCTGCGCCTCGTGGCACTGCGACAACGGCGGCAGCTGCCACGAGGTGCGCGGGCTGGCGCGCTGTGTCTGCGCTCGCGGGTACACAGGTACGGCATCACGTCAGGGTCATTATCCGCAGTTCTCCGGCCACACGGGCGCTGTGAGCAGGAAGTGCAGCCATCAGTGTCGCCCTGCGCCTCGTGGCAGCAGGAATCGGCATAACCAATTGAACGTCCGCCCCGCGCGACCATATTCCGGTCAACTGTCCGGGTTTTTTTAGCGACGTACGCCCCGCGCTGCGCAGTCACAAGATTTTACAAAAACGTTTATATTTTCTAAACTACTTAAGGTATAATAATAAAAAAAATCAGGAGTATAAATGAAAGTACAATTATTAAAATACAATGATAGTCATTGTAAAATACCTAATGATTCTTGACTATAATCAAGGTTAAACTTAAGACATCGGTAAAAAAATAAGAAAGATAACCTTCATATTTTAAACTCACTTGACAGGTATCACACTGTCAAAAACTTAAGATGATACACATTATCGTATAGAGCACATGTTCCTGATCATTTTTATGTATAATAACCCCAAAAATATGTTAATTAACGTGAAATACTTACGACATAACTAGGAGTCCTTAGCAAACACTCACGGCAGTTTGACACAACACTGACAAATTATAATTTTTTATCGACTGAGTAACGAGCGTACACTGCCATATATATTTTTTAGCGCAAACTAGTTTATTAGGCTACGTTGTTGCAACAAGGGAATTAGGAAATAATGCCTCTATATTTCGCTAGATGCCGCTATAATCAACTGTGTCTCCTTCGACTTCATGGGATAGTATAGCATCCACGAACAGTCTACTGCCTTTTTTGTTTGGGTAATATGCTATCATCGGACGTTCAAGTGGATAAGACAGGAATCTACGGTGCTTTCGTTCCCATATCGACAAACTCAACTATCGATACTTGATTTAAACTTTCACGATTATCACTCATATTTTAACGACAAACGTCAGAATAAAAAAAACGCAATTAAGACCAGTTTGTCGTTAATAATTATTAATTTGGCAATATACATCACAATTTATGTACACAGTCATCGATCCATCATCATCATCATCATCAGCCTATGATAGTCCACTGCTGGACGTAGGCCTCTCCTATTAACTATGCGTATAGACGCATTAGGAGGTGAATGCCAATAATCGCCACGCTGGGAAAGCGGATTGGCGATCGCAGTAATGTGTCCACTATGATGACGCTGCTGCCCATCATCAATCTTTTATCAAATAATGGTCAGCGACGCTTCAATCCCTTAGTCGACTCTTACGACACCCGCAGGAGGAGTTGGGGTGGTGACAAATGTATTCTTACTGCCGTCACCACAGGGCCTCCATTGATCCACCTTTTGTATTTTTTTTAGACAGAATTTTCTGATGTACACTATGACGAGGAAGCTAGAATGCACGATTCTTTTAAAATTTGCTAATTTAAGGATTAAAATATCATATTTTGTATTCATATACATCGGTATTTGGTCTACATACCTAGGACCGCCCTAGGTTTTGTTAAAAAAAAAAATGTTTTATTGTAAAAGTTAACAATGATTTTTTCATCACACTTGCTGTCTAAGCGCGCCATTGCTTGCGCGCGTAGCGGGAGTAACAGAAAAGTGAAATTCCCTAGGGAGTAATAGAAACGTCAGTACGTCATTTAATAATATTTTGTCTTAAAACTTATTTTTTTGTCGGCAAGTGTGATGAAAAACATTGTATGCATCACGGTCGGTAAGCGGAATACTAACTCGAGTCATAAAAGCCCTCCGCCTAACGGCGTCGGGCTTCTAACACTCTCGTTAGTAATTCCGTACTTACCTCCCTTGATGCACAATGTACTATTAAAACAGGGACCCACTGCGACCGCTGCGACGGCGACCAGAACGGATACTGCGGCCTCGGCAGCGTCTGCGTGTTGACCCCCGACGGACCTCGCTGTAGCCCGTACTTGTGCCAGGGGATCTGTCAGAACGGGGTACATACTGTCAGTCTAGTATTCTTAATACAGAGACCCACTGAGACCGGTGCGGCCGTATTGGGCCCAGTTTTCGGGTTGTTCAGGTCGTTTTCGAAGATATTGCAGGCAAACAAAAATCACGATGTGTCTATTGTATGTACAAATATATTTGGGTCTCTTTCTTAACACAACAATGTGAAGGTGAAATTTCATTGAAGCCCTTAACGATGTCCATTTTTTTTTCGGTGGTTTAGGCATCAGCCGTGAAAGCTGAGGACGTGGGTTAGAATCCCACCTCCGGCGGTTGTAAACCTCTGTATCTTTTCTTTGGTATATGACATCTAATATTTAAATATATATATTTTTTGCAATTACTTGCATATTGTTCATATACAGTCCAAAAATAATTGCATTCCCGTTACATAAGCCCAAAATAGGCCTGGATGGCTAAAAAAGCAAACATATATATATATGTTTGCTAAAATTACGTAAATAAGTGTTACTTGCAGGAATCGGATATCGGTTTTTTCTCCATACGAAAGAACGGTTCGAGTTTTATTCTTTTTAGTTCTTCGGTATATAAATTCTTTGTTAATGGAGTTATTTAAAAATATGATCTTCAGTGCTACATAATAATCACCAAATTAAAAATTTAAAAAACCGACTTCAACCGATTTCTCAAAAATCCCCGATCTGTTTCCATCATTGGTTTCCTCAAATCCTACTTTCTGAATGC
Source organism: Thaumatotibia leucotreta (assembly GCA_025490895.1). NCBI lineage: Eukaryota > Metazoa > Arthropoda > Insecta > Lepidoptera > Tortricidae > Thaumatotibia > Thaumatotibia leucotreta. The sequence continues at coordinate 10,538 of JALPQI010000020.1, read as the reverse complement.
AAATTCTTGTAAATGAATGAAAATTACCAAAAGCGCCATACATGTACCTATAACATTTGAAGAGATCCCTCGATTTCTCCAGGATCCCATCATCAGACCCCAACTTGGTGCCAATGGGACCATCTCGGGGTAATACACGTTCGATCACAAAAAGAAATTTTAGAATCGGTTCACTATAGGTATGATGGGATACAATAAACTGGAAGTTCGGAGGGAAATGGGATTAGCCTCGTATATATTTAAGTTATTGCGAGGCAAGCTATGCAACCCTGGAGTTCTAGCGGAGGTGCGGCTGAACGTGCCGGACCGGTATGTGTGGCGGCGGCGGCGCCCGAGCCTGCTGGCCGAGCCGCGGCGAGGACGGTGAACGTGCCGGACCGGTATGTGTGGCGGCGGCGGCGCCCGAGTCTGCTGGCCGAGCCGCGCGAGGACGGTGAACGTGCCGGACCGGTATGTGTGGCGGCGGCGGCGCCCGAGTCTGCCGGCCGAGCCGCGCGAGGACGGTGAACGTGCCGGACCGGTATGTGTGGCGGCGGCGGCGCCCGAGTCTGCCGGCCGAGCCGCGCGAGGACGGTGAACGTGCCGGACCGGTATGTGTGGCGGCGGCGGCGCCCGAGTCTGCTGGCCGAGCCGCGCGAGGACGGTGAACGTGCCGGACCGGTATGTGTGGCGGCGGCGGCGCCCGAGTCTGCCGGCCGAGCCGCGCGAGGACGGTGAACGTGCCGGACCGGTATGTGTGGCGGCGGCGGCGCCCGAGTCTGCCGGCCGAGCCGCGCGAGGACGGTGAACGTGCCGGACCGGTATGTGTGGCGGCGGCGGCGCCCGAGTCTGCTGGCCGAGCCGCGCGAGGACGGTGAACGTGCCGGACCGGTATGTGTGGCGGCGGCGGCGCCCGAGTCTGCTGGCCGAGCCGCGCGAGGACGGTGAACGTGCCGGACCGGTATGTGTGGCGGCGGCGGCGCCCGAGTCTGCCGGCCGAGCCGCGCGAGGACGGTGAACGTGCCGGACCGGTATGTGTGGCGGCGGCGGCGCCCGAGTCTGCCGGCCGAGCCGCGCGAGGACGGTGAACGTGCCGGACCGGTATGTGTGGCGGCGGCGGCGCCCGAGTCTGCCGGCCGAGCCGCGCGAGGACGGTGAACGTGCCGGACCGGTATGTGTGGCGGCGGCGGCGCCCGAGTCTGCCGGCCGAGCCGCGCGAGGACGGTGAACGTGCCGGACCGGTATGTGTGGCGGCGGCGGCGCCCGAGTCTGCTGGCCGAGCCGCGCGAGGACGGTGAACGTGCCGGACCGGTATGTGTGGCGGCGGCGGCGCCCGAGTCTGCTGGCCGAGCCGCGCGAGGACGGTGAACGTGCCGGACCGGTATGTGTGGCGGCGGCGGCGCCCGAGTCTGCCGGCCGAGCCGCGCGAGGACGGTGAACGTGCCGGACCGGTATGTGTGGCGGCGGCGGCGCCCGAGTCTGCCGGCCGAGCCGCGCGAGGACGGTGAACGTGCCGGACCGGTATGTGTGGCGGCGGCGGCGCCCGAGTCTGCCGGCCGAGCCGCGCGAGGACGGTGAACGTGCCGGACCGGTATGTGTGGCGGCGGCGGCGCCCGAGTCTGCTGGCCGAGCCGCGCGCGAGGACGCAGCTGCTGCGACAAGCGCCGTTCACCCGCGCACTTCGAACCCTCAATCGAGTTGCGGTCGAGTTGGACTTGTTTTCCTGTTCTTTGAACGAATTCACAAAGGCCACGCTATACGTACTGTGTTATTGTACGTACTAAATATAAGTAATGTTTAATGTTTAAAAACCACTCTGTCATATTAGGGCGACCTGTAAAGATAGTTGTGTGTATGAAAATAAATAAATAAATAAACTATTCTCGGAAATATTAGGTAACATACATACAACAAAAAAAAAAAAAAAATCAGTCGAATTGAGAACCTCCTCCTTTTTTTGAAGTCGGTTAAAAAGTGTAAAATATTTTAAAATATTGAACTAAGTATTTAAAGATTTTTCAAAAAAACCGGGACCGAACCCTGGTTACTAGTGTATTTACTAAGACTACCTCTGTATTATTAGGGCACCTGCACACTAACGGTTGGCGATAGCGTGGTGTGCCGCTGCGCAGAAGGCTGGTCCGGCGACCGCTGCGAGCGGCGCTCGTGTGAGGACGCCTCATGCCGGAACCACGACTGGAACGAGATCCCGTTCAAAGATTTTGGGCCGCATGGAAGTAAGTTTATGTAATATTATGACAGGGGTCGTCAGAAGTCGTTTGAGGACGCCTCGTGCTAGAACAATGGAACGCAATCCCGTTCAAGAATTTTGGGCTGCATGGAAGTAAGTTTTGTAATATTATGACAGGGGTCGTCAGAGGTCGTGTGAAGACGCCTCGTTCTGAAACAATGGGACTGTATCCCGTTCAAGAATTTAGTAGTTGTAGACGCATTAGGAGGTACATGCCCATAATCGCCACTCTGTTCAAACGGTTGGCGATCGCAGTAATGTGTTCAGCTGTTCATTATGATGACACTGCTGCCAGTCGAATCACAGAATGGTCAGTGACACTTCAATCCTTTAGTCGACTCTTACGACACCCGTGGGATGAGTTGGGGTGGTGACAAATGTATTCTTACTGCCGTCACCATAAGCCGCATGAAAGTAAGTTTGTGTAACATTAGGACACTTGCATACTGAGGTCGTCAGGAGTCTATTATTATTTTAATGATAATGATTGAAGATATTATTATGTTTCTTTATTCTAAAGTGTTAAAGCAAGTAATTTACCACCTTATTGCTCCAATCTCTCTTGTCCTCAAAGTGTCACTACCACTGAGTGATGCGGGAGTTTATGTATATTGTCGATATTGCTGATTTTTTGCGTTACTTCGAATTAAAACCTTAGTCTTACAAGTAATGCAGGTAGTTATTCAACGAAAAATACGATTAACTAATGTCATGCATCCGGAGTATTGTCAATTATAGACGGCAAGCTCAGCAAGAGTAGGTACAGTAAAAAAAACGTGCCTTACCATTTATCGTTTTTGTTACCATTGAATAGAGCCGGATAGTTGACTTTACATGACTGTGCGTTACCGCATGGAAGTAAAATTTATGGTAAGTACTCATGTCACGTCACTAGCTATGCTATAAGTACTTAAGTAGGCCAATCAACTTTTCGATTGACATATTTTCTGTCTGCTGCGTTACTTTTCATGAACTTACAAATGTACGTCAATTAATGTTATACACATATTTACAATGAAAAACAGTTGGAACCTAAATGTATCGATGTAAACTTGTGTGGGGCCTAACGCATGTACAATTTATAAGCATTTATTCTAGCAAACTTGATGTAATTGTCGGGTGCCTGTCGTGTCGCATAACGTCGATTGTCCTAAAATTGTTTGGCCGAGAATGTATGGCATAATGGCTTCGTCGACCGGTTCCCAGGTCAAAATTGCTCACTTAAATTCTTTGGACAACAGGGCGAATTATTTAGTAATAGTTAAGTATAAGGAATAAAAAAATATTTTTAAAGCTAGTTAAAGGTAGGTAATCACTATTAGTACATTAAATAGTAGGAACATCACCATTATGCACAATAATTTTTCGATACATATACATTAGACACGAAAATCATTAGGACAAACAATATTTAGGAACAACCAAGTTAGGATTAACAATTTCGGCATAGTAAAAATATGCGCAACAATGTTTATGCCATTCATTTTTCGGCGTAAAGTTGTTATGCGACAAATTTTTCGAAATAAAAACATTATGCCACCCGATATAGACCCGTAATTGTCACTTGCGTTACGGGACAAAATACTCGTAGTGTCGATCAAAAAGTTGATTGGCCCAGGTACTAGGTACTCGAATGAATCGCTAAACTTCTGCATTTTTCTTGTATTTGCTCTAGCTAAAAAAAAATGTTCAACCAATATTCCGTAGACGAGACATTTTCCAACACGTTAAAATAACGATTTAAAATAATATCAATTTTTTAAAAAGCCTCAAATATTTCTTAAATAGTTGTGTTAGTTGTGATGTGTTTGTAATGTGTTTCTTCGCGAAACGCACGTTATTAAGAAAAGTAAAAGAAAATTATCCCATTCCAATTGAAATTATATTTCGTAATATGATAAAATTCTACCAGTGGCCTGTTTCTCGAAAGGGTGTAACTTGCAATACAAGTGAAAGTCCTTATCTAATTAATGGTGTTAAAATAGACTTTACAATCTTTTCAGAATCGGCCCATGGATTCTTGTTAGTTACTGCAATATAGTATCACAAAGATAAGTAAAATCATAAAAATTAAAACGTTAAACGCTTAAATCCCATTCCATTTTTAATTTCCAGCTTAGGTCTAAACCGAACGTTTTTTAAGCGGCCTGTAATAACATGTTTTACCGATTACTTCTGAATGGAACACACTGTTTGGTTCGAAACAAATATAATTTATGCGTTTTTGAATAAAGTAGGTAATCAACTTCAGTTGCTTCTGTGAAATCACAAGAACTATTCAAATAGTCTCGTGGTTTGTCCGTCATCACTTGTCAGCTGATGATAAGTTCTGGGTGATTCTATAAACGATGCTCGCGAACAGATTATAAAAAAATATATTGCTACACTATCTTGACGCCAATATAAATAAAAAAATATTTCGCGAATAATGTTAATTTAAGCGAAAAAAAATGTACAAGCGTCCTTAAAAAGTTATCAACATCATCATCATCATCATATCAGGCGAAAGACGTCCACTACTGAACATAGGCCTCCCCCAAAGATTGCCACAATCACCGGTCCTGTGCCACCCGCTAAAAAGATATGCTAAGACAAAATCACTAAATCTGCGACCATGTATAAACGTGGTCGTCTAACTTGAGCTCAAAAATGCCCCCAAACATAATAATGAATATCCTCTAAAATCTTTGATTAGTTCAAATAGAATCAAATCTTTGATGGCCCTACCACTTGTTCACTACATCTGTACCTGGTGCATTCCATGGGCATTCCAAACGCGTCTATATTCCGATAATTTGAGTTTTCTTCCGAGTTATTACTTTTTTTTGTGCAATTCTATATTCCTATGGTCACTAAAGAGAACTTCGACAAACCAACAATTCTATTTTGAGAAAAACCGTGTTTGTACGGGATCCCGGTGGACTTTTTCGTGAAATGCGTCACCTACTTACGAATGCTTTCATTCATGAATTGAGTACTCAATTCTACACCCAATCGTACAAGATTTAATCGTATATTTCAAAAGAAATATATGATAAATGTCCGTAGATCCACCCATTCAGTGGCACACGGAACTTATTACGTGTGTCAAGGAAAAGGCCAATTATATCGAACAAAAAACCGCCAGCATTCGGGGATTCCGTCTCGCGTCACGAACTCATTACTTATGGCGGGTTATTGACCTTGCTGATATATAGATAATGATGTACGCTTATGATTTTACCGTCTGAGACTGCGAGATCCCATCCATCTTTTTAAGAAGCGACAAACCCCCTTATTTATTTATAATCGTATTCTAGCTTAGCAAGCCGCTAAGTATGTTTTGTCGCTTTTAGTTTTATTAATATGTTTTATAAATCGTCGGCTGATAAGCAAAACTCGCTGTAAAAAACTGTAACTACTCTTAGCAACCTCGTATGTTAGTATCGAATTAGAACTGAGATACGAGCTTTATTTCAAGTAGGTATTTGTTACTTAGTGACTTTTGCTTGTCAACCGACGAAATGTACTGGGTAAATCCATGTATCTGTAATGAAAGTGACCATTTTATCGTCAGTTACTCCAATATATCACAAACTAACTTACTACTTAAGATCCAAGTGTAATAGTTACGTTATATCTTGATAAGTATCAATTTGATATCTTGATATCGTCAGGGATAGTGCAATACCGCGTAACTAACAAATTCAATTAGGATCAATTTGAGTGTCAATTGTTTGATATTTGAACTCTATCTGTTTTGGTAGGTACGCGGTATTGCACTATCCCCGACGATAAAATAGGAAATTTTACTTCCAAAATTTACAAACACGCGAGAAATTGGTCACTTACATTATATACTTGCGTCGAATCGCCCTACTTATTTATGTCATATACTTACCCTCGTTATGAGATAATACCCTGTTAGATTTACACCCATCTACGAGTGATGCATACTAAAACTCGTCTCTGAATGACAAGACGCGAAACTGGAACAAACGTTAGGAACCGGTCGCGTAGGTCGCGTAATGACTTGCCCTTGAACCGACTCGTCTTCTTGTTACATAATAATTTGTTACTCAAACAAAGACTTGAAGTTTACCATACTAACAATAAAAAGGGCTTTGACTTTTGCGATGCATGACTGCTAACTGATTAAACGTATTGTGAAAACACCTGCGACCATATAGGTATAACATGGACGTCTAACGCCAGATCAAAAGTGCCCCCAGAAACAATTGTTCAATTGTGCCAAGATGGGCAAAACATAGCGTTTTTCTTAACACCGCGCATATTTCGACGCAACATCTTTGACAAATGTTTATAGAATAAAGCCAATAAAAACTTTGATGGACCAATCACAACTATTTTTAAATGGCGGTTTAAATTTTAATAGGTTGACATTGAAATTCGTTGCCGTGATGCATTGAAGAGGGGGTGACATTTGTCAACTAAAATTCAGGACCGTTTTTGAAAGGCAATTTAGTATGGCGTGCTGCTTCCATGTTTTATTTGTTCGTAGGAAAACACAAATCAAATTATTCATGAACTAAATATTTACATTTGTAGGTACTTTTTATTTCTCCCCAGTAGTCACACTACTTAATACTATATAAATTATAAATATTAGATCTCATATACCAAAGAAAAACAACCAAGATCACCAACGTCCGAGGTGGGGACGAGGTGGATTTCGGACGTTAGGTGATCTTGGTCATTTTTCTTTGGTATACGACATCTAATATTTATAATAATGCTAACTGATTATTTTTATGGCATGGTTCCTAATAATAAAAATAACATAAAGAGAAAATTAAAAACCTAATACTCGTAATAAAAACTTCTGTCAAAAATGATGACCCTTTCTTTTCTTGAATGAATGAATGAATGAATAAATTTATTTCAGAACAATGTCCATATTGCATTAATTAGTAATTACAAACACAAAACAATCTTGAGCATAAAACAAAATATTACGGATAAACGCTTTTCTGGGTATAAATAACTCAATAGATAATTAAGTTATATACAAAGATCGGATAAATGTGCTCGCAATAATATGGACATGACTCCAAAGTTGATTAAATGAATAATTAAACGAATAATTTCTTGAATTTGATTTCGAAGATTTGAAGTGCTGTTTATAAACGTTTTTATAGAAAATATTATTGTCGTATTGTTTTTCGTTAACCGGTAATAATTATGTACAACTATGTTAGTAATTTAGTTTTAGATTTACAGAGATAAGAGAATTAATGAAGACCCGGTAGTTGTGGTATTGTTCTAATATACATTTAATTAAATTTAAGCTACTTCATATTCTAACGGTCTGTAACAGTCATAACTAATTAGTCGCCCTTAATTAACCTAACAAAAAGTAACAACGGATAAAAATTACTTACCGTCTCCCCGCTTCGCTCCAGGCTCAAAGTTACACATTACGCTCGCGGCGTTGCCGCGTTGAAGAGACAGCCTCTGCACGAGGAACGAACCAGAGCGAGGATCAAAACCCCCTTTACCAAACTGCCTTTGTTGGTGGTAGGACCTGGTGCAGGGTCCGCCCGGATAGCAGTTATCGTGTTACCCGTTAACCTTAGCAGTGTTTACACTGCTGTGTTTCGGTTTAGGGGTAAGATAGCCGGGGTAATTACTGGCATAGATAGAGGCATCTAAGTCCTCAGGGTAGGCAGCGCATAGGCGATTTTTTGATCACTATGTCCATGGGCCTCAGTTCCTGCTTTCCATCAGGTGGGCTGAGAGCTCAGTTGTCTAACTTCATCGCATAACAAAAAAGATTGGCTTTGAAGCATCAACACCCAGTTATCTCAACGGCCAGTGAGACGAACAACTAATTTACGAGTGCCGGAGCCGCATACTACTCTTGTTCAGGCACTTGTCTCACCAACGGCGATAAACGAGCAGCGAGTAGCGACCGACGAGATTTTTGTTCGCGAGCGAGTGAATTCTCTTAAGGTGCGGTTAAACTAAAAGAGCATTCGCTGTTCTAACCTCCCACTCTACGAAATTCGATCGGTACACAAAACGTGATTGGTTGATTTCTTAGAACGGGCGCTAGAACAGCGAATGCTCTTTTGGTTTAAACGCACCTTTAGAAAATGTACTCGCCGGCAGTGTGAACAGCCGATACCAACTATAAATATATCCGTCACTTTCACAGACTCGAGATCTATAATCTTTTGTTCGTTTCTTGGGCGAGAAAATAGTCGATAGCTCATTGCTTACTCGCCTTTTTGGTGGGACAAGTTTTACGAACAGCTACCACCTCCGCTGCAGTTTTAAATAGTATATAAATATATAGTTTGTCAAAACAAACATGTCGGTAAAAACGGCGCGATTTTATATGACATGGAAATACAAACTTGAGAGCGCTATTTTTTTATTGCAATATCAAACATTTCAATCAATTCCTCGAAGTATGTACGCATACTTTTATACGGAAAAACAGAAATAGCATTATCGACTTGACGACATATTCCATCTTTTTTATTTGACCTCTAATAAATTGTGTCAGTATTGATTTTAGCAGGTTATACAAGTTCACGTAAATCCCCGGCCTGTTGAGGAAAATAATGCATCGAAATGGTTTCAAAGATCGAAAAGGTTTCAAGCGGGAAGTCCGAAGGCTTTTAATAGATTTGTGGAAAATACATTGCACAAACAATAGCGGGAATCGCTGTAATAATGTAATAAATTATCAAAGACAAAATCATAGTAATTGTTCTATACAATCTATACGTGTAGCTGTAGCTACTTAGATAGATTGTCGTCATTACATTTTTATAGGTTAGCTATATTTTTTAATATACAAGGCCAAAAAATAAGTACATTCCCATTACCAGCGAGGTTTTCAGAAACGGAATAGGCCCACTATCACCACTATGATATTTTTTCGGAATTTGTTTAAGTTTTAGAAATAGTAGGTACCTACTATTTTAGATGAATTCAAAATTCTATCGACCCTTCTCAAACTACCTATAACCTTCTAGGGGATCCAATCTTACGTACTCCTAAAACTTCACAGGCAACCGTTTGATTGCCCTAGCTGAAAATCTGGTCTGACAAGTATTGTCGGTATAATTGGCATAATTGTATATTTATATCAAAACACCGCCTATCAGGCTAGGGTGACATTGGCTCGCCAAGGACGTCTGACCAGTGCATTGTCATTAATATTCCATCTCAAACGGTGAATGAAATATATAAACAAAATATGAATCAAATTGGGTGCATAGCCGAGATGCCAATCGCTAAACACTCTATCGTGAACGAAAGGAAACTAACTCTCTATAACGCACTAATAAATAATAATAAAGCCGTTTATTTCCAGTACTTACATATTTATGACATACATATCATGCATTTTTTCTTAAATACTCCTGTTTATATTTACTGGGCTGTCCATTTCTGGACATAAGCCTCCTCCCTCCTGTTCCACTCACTCCAATCAGCGGTTTCTCGAGTCCAGTATGCTTAGCACATGATTGGCGCGACAGTATCTCGCCGCGAGATAGTCTATCCGTCCCTCTTTTGTTAATATAGCTAGTGAAGGACGGGAGATCTATCTCGCGGCGACATACTGTCGCGCCAATCATGTGCTAAGCTTGCAGGCGATGCCTGCCTCGGCAACGATGTCGTCTCGCCAGCAGCGGCGCGGGCGATACGCGGGGTGGGTAGAGACGCGCGGGTACGGGTACCAGTGATCGCAATAATAATAAAAGATCAACAGAGAGTTAAAACTACGATGAGCGTTAGCGATTGGCAACTTGGCTACTACAACGTGTCTTGTTCACGCAAAGGACCATGGGCAACGTTGTATGGATAGTGGATCAAAAACTAACAGAGCTGAAAGTTGTGTCATTAAGTAGACATTTATTTCATTTCATTCTATGGGCGCTATGTTTAATTCCATTGCAAAACTGAGATATTCGTATTTCAGTCCGAGTAAGAACGCCTTACTTATACAAGGTGGAATTCGACGAGGGACCTTTACGGAAATGGGAGATAGTTAAGGCTATACTGAGCAACTTTTACTATGGGACCTACCCCGGAATCGTAAAAAAAAATATATGACTTTCATACATTGTGTTGTGTGTATACATGCCGTACCTTTTTGTATGGATAAGTTTTTTTTTTACGATTTCGGGGTTGGTCCCATAGTAAAAGTTGCTCAGTATAGCCTTAACTATCTCCCATTTCCGTAAAGGTCCCTCGTCGAATTCCACCTTGTATAAAATTATCCAATGGATTTCAACTTTACCCCAATAGAACGAAATAAAGTACATAAGCAGACCTTTTTAATGACACTACT
>JALPQI010000019.1:0-27060 GCA_025490895.1 Thaumatotibia leucotreta | reverse complement strand
GCAAATATCAGGCAGTGATCTCCCGCGGCAAGTCTCGCATCTGGCGCAGCGTGCGGCGACACGAGAGGCGTCTCGACCCGAGGCGCGGGAACCCGGCGATGCGCTCTACAGGGACCGGCGCTGCTCGCCTGTAACACATTTTCAGCTCTTACGCCGCGGCCACGACATCGGGCTAAGGCGACCGGCTTAGCGGAAAACGTATGGTGCTCCCTCTCGTACCCATGTCATGGGTACGCTCGCTGCTGGTCACCTTAGACCAATGTCGCGGCCGGGGCATTAAGGTGGGTCCACGCTAGGCGAGCCGAGCACGAGCCGAACACAATTCATCTAAAGTGGACCGACTACGAGCGCGCTGCAAACGTTTAGCTCGTGCTCGACTGCGTTCCGCCAGTTGTCGGTTTTTTGACGAACACAAAGTACTCGTTGCAGGTTCGTGGTACATCCAAACTTGACACCACGAACGACGAACGGCTCTGCTCGTGTTCGGCTCGTGCACGGTTCGTCTAGCGTGGACCCACCATTAGAGTAGGTATGGGCCTGAGTGGACACTCGTTCTGAGTGTCCATGCCCACGTGGTTTTAGTGCACGCTGTCCAGGGTCAATTGCCAAACATTTGTACCTACATAGTTGAAGCCTTAAAAACAAGAATCACGATCACGTCAATTGTATTGCGAAACTTAGTGATACAAACTGTACGCTATACTTTGTCCAACAACATTTGGCAGTAGAAAACGGAGGCAAGTTTAAAAAATACCAGTTCCTTTTTTTGTTCACTCACGGAAAAGTTTTATTTGGTGCCCTTTTTCACTATCAAAAGTGGTTACACAAAATTTTACTTTGTAACACAAAAATTATGACGTTTTTGTTTTCTTTAATATGTAAAATATTTTTGCAATCGACATTACAAATAAGCGCTGTAGCACGCCCTCTGGACGCGCCGCGCGGATCTTGAAGCCCAGTTGGGTTTCAAGCTCGCTGGCACGTAAACGCAGCGTACACGCAGCGTGGTTACCTGAAGAACATGTGATGCTCCACTGAGCACCGCCATTTTCTTGCTACTGCAAGTCAAAGCCAGCTTGAAGCCGAAATATGTCTCAAACGCGCTGGCGCGGAAACGCAGTCGAAGCCAGCTTGAAGCCGAAATATGTCTCAAACGCGCTGGCGCGTAAACGCAGTCGAAGCCAGCTTGAAGCCGAAATATGTCTCAAACGCGCTGGCGCGTAAACGCAGTCGAAGCCAGCTTGAAACCGAAATATGTCTCAAACGCGCTGGCGCGTAAACGCAGTCAAAGTCAGCTTGAAGCCGAAATATGTCTCAAACGCGCTGGCGCGTAAACGCAGTCGAAGCCAGCTTGAAGCCGAAATATGTCTCAAACGCGCTGGCGCGTGAACGCAGTCGAAGCCAGCTTGAAGCCGAAATATGTCTCAAACTCGCTGGCGCGTAAACGGATCGTGGTTACCTGAAGAACATGTGATGCTCCACCGAGCACCGCCACAGCTTTTGCCGGCGCGTGTTGAAGCCAGCTTAAAGCCAAGATTGGTCTCAAACTGGTCAAACTTGCTGACACGTAAACGCAGCGTGATTACATGAAGAACATGTGATGCTCCACCGAGCACCGCCATAGCTTCTTGCCGGCGCGTGTTGAAGCCAGCTTAAAGCCAAGATTGGTCTCAAACTGGTCAAACTTGCTGACACGTAAACGCAGCGTGATTACATGAAGAACATGTGGTGATCCACCGAGCACTGCCACAGCTTCTTGCCAACGCATGTTGAAGCCAGCTTAAAGCCGAAATTGGTCTCAAACTGGTCAAACTCGCTGGCACGTAAACGCACGTGATTACCTGAAGAACATGTGATGCTCCAATGAGCACCGCCAGTTTCCTACTACCGCATGTCGACGCCAGCTTGAAGCCGAAATATGTCTCAAATTTGCTGGCGCATAACGCAGAGTGTACGCAGCGTAATTACCTGAAGAACATGTGATGCTCCACTGAACACCGCCACAGCTTCTTGCCAGCCCGTGTCGAAGCCAGCTTGAAGCCGAGATGGGTTTCAAACTGGTCAAACTCGCTGGCGCGTAAACGCAGCGTGTAGACGCGCTTATTGTAGCTTATCTTGCTGATCTTTGCCCATGGGAAGCGATTCATTAGGACTCTGGAATTGAATAAGTTTTTGTCAAAAGTTACATTTTTGGCACAAGCTTTTAACTGCATTTTCTTTAATCATTTTATACTCTTTTCATAAATAGACTCCCAAACTGTAGATAAGTACCTTATACAGCGTGTATATTTGATATAACCGCAAACTTTAGGGGGTCTTAGTATAGGCACTAATTAATATATTTATCGCAAAATTATTTAAAAAAAGCAAACTTTTTTCTTTAATATAAAATAATTCAGCACGCATTGTAAAGCTTTGTTGTTGTTTGTTGACAATAAACATCGTAATATCACAACTGTCACTAGTGATAAGTGTACGCCGTACATTGCTGCTAAAAAAAAATCAAAAATTAATTACGCCATGGTAGTTAACGCTAAATTAATAATTGTCATAAAAGTTAGACTATAATACTTAAATCTACGTCTGGTTACAATATGCGGCTATATTTCATATACACACTGTATATTTTAGACAGACTCACTGAGACGACTATACCATATCGTCGGGCATAGTGCAATAGCGCATAACTGCCAAAACAGATAGAGTTCAAATATCAAATTGAGTCTATTTGAATTTGTTAGTTACGCGGTATTGCACTATCTTTGACGATATGGGTACCCCACAAGGTGGACTGATAAACTGGTAAAGGTCGCAGGAGTCCGCTGGATACGGGTGGCACAGGCGCATTATGGCAATCCTTGGGGGTAGGTCTATGTTCATCAGTGGACGTCTGTCGGCAGATATGATGTACTTTATACCTCAACTTACCCGTCTCTGTAAACAGCGATGCCACCAGCCCCCACCGCCAGCACCAGATCCACATCCTCGGAGTCCCTGACGCAGTGCAGCTCTGCCCCATACAGAGGTAGCTTCTGCGCGTTCTCCGCTGCTTGTGTAAGTTACGACATGCCAGGTAACTGTGCGGTCACCAGGGGAAGGCAGAGTGTGACCATACTGCTACTTCTCTTTATTAAACTGTGATTCAGCCGTGGATATACGGCTGAAATCTACCTTGTACCTCATACCGGAAGGCGCAGCGTGGGTACCTCACAAGGTGGGCTGATAACCTGGTGAAGGACGCAGGAGTCCGCTGGATGCGGGTGGTACAGGCGCATTATGGCAATCTTTGGGGGATTATGATCAGCAGTGGACGTCTTTCGGCTGATATGATGTACTTTATACCTCAACTTTTCATCATCGCACCGCTCGCCACCGACTGGGCGCTCATCCTCACACCTTGCAACCTAAATGGTCGCGCACCGTGCGGTTTCAGAGGAACTTCCTCCCGCGGACGGTCCGTCTGTGGAATGAGCTGCCGAGGTTTTCCCGTTGGACTACAGTATGGGGTTTTTTCAAAAGAGGAGTGTACAAGTTCTTATTGGGTCGGCAACGCGCATGTGAGACCCCTGGGGTTGCAGGCGCCCGTAGGCTACGGTGACTGCTTTCCATCAGGCGGGCCGTATGCTTGTTTGCCACCGACGTGGTATAAAAAAAAAAAAACTTACCCGTCTCTATAAACAGCGATACCACCAGCCCCCACCGCCAGCACTAGATCCACATCCTCGGAGTCCCTGACGCAGTGCAGCTCGGCCCCATACAGGGGTAGCTTCTTCGCGTTCTCCGCTGCTTGTGTAAGTTACGACATGCCAGGTAACTGTGCGGTCACCAGGGGAAGGCAGAGTGTGACCATACTGTTAGTTCTCTTTATTAAACTGTGATTCAGCAGTGGATATACGGCAGAAATCTACCTTATACCTCATACCGGAAGGCGCAGCGTGGGTACCTCACAAGGTGGACTGATAAACTGGTGAAGGTCGCAGGAGTCCACTGGATGCGGGTGACACAGGCGCATCATGGCAATCTTTGGGGGATTATGATCAGCAGTGGACGTCTTTTGGCTGATATGATGTACTTTATATCGCAACTTACCCGTCTCTATAAACAGCGATGCCACCAGCCCCCACCGCCAACACTAGATCAACATCCTCGGAGTCCCTGACGCAGTGCAGCTCTGCCCCATACAGAGGTAGCTTCTTCGCGTTCTCCGCTGCTTGTGTTAGTTACGACATGCCAGATAACTGTGCGGTCACTAGGGGAAGGCAGAGTGTGACCATACTGCTACTTCTCTTTATTAAACTGTGATTCAGCAGTGGATATACGGGTGAAATCTACCTTATACCTCATACCGGAAGGCGCAGCGTGGGTACCTCACAAGGTGGACTGATAACCTGGTGTAGGTCGCAGGAGTCCACTGGATGCTAGTGGCACAGGCGCATTGTGGCAATCTTTGCGGGAGGCCTATGTTCAGCAGTGGACGTCTTTCGGCAGATATGATGTACTTTATACCTCAACTTACCCGTCTCTATAAACAGCGATGCCACCAGCCCCCACCGCCAGCACTAGATCCACATCTTCAGAGTCCCTGCCGCAGTGCAGCTCGGCCCCATACAGGGGTAGTTTCTTCGCGTTTTCCAGGTAGCATAGCTCTGCCTCTGCTGGGGTCTGGCCTCTGAAACAGAAGGTCCATTCAGCATCTTCCTTAGGGCCTCCGCTAACGGGAAGTTTTACTACTTATTTAGGACAAAAAATACTAGTATTTTTAAGGAAATTAATTGAAATATTTGCTGCGTTTTAGGATTTGCCCCGCTGGCTCTCAGTAACATGGGGGGTAGATGGGACAGCGCTAGCATATCCATCCGAACTATTAAAAAGTGGAATTCTTTACTGGCACATGTGTTTCCGCATACCTATAAGTTGGGACCCTTTAAACGAAGCGTGAAGAAGCATCTAGCGGGCCAGCAAGGCGGTGGCAACTAACAGGTTACTGATTGTCTCCTGTTCGTGGCCGCCGCGATTTGGGCTCTATTTTTCACTTACGATCAGGTGGAGTGGGACTTTGTTGTGTCAACATGAAAAAAAATACATACGGCATCTATGCAAGCATTAAATTGCACAAATAACAGCTCCTTTATATGGCCATCGAGCTCATCAGTCCTGACGCTGGGCGGCTATATAATAAAGCTCTTCGAGCCCAAATAGCAAAGCCTCTCTTTAAAAAGATCTTTAGAAGAATGGTGGTTAATTCATCATCATCATCATCAGCCAATTCTTTTTTTTGTATGAGATCATACCTTAGTATGGGTGTTATTACAAAGAAGGGCTCTTTGCCTATCTTCTCGGTCGCTGTGATTGATATTTATATCAATTTCTCAATGAACAAGCTTTAGAAGAAGGTTGTCAATTATAATAGTACGTAAAATCTCACTTGTGTTTAATATAAAGCTCCTTTATATGGTCATCCAGCTCGTCGGTCCTGACGCTGGGCGGCGCCGCGCTGTGGGCGGCAAGGACGGGCGGCGACACGTGTGCTGGCTCATAGTCGCCCAACTCGGCTTGCAGCACGTACGACGCCAGCAGGGCGTGGGTTATCAGGGAGCAGGAGAGCCGACCTGGTGAAATACGTGAATAAGGTACCTGCAAGTCTTCTTCTTCGTGTAAAGGGATCAAATGATTATCTAATCCTTTAACGGGCAAGACTCAAACAAATTCTGGGTTCAAGCCTCAACGCTATTATACGCTAGGTACCTACGAAAAATTCTGTACAAGAAAAAAATACGTAGGGATAGTGCTATAGATGGTCGTCATTTGTACAGTCAAAGACAAAATAAGGTGTATTCAAAAACGTTCAAAAATATGTCCCAGTGCACTCTAATTCTGTGTAAGGATTCTTTCGATACTTATTTTTGCACTTGACTGTATTTGCTTCGAAATCAAATATCAAGAAATTATTCGTTTAATTATTAATTTGATCAAATTTTGAGTCATATCCATATTATTGCGAACAATGACGCACATTTGTCCGAACTCAGGTAATAACTTACCGAAGTCGTACCTGTAACCGAATTTTGATTGGCACCAACAGCATAAATTCTTTTGGCGTTCGCTAGGTTTATTCTTTGGGTGGCCATTAATTTAGCATATACTTACTTCTAAGCCAAGAAGAAGACGATGATCAAGTTTAATCGCTTGCAAAAAACGTGACTGTAATGGAATCTATAAATTTTACGGCTGATTCAGGTAGGTTTGCCTGTTTTAGAAAGTAAATTACTCATTCGAAATAATTTCAGATATTTTAAAATGTTATGTTTTCAGGGTGCTTAGACAAGTTGCCAATCACTAATGCTTAATAGTCAATCGTAAACGAAAGGCAGCTAACTGTCTTTGTCGCACTAATACGATAAAGTGACAGACAGGGAAAACTACGATACGCTACTAAGCGTTAGCGATTGGCAACTTGGCTAAGCATCCTGTAGTATCAATCAAAAACATTCAAAAAATCAGAGACCACTTATAAAAGTAACAAAAGGCTCATAAACTAACCTTCCATCAGATCCCTCCTGACAGCCAATGCAAGCTGATTCCGTGTCTCATCGTCATGCAGCTCGGCTGGTTCCGGCGGGTAGAACTTCACCGCCAGACGCATGTCCCAGGGCTCATCTGGAATAAGTGAGAGGCTGATGAGCAAAAACCATTACCGAAGAATCTACAGTATTTAGGCAAATCTTTGGGTGGCTTAGGCTGCGGCTCCATTGAGGCGGAGAGCTCTATTGCCATGGCGATAGAGTGCATATGTCCGCTCCTATATATCTCATGGTGACTGTAGATTCCCACAATTTTGTAACAGATGTGCTTACGGTCCAACGTGCTTCCAATTACACCAGACAACTTTCTGTGAATCACAGGCATCACAGCGAATTTAGCCAATGGTATTGCCAAACAAATCACTAGCGACATCTGTACTTAATATTTCGAAGGTACTACAACCTTTTAGGCTGCGGCTCCATTGAGGCGGAGAGGAGCGGAGATGTGCAAAATTAACCCATGAGACCGCATCACAGTGTTTCGAATTTTGAATTTGAAGAATGTGATTGGTCAATTTTGCACATCTCCGCTCCTCTCCGCCTCAATGGAGCCGCAGCCTAAAAGGTTGTAGTACCTTCGAAATATTAAGTACAGATGTCGCTAGTGATTTGGTTGACAATACCATTGACTAAATTCGCTGTGATTCACGGAAGCTCGTCTGGTGTAATTGGAAGCACGTTGGACCGGTAATCCAGAAGAAGCGAGTTCGAATCCCGTGACAACCAGTCTTTCGCAGTTGATTTTTTCTATGGTAAGCACATCTGTTACGACTTTGTGGGAATCTACAGGCGTTATGAGTTATATAGGAGCGGATATATGCACTCTAACGCCATGGCTATAGAGGCTTGCTCAGATTTTTGTGAGGGTGTACTCAAACTCAGAACAGCATGCCTAGCCATTCTGCTATCGTACCTATACGATTACAACACTTCAAACAAATCACTTCACACAGTTTTAATTATACATTGCACGTAGGGAGCTAGGGAGTGATCATAAAGAGATCATGAAATGAAGCTTAGTTGATCTCATTTGCGTGACAAAATATTCTTCAGAGATATCAATTAGCATATACTTATTATATTTAGCTACTTATTATATTGGTTTAAACTTTCACGATTACGGGTCTAAGGCACTGGTTTCACATAAGGATACTCGTCCGGCGGTGATAGCTGATAGCCGGGCGAGTATCGCCGTGTCTCTTTTATTTACACGGGAGTGCTTATCCTTTGTTCGTGTTTATAGCCTATAGTTCATAGCTTAGTAGTTCGCGGTGAGACCAGTGCCTTAATCGCGTAAAGTTACGTTTTCACGTCAGGATATAATTAAACGTAAGTTTACGCGATTAAGACCCGTTTGTCTTTAAAATATGATATCAATTACCAGTTTAAAGGTCTAGAAACGCTCACATTTAAAGACTTGAAAGAGCCTCCTGCGCTAATCGACACAAAATCTGTTGTTATATCTGTTCTGAATAGGCTACTTGACTCATATCAAATTTAGTGCAAAAAATTATTATTTTATGTAGTATTTATTGAAAAGATCAATATTTTTCGATTACGGTGTATTAAAAGTGTTTGATGGCTACATATTTTTTATTGAAAAATTTGTTTTATTTTTTTTTATTTCGTACTCTGAAAACGGTGTCGGCCATGATGTGACGTCATAGGATCTTAAACTAACTTCATGTCGAATCTTATACGAGTGAAATTCGCCATGGACATGTAGGCATGTAGCTTTGCTGTGACATTGACATAACATAAGTGACATGTCAAATGTTTGTTTTCGGTTTGAGTGACGTCACACCACAGATAATCTAAGCATTAACATGGCTAGTATCGTTTTCGCGCGGTAACGAAAGTTTAAATTTTAAGTTATAATTTTTGCGGTTGTCTAGGTCGTGAAAAAATATATTTATATTTTTTTTCTGTTAATCAGATATTGATTAATAATATAAGACAAAATTTAAAAATGGGTCAAGTAGCCTATTATTCTACAATAGGTACTAACTCTTAAAGGTCTTTGAGAGTCTCTTGCCCAGGTCCACCCAAGTCCTGGGGTCTCCTCTCTGTGCGTGCAGCAGACCGAAATAATCCCGTTCAGTCAGTTGCAGCTCGTCGCAGACACGGTCCAACAGGTCACCGCCTTTAGCTTTGCGCTGGAACAGACAAGTCGGGATTTTGAGGATAGGCGAATTAATTAGGTCCTAAGTCGTTGAAACAGTTCAATGTTCTTTTAAGCCTTGGCAACACTACCCGTGGTCGCAGGCAGACTGGCGAGAAAATATATTCAACATCCTCTAGCTGTGCGAGTTTTGGGAACTACCCGCACTTGGTCTTGATTATTCACTTCTAGGCTAGAGTTGTCACTAGCCGCACTTGCATAATATTTACCCGAGAAATTCGACCCCGCGGCCGTACCATGACGTCCATGACATTCGCGGTATCTGCACATTTCGAGGATTTGTCAAGTATTTGTCACTCTAATGAGGCCTGAGTGACATAGGCAAATCTTCGAAGTGTACGAATTTTGAAGTTCGCGGTAGTAGGCCAGTTTGGCTGAGAACGCCACGAAAGCTGAAATCGTGGGTTCGAATCTCACCTCGGACGTTGGTTGGGTTTGTCTTTTTCTTATAAATATTGGATGTCATATACCAAAGAAAAAACGACCAAGATCACCAACGTCCGAGATGGGAATCGAACCCTCGTGCTCAGCTTTCGCGGCTGATGCCTGCATCGCTCAGCCACTCGGTCTTAGCAACCACCAGTCAATTTTCTCGGGTAAATGCGATTCCTTACAAGGCTAGGCGCCTTTGACCATACTCTAAGGGCAAGCAATATTTGCATGGACCAGCGTCGAATGTGTCAATAAGAGAATAGCATAGCAGCAATGCTATTCTCTTATTGACACATTCGACGCTGCGTTCGTCAACGAGCTCGATGTCGAGACAGCCTTGTCTAAAATCCTAGCTGTTTGATTTGACATTAGGAATCGAGGCTGTGAGCGAGCTTGTGGGCGAGTTCGTCGCTGTTTTTCGTTAGAGAATACGAAGTTCATACATTAAACGTCAAACTTTCGACGCAATGTAGTTCCAGCTCACGCCGCATTCGTCGCCGAGCACTAGTGTCGTTTAAAGGACATTAGTGAATACCATTTTTAGGCTCGACGCTGCCGCAGCACTGACACAGCGCTGACAGCAAGGCGGTTTCCTTAGTGAATAACACTGCTGCTATCAGAATACTTTCCAGTTTTCGTTTGTAGGCGTATGATACTCCCGTGTTAATCGTTTATAGGCGTTGACGTCACTTTCTGATCTGAAGTATGCAAGTGCGAGGTGATGGGTAGCACGATAAACGGTAAACGCTTTACCATCATAAGCCACCTGTTTCATGTTGCTAAAGACTGTAGAGTAGAACACCATCCGTAAACTATAAACAAACATTCACTCTCCGTGAAGTATAAAGCAATGGCTGTTCTGCTGATGGAGTGCATATGGCAATAACTGTTTTTGGCATACACACATCTCTCTACAGGCCGTATATTTATGTTAGTACTAGTAATAAAACAAGAGCTGCAAACGTATAGCGAGATTGATTTATCGAGGACACGCTATTTCCGTCTTATTGAGATGTTTTGAAGATTGATCCGCTTTTTTTTTTTTTTTTTTTATACCACGTCGGTGGCAAACAAGCATACGGCCCGCCTGATGGAAAGCAGTCACCGTAGCCTATGGGCGCTTGCAACCCCAGGGGTGTCACATGCGCGTTGCCGACCCAATAAGAACTTGTACACTCCTCTTTTGAAGAACCCCATACTGTAGTCCAACGGGAAAACCTCGGCAGGGAGCTCATTCCACAGACGGACCGTCCGCGGGAGGAAGTTCCTCTGAAACCGCACGGTGCGCGACTTACAGTAATGCTTTTATTATCATATCAATTGTTAGCCGCCTGGTGACGGCAGTAAGAATAGATTTGTCGCCAGCCAAAACCCTAACACTTCCCGTGGTTGACGTAAGAGTCGACTAAGGATTTAAGTGTAACTGACTATAAATATTGCAGATTGATGATGGGCAGCAGCATTATCATAATATACACACTGCGATTTTTAATCCGCTTGCTCAGGGTGGTGATTACGGGCATTTACCTCTTAATGCGTCTATACGTATAAGTTGGTACCAGTCTAGCAATAGAAAGAAGTGTGGGCAGACCACCAGCCCATGGCCTGACGATATAAAATAGTTAGCAGGACCAGTTTAGAAGAGATAAACATGCAACCGTTCATGATGAAAAAAAATTGGAGAAGCATATGCCCATACGTAGGCTACCTATGGACTAATACACGCTGATGATTGAGAACTCTGATGTAGATAATGAGGTGCGTTCAAAACTTAGAAGCCATACTGTACAAATCTATATATATAAACGGCAATGTCCTGACTGACTGACTGACTGACTTAAATCAACGCACAGCCCAAACCGCTGGTCCTAGAGAGTTCAAACTTGGCATGTAGATTCTGTATAATGTCTAGAGGCGCACTAAGAACGGATTTTTGAAAATTCGTCCCTTAAAGGGGTTAAATGGGGGGTTAAAGTTTGTATGGGGAAACGAGATTAGTTGGGCTATTTTATTCGAAACTTCACAGGAATGGTTTTAATAATAAATAAATAATAGTTATTTGTTATACAAGGGTGCAAAGTTGTATTTTACCCGCGAGTATGAAATTGAAACACGAGGAAGCGAAAGGATTCTATAGTTGAACCACGAGCGAAGCGAGTGGTTCTAAAATAGAATCCTGAGCGCAGCGAGTGTTTTAACATACGAGAAGTAAAATACATTTGCACCCGTGTGTAACACAAAACTTTTCCCCTCACTATAGCGAGGAAACGCAAAAAAGGTAATTATTTGTTCACATTACAATCATCATCGGGTTAGTGATAATAATTTTCCAAATGCATCAGGTATTTAATGCAAGATTTTGTCGCAGTAAACTTACCACGAAAAAGTAAACGCAGCACGATTTTAACACATTCCTGTAGTTGCACACCAACGCCAATGCATTATTAAATCATTCTCATTCATTATTTTTACAAAATTATAACAGAACACCCTGAAAGTTGTTTAGTTTACTATTTTTATGCGTGTTCGAGTCGGTAAATAAAGATTATAACCTATAATATTCTTTGACAATGTTGACGTTGACATTTTCTGCGTTTTGTGATTGCATCTAGTTATCTTATCATCATTCACTAAAACAATTGTTACTTATGGAATTTTAGGATTTATATGTTAAAATCATCATATTATATAAAGGTTTGTATTTTACACTAAATTCTCAAACAAATTATTTAATTATCATTAATAATATGGAACAATTTCCATGAGCATTTTACGTTTTGTTATTCTAAAACCAAGGTCATTACTTTGCCACACAAGTGAATAATGTGCGTTTTTACACGTTCGTATTAAAGGATAAACGAGCACTTTACGAGCTAGTGAGGGGAAAACACATGTTTCAGGTTTTTTGAAAATTCATTCCTTATGGGGGTTAAATGAGGGGTTAAAGTTTGTATGGGGAAATAAGATTAGTTGGGCTATTTTATTAGAAACTTCACATGAATGTTTTTAACAATAAATAAGTAAACACGTGTTTCAGATTTTTTTTTTATTCATTCCCTATGGGGGTTAAATGGAAGGTTAAAGTTTGTAAGGAGAAACCAGATTCGTTGGGCTATTTAATTCACAACTTCATAGAATTGTTCTTGCCAATGAAGATCCATGACCCGGGCTTTTACGAAAATGGGTAATAATACGCATTACTAGCAATCGTTTTCAAGTATTGACATTTGACAAATAATTAAATTGACCGTACAATTAATTTTATTTCCTTCGAACGATTAATGTAACGCGTGTACTGCTTAGTTGTCAAACGTTGTGAGTGGCTGCGATCTATCATTGTGAAGTGCAAATTAACGATCCATTTTGAAGTACATTGCTTCTCAATTAACTTTTCTTAGAAAGTTAATTACTTTTAAAATTAGCATTTTGAATTGAATAATGTTCACGGTTTGGCTAGAAATCTGCATCGTATTCCTCGGTTTCGATATAAGCCAGTATCGTAGACACACACTGTATACGAGTATTTACCTCGAGTACTTGTATTTTAAAAAAATGACTCATAAAATGTGAAAAAAGTTTTAGATTAAGAAATTTCATATTGCGTAAACTACACAAATTAGAATAAAAATCTAAGAAAAGTTATTTCAGGATTTTTTTTAATTCACCTCCTAAGGGGTTGAAATGGGGCTCCAAAGTTTGTATGGCGAAACAAGATTAGTTGGACTATTTTATCCGAAACTTCGCAGGACTATTCTGTAAATTAAATGAGAACATCAATAATTAACCATTATTTAAATTTTTCGAAAAACAAACTAACAAAGGTTAATTATTTATGTTTACTTCTGGTTCTAGAGATTCCAAATTTAGCACGTAGGTTCCTTTAGGGGTGTAGGGGTGGTTCAAAAAAATTTAAGTCAAAATCCACACCCTAAGGGGTGCAATGATGGGGGTCCAGAGTTTGTATGGGAAAACTTGATTATTTAAACTATTTTATACGAAACTTTACAGGAGTATTCCTAAACATAAAAGGATAAAGACGTGTTTTAGGGTTTTTGAGAATTCAACCTCTGAAAGGAGTGAAATGGTTAAACAGTAAAAAATTTCATGGATATCGTTTCTATGGTTTATCGAGTCTCTGTGGTGGGGGTCCTGATCACCGGTTTAAATGTTTTGGCTTGATTATTCTAGCATAAGAGAAAAGGACGAAGCCTGCTGCGGATTACATTACGTAATGTTTTGTAGAAGGGTGAATATTTAAGCGTTTCAACCGCCTAATTTTGGGGGCATCATTTTTGCTGAAGTTTCTAAACGTCTCAATGTTATACTAATATGCTGTTCAATGAAACAGACTTCAGACAGAATGTAATAAGGTAAGATTCTACTTAGGTTTAGGAAAGGCAGAACTGCGACGCCACACAGAAACGAACGGCTATCAAAGTAGGTTTTGGGTTAGGATAGAACTGCGACCCCACACATAAGCAAACGGCTGTCAAAGTAGTTTTATGTTAGGTTAAAACTGCGACCATTGCAATCCCACGCAGAAATGAACGGTTATTAAAATAGGTTTGAGTCAGGTTACAACTGTGTCCCCACACATAAGCGAATCCAAGTAGGTTCAGGGTTAGTTTAGAACTGCGGAATAAAAATTACTAAAGGACCCCGGGCCTAAAGTATGGAAAATGTGGTTTCAGTCAAATCTTCTGAAATTTTGATATGTTATAGATTTCATTGCCCTGAACAAAAAACTCTATGGGTGCTACCACGGTTTCCGGGTCCCTTTCCATGTTCTGCTCGATTTTGTACCAGATAACAAAGTATTTAGTACTTAGTTCTACTTCGGGTCTATTTATTTAAACAATTGACATTAGTTTGAAACTTTTGTGATAATGCTGGTTAGTTAAAGACATAAAACGTCTACAATGTTGACTTCATACGCACGTGATTGACTTATCGTTTATAGCTAAATGTGTGATTTTATAATATACTTGACATTGTAAAATATGAACTCATTCAAACATTAGAAAATATGGCGCTACTTTTAAATAGAGGACATTGCTTCGTATGTAATAATGCTGTTGCTTTTCATGCACTGCGGCGGATACCTACCAGAAAACAACGAAGAAAAATTGCAATCTGCTATTTCGTTCAGAAAATCTATGAACAACATGCCGGTTGAGTTCAACAACGAGTCCCGTGTGTGTATGAATTGTGACCGATTGCTGAACTCAGCCGGCATTGTATGTAGACGTTTTATGTCTTTAACTAACCAGCATTATCACAAAAAAGGTTCAAACTAAAGTCAATTATTTAAATAAATAGACCCGAAGTAGAACTAAGTACTGCTTTGTTATCTGGTACAAAATCGAGCAGAACATGGAAAGGGACCCGGAAACCGTGGTAGCACCCACAGAGTTTTTTGTTCAGGGCACTGAAATCTATAACATATCAATATTTCAGAAGATTTGACTGAAACCACATTTTCCATACTTTAGGCCCGGGGTCCTTTAAACAAAACTAAAATAAGAACCCGTAAAGGAAAACCTCCATTATAACCTAAATACAAAATAACTCAAGTACCTACCATTCAAAATTCACTGATTTAAATTTACCGGAAACTATTATTTGACAGAACGACTTGTCGATGAAATGAAAATACTTGAACCGTTGTCTTTGAAACAACATTCGATTAAATGTTTGTCGGCATTTAAGGCGGAACTAAAAAATAAATATCTAAAATTAATACTTATTTTGACCACTTTTGAATCGCCTGAGAAAAAAAAACAAAATAGGTTTCATTGTTCGTAGGATTCCGTGTAACATGCATATAACTACATGCGGTCGAAATGGTAACCTCCTTCTTTTTTGAAGTCGGTAGAAAACATTTTTTTTCATAGAAGTCCAAAATCTACGCGTGCGAAGCCGCGAGCAAAAGCTAGTATGAGCATAAGCATAACTCGAAAAATCATATTCGAAACTTTAGTGAAACATCGAAATTTCAATCAAAATGAGGGACAAGGAATCAAGGATTTATAAATGAATTCGAAAATAAAATAAATGAGTAGGTATACCTCGATATATTTGTAGCAGGAACGAGAAATTGACAAAATTAAAGAACATACCTAACTATTATCTTATCGATGAGACGAGTCTTATAGTGAATTTACGAAGTGATAAAAGGGTGTATTCAACGATACATTTAAATGTCGATTTTTGAAATGAAATGAAAAAAAAATTAAATGTTGTCTATCTCTAGATTCTCTAGTCCCTGTTAGAACAATACCTAGGTATAAATATGAGCATGAAGGTGTATACTAACGTCAACATCCACGTTAATGTGTTCACCGTTGAGGAGTTCTATGCGCGCGCGCCGCTCGTTTCCCATTGGCCGGTCTCCGTCTTCCGATGCTAGCCGGCGAAGGCTCTCGCGCATTATGCCACCTGGAATAGAATTGAGAAAAATGGGTTATTGGTACGTTTAAATAAAATACTTTTATGTATCTATTCAGCCCGTGTCAATCCACTGCTGGGTATAGGCCTCTTCTTTATTACGCCACTTTCCTCGGTCCTGTGCTAGTCGGATCCACTATTTTTTTGCTGTTTGGCAGATTTCGTCGGACCTTCTTGTCGGTGATCCCCCAGCAGATCTTTTTGACCACCATTCAGTAACCTGCTTCGTCCACCGCCCATCGCAATTACTTCTCGCCAAGTGTCCTTTTATACATAAACTTTTATAGAACATTTATTTTATGTATACAATACACCTAAAGGTTATGGCATGGTTGTTGGGTACCTATTTAGTTTCATAACACAATACTAAAAACGAAATCAAATAGTTGCTACAGATAACGCTCAAATGACGAATAGGTACTTAGTAAAAACCAAGTGTAAATAATTACAATTAGGAAAGTTAGCAAAACCGCTAAGTTTACGGTTGACTGTTCACAAAACGATCTGCTAATCAATTCATACTAACAGTTGGTTTCGTACATTCAACTGTCTAGTATAACTTGATCTCTGAATTCTTAAATATACATTGGAACGGGAATTAGATTGATACTGGATTCGTGATAGAAGTTGAAAATAACTGATTGAAACCAGAGGGGGTCTGCTGAAATCGTGAGATTCGATGGCTTTTGCGAAAGTATACAACGAGTCATTTTATTTTAGAATGTGGTGGCCATGTCATTATTCAGAATATTGCCATTATGGAACATTGCCAAGGGTCAAAAGATTTAAAGGTATAATAGTTATTTATTATACAAGGGGGCAAAGTTGTTGTTTAACTGTCGTGCCAATATTGAGACCTGAGCTAGCGAAAGATTCCAAAATTGAGCCACGAGCGTAGCGAGTGGTTCAAAAACTGGAATCTTGAGCATTGCGAAGGTCTCAAGGAACGAGAGTTGAACAAACTTTGCCGCCAAGTGTAATACAACTTTTTTCCCCTCACTATCGCGAGGAAATATGATTACAAATCTCATCCAAATGTAAATTAACTTAAAGAAACCATTTAAAACTCAATGTCGAAACGTATCGTAGAATAGAGTTACTTCTGGAATTTAAATATAGCCAATGGCTTACAAAGTCACCCGTGAGAACGACCAATTTAACATGTGAGCTCCGATTGCGCATGTTTACTACGGTCATACAGATCCACTTATACTAGGCAGTAGGGGGCTATAGGAATTAGAGCAATGTCAAATTACTTTATTCACAAGTGTGTAAAAAGCGTTTTTACCCGCTCGTATTAAACGATAAACGAGCGCTTTACGAGCTAGTGAGGGGAAAATGTAATAAATATCCTGAAAAGAGTAGGAGAAGTCTCTCTTAGAGTATGGATACAAAACCAAAAATTTTTTCGCGAATAATATTTTTGTGGAAGGTATTTTTCATTGTGATAATAACGATGACGTGACGATACGAAACGGTTCTTTAATGGATCACGACTATTATTATTACTCCCTGTCTAGGTAGATATAGATACTTCATATTAATTGTATAAACGCATAGTTTAATTAGCATATTATTGCATAAAACCAGCGTGACTCAGGCGACCGTAACCATGGCAATAACATACAGAAAAAAAGTTGATTCACCCATGGGTAAATAGATATACCTACCTATTAGGGTCTTCCCAAATCATTCGACACAGAATTGGCTTAAGCGAGCTTAAAAACACTTTATGTCCACGGCATAAGTGTGAACATTTTTTTCGATCAACAGGGATCGGCACGTATCAGCCCGGCCGACGAAATTTCGGTTTTTTCGCTCTTATGCCGTCGACATAAAGCTTTTTTCGACCGGTTTTCGCATTGATTGGTTTGGGAAGACCTTTACCTATTAAAGCTGTGGTCTGGTGCATATTTATTGCCAGGCAACTAACCCAAAAATAAACACCTTTTTTGACACAGACAAATGCGTGGTCTGACCACCGACGCATTCCTCATATCCAGTTTGTGCGTTGAATCTGTAATGTTGAGGTCAAAGACTTATTTAAATGTCTGGACCCGGTCGATCGAGCGCGACATGCTTCGGTTGTGATGATTTCTCTGATCATTGAGTCGTATCCGGGACATCTCCGTTATCAAAGTAGATGTTACGTTACGTTATGCACTTCCGTACTTTTGAGACTACTGGGATTATATCGTCCTCTTGACGTATCCGTCAATACAAAAACCTGGCTTTATAACCATCACGACCGCCATTCATGAAGTCATGACCATGTAAACCGAAAGCTTTTAAAAGTTCTGTTGCAGGGCGCGCAGTAAACTCACCTTTGTTGTTATACGATACGTGTAAGGTGACTTTTTCTTATTTAAGATTTAATTTGTAGTCAGTATTATTCTTAAGTAGTTTTTGTTTTCGGTCAATTTCCGAAATAAACTTAATAGGTATTAAATATCAATAATTTTAACTAAAAATGCATGTAAAGTCAAGGTTTAAGGTTTTAAGTTGGTTATTAGACCAAGATTGTGTTCTAAAAGTGCGTGATTATGGAATAATGCAAATTACTAGGTTTGTTTACATTTTTTTCCGACGAATGGCTGTATAGCCTGCTAAAAGGCCCACTAGCAAGAGAAATCGACATAGAAATATTTACCTAGGTACTTGGCAGAAAATAAAGTTAATTTTAGTTTGTCAGTAAATTTTATGAGACAAAACAATTGCAACTCTGTTTTAATTTCTCCGAATTTCAATTTGATCGTAATAATGTACCTACTAAGTAGTATTAGGACAATGAACCTGAGGAGTCAGGAAGACAGATGCCCACCACAAGTTTCCTAGTTGACTATGGAAATGGAACCCTGAATAGGGTTAACTGGGCTGAGGGTACGTAAGCTTTCAAATACCTACTTGTAAAAATTATTATCGCCACAAGAAAATTATTCAGATACAACAGACGGGCTCCATATCTTTCTGCTGGATCAAATCTCACGTAGGAATTGAAGGAAACGAGGAAGCTGACAAAGAAGCAAAAATCGCTGCCACACTTCACAAAGCTCCAGACTTCGACTTGATCCCCGTGTCTTACATAAAAAACCTATGCCGCAAAGAAACCGAAGAAGCACATAGCAACCTTTACCTTACCTCAACCACTGGACTTCACTTTAAAAACTGGCTGCCTACCCTTAACAACATCCACGACTTCAAAAACAACACCACCATAACTTTCCACCTTACCCAAATTCTCACCGGTCATGGATATCACAAAACATACCTCCATCGTTTTAAAATCACTCCTGACCCATTTTGCCCGTGCGACGCAACCACCCCACAATCCATTGATCACCTCCTCAGACAATGTCCTAAATTCACCAACCCTCGTCTCGATCATGAAATCATCTGCCATAACTTCAAAATTGACCCATACAACCTTCAAGATGTCATTACAAAAGAATCTGCATTATCATCATTTTGCAAATTCACCACATTCATTATTAACAGTCTTAAAAAGTTCAACGATACATAGACACAATAATTATTATTATATTAGTATTAATTAACCGTCTACATTAACTATCACGTATCATTATTATCATTAATCATGTATTTTATTTAGAAGTTTAAATTTTACCTTTAGCTATATAGTTTTTACTGGCCTTCTGAAGCCAGCCGCCCGTACCATTCGCGAGGACTGGTTTCGAAAAAAAATAGCGCAATAAAAAAAAAACCTACTTGTAAAAGTAGAACGACCAGGGGTGTTACCATGACGTACTAATGCGATTCAGTTTAGGTTCAGAGAAAGGGACAGAGATATATGATTCGTATAGTCTTGTCCCTTCCTCTCGACCTAAACTGCATCGGATTAGTACGTCATGGTAACACCCCTGAACAATTTTATGTGCGTTAAAATATTTAACAAAATTCGAGGCGACAATTTCTTTTGAATTGCATAAAAACTCTTCTTATTTTTTTTTTTTTTTTTTTTTTTTTTATGTTGGCACAACAAAGTGGCTCCACTCCACCTGATCGTAAGTGAAAAGTAGAGCCCAAATCGCGGCGGCAACGAACAGGAGACAAACAGTAACCTGTTAGTTGCCACCGCCTTGCTGCATTACGCAATTCAAAAATAAATTGCACATCTGGCTATGTGAGCTTCGTGTTTATTAGTTTAATAGGCTAGTTAGCAATAATATTAGTTTTAAGGAAAGATTTTGTGTATTGTCCTCAGCCACAAGATTGATTTTATATATTTGCATGATGGTTGTCTAAGCAGAGTATGGTCTAACTAAAAGTCTAACTAAATGTACCCAATGTAAATACATTTCATTTCATTTTATTTCACGGCCCAAGTTCTTAATACTTATGACTGTCGTCAACCCGTGTACTCGAAGCTATGCTTACCTATTTAGGGACTAGGGTTTTTAAGTAGTTTTTGCTCCATCTGGTGGGATTTCCCGGTTAGTTGTGTGCAGTTCAGATGCAATATGAAGATATAGATATAGAAGTAATTTATATGCATAACGCATATAGATGTTCTAAACAGTAAGACATCACAGTTGTGATATTATGACGTGTTCTCACTTGATAAGGATTTCAATAGCTATGCTCCTGTCAATACTTGTCAAAAATTATTCAAGTAGGTAGCGTGATTCATATTCATCATTTGTTGTCGGGTTTATAAGCTACGGAGTACGTACTTAAGTTATTTTTACACTAAAAACATACCAAGCTTAACAGTACCTATAGCAAACTGCTTATTTCAAGTTTCTCATTATTACAAAGGCATGACCATTTGCAGGGTTTAAAACTTCATTGGCTGCCTAAATCTTTTAGTCAAGGAGACACTCTGGCAAAGATCATAAATCATCATTTGTCGTAATTTTATTCTTGTGATCCACCATTTCGCTAAAAGGCTGTGTGAAAATCGTGAAAATAGATTAAGTATCATTTGCCATAATATATATCATCAAGATGTATGCCTATACAGTATACACCTCTGATACGCGTTTGGTGTGTATTAGCTATAAAACATTTCAGCAAGACCTATGAGCGAACAGAACTTCTGGTAAACAATTTACTGTACCTATTCATAGTTTCTGGCATACAGCCCAAATTAGGTCCTACTGTAAAACTAATTATATTGATTTAAACTTTCACGATTATCACTCATATTTTAAACGGGTCTTAATCGCGTAAACTTACGATTAATTATATCCTAACGTTTCAGGTCTCTCGCCAGTCTGCCTGCGACCACGGGTGTAACGTCATGCCCAAAGCTTCAGGATATAATTAAACGTAAGTTTTTGCGATTAAGACCCGTTGTCTTTAAAATATGTGTAAAACTAATTGTCAGTTTTTGAGTTATTCTATGGGTCTTAATCGCGTAAACTTACGTTTAATTATATCCTGACGTTTCGGGCATGACGTTACACCCGTGGTCGCAGGCAGACTGGCGAGAGAATGTATCACCACCTTCGAGCTGCGCGCGTATTTACCCATTTGTCTTTAAAATATGAGTAATAATCGTGAAAGTTTAAATCAATATAATATATAGTTATTCTTAACTGATTCGCGTAAGTAGATCGTGGTAACTCCCTAGGTACTGGATTACAAAGGGGGAAAGAACTTATGCATGGGTATTATATTACCCTTGGGCTGGAGGAAACCAAGGTGTACACAAAAATGTTCAAAAATATGTCACAGTGCAGTCTAATTCTGTGTAAAAAGAACGTCGTAACATATTTATGAGCGGATTCTTTGGATACTTCTTTTTGCACTTGACTGTACGTGGGACACCAAACTTCCCGTCACCAACCTTTTTTTTATTCTACTGCTGATTGGTATATTGGACTGCTTAGTCTGCTGTTAGTCCTTTTGAAAATTGGATTCCGTCTTGAAGTATTAATAACATTTCATCAACGTTTCATCGTTTCATGCGTGTTGCACAAGTAAAGTGCAATGTGCAATAATGTGCAAGGGCAACATGTTCGACTTCTGGTGGCTATTATGACAACGAGACTTTTTGGGGTTCCGTACCCAAAGGGTAAAACGGGAGAATATTGCTAAGGTTTCGCTGTCTGTTTGTTTGTCAGTCTGTCACCAGGTTACATCTCGTAAACTGTGATAGTTTAGACAGTTACAATTTCCACAGATGCTGTATTTCTATTACCGCTGTAACAACCAGACATCGTACGATTTCCAGCATTTTTGGTGCAGTGTAGTTCAATTAAGGGATGTGAAGTAAGTTATTCGAAAGGAGATAGCGAGTTAAGGTTCATCTTTGTGTTACAACGTGTACACAAAGTATGACACGTTACAGCTAAAAATTGACCCCTGGATTCCTTTAACTCAACTACATTTCACCAAAAACCTTGATAGAAGTTTAGTTAAAACACGTTAAAGGAATCCAAGGGTCAGTTTAAGTTGAAAAGAGTAAATAATACGTTGTATGACAATAACGAACCTTAACTCACTACCTCCTTATAAATAACTTATAAATAAATAACCATATCCCTTAATTGAACTACATTGCACCAAAAATGCTGGAAATCGTACGATCTCTGGTAACAACAATACTAAGAACCTACAACAAACGTGTTTTTTTAATGATAATGGTGCGGAACCCTTCGTGCCCACTTTGCCGGTATTTTTATTCATCGTTTCCAAAACGGGCACTGGCTTTAACTTAAGTATTTCGTTTTTCAATAAAAACAATTGAACATGAAGGTTTAATGTATGTGTGTAAGTATGTAAGAGTGCCAGCATACAAAAATACTTCGTTGTAAGTTTCACTGAAGTTTAAACTATTAATCGTGCATTTATTGTGGAGAAGCTAACAAAATAAGAAAGCATCAAAACATACCTAAATTAGAGTGTGGCCACTGTAATTTCACTTATATTCTTGGCGGGAAATTCAAACAATCTTGGGATGGTCACACTTTGTCCTAACGAAATCAGTTTTGATAGGTACTAAAATAAAATTTAGATTTTCTGTGCACGGCACGTGGACGTGATGTATAGGTTGCATACATGCGGTTATAATAACTATAATCACCAAATTAAAAAAAACTGACTTCAACCGAATTCTCTAATATCGGTTGAAGTCGGGACCATCTCGGGATTACACACGCGTTCGATCACAAAAAAAATCGGGTTACGAGTGGTTACGATTCGCAGAGATATCGGGTATAATCATACATACACAAAATAAAACAGTCGAATTGAGAACCTCCTCCTTTTGGAAGTCGGTTAAAATGAATTAAAAACACGTAAATAAAAACTTATACTACTCGTACTTAAGTACTTATGTACTCTATGACGTAGGTACGGTCGAGGAATTTAATTTCCTACCCTTTTCGTACCTTGTCATAGTAGCTATAATATGACAGTCCTAATCCTAATAGCAGCTTTCATATTGATTGTCGCTGTGACAAGGTACGAAATGGGTAGGAAATTAAATTCCTCGACTGTACGACTTCTATCTATGCTTTATTTGTTGGTAGAGGGTGGGAGTGACTGCTATAAATAGGTGCCATATTGGATAGGATATTTCGTGTAAAGGAACTATTAAATCCAACATTATGATGCGATACAGAAATATCACAAGGTTGAGTACTTACTGTTAGTACAATTATAGCTAAACTGTTTGAAACGTGCCGACAGATTCGTTTCATCTTAGTTTTAAACAGATTGAAGTACTTATACTTTTAAGGCAGCCACTGCGGCTGAAAAATCCGAATTTTTAAAACGGAGGTAATAAATATAAGGGTCTCGGCAAAAACTACGATTTTGTACCGTTTGGAGTTGAAACTTTAGATTCATGGGGCCCCAGCGCTCGCAAATCGTTTGCTGAAATCATGATACGTCTGGCTGACATAACTAAAGACTTAGAAGAGCTGGCAACTTCCTCGCACAACGCATCAGTATTGTGATACAGCGAGGAAATGCCGCCACCATTCCCGGTACAATGCCACAAGGTACAAAGGCCAATCTTAGATATAAAGCTTGTCCACGAAATAAAGTAGCCATCGTAAAATCAGTCTCCACTGCTACACAATAGTCCCTTGTAGTTCTAACAGCCGATATCCAAAAGCATTCGCTTAAAAGTCGTCAACATCATAATAACTTCAGATAATGCTTAATGCAAAAGTTCACGCCCAAAAAAGTGCGATCTTCCGAGACGATTTCAACAACGTTACACTTGAAATCCGAGAAGAAAGGCAAAGAGCCATTCTTTCTAATAACATCCATGAAAAAAAAATTATACGGTAATGTCTACTTTATTTCGTGAACAAGCCTTTGGTTAAGGTTAATTAGATTAGTTAGATTTAATTTATGTTTGATTGGGTCATACTTACAAGTGCACATTTTGTAGTAATTTATGCCGATTATTAAAAAAAAATTAACACAACCCAATCTATCCACGAACGAATTTCAAACAAACACTTTTCAGCACCATTTCAGAAACTGTCCAAGATTGAAGGTTAGCAGACAAAAGAGTAAATTTTAGAAGTTCGGTGTTCATTACAAGTAATTATGTTAAATGGTGGCTTAATGAGGTTAAATGATGGTGAGAATTGCCCTGTTTGCGTACGTACAGTCAAACAAGTTATTCACTTTAGACTCTTTTCATTATTACAGTTTGGCAGTGACAGATAGTCTCATCGAGTTAGTGACATAAATGGATGAAAGATTATAAAGGGGAATAAAGGTTGAATTATTTTCTCTTAATCTTTTATCCATACCAAATAATACGATTCCCAAAGTAATGTAATGCAAGACACTCCAGTGCTATGCTCATTAACTGTAGGCACTGTAGCAGTACCATCTGCGACCATATATAACATGGACGTCTAACGCCAGCTTGAAATGCCCCCAAAACCAATTGTTCAATTGTGCCAAGATGGGCAGGACATAGCGCTTTTCTTGACACCGCGCATATTTCGGCGCAACATCTTTGACAAATGTTTTTAGAATATAGTCAATCAAAACTTTGATGGACCAATCACAACTATTTTTAAATGGCGGTTTAAGTTTTTATAGGTTGATATTGATTTTCATAGCAGATTCAACCCTACA
This sequence comes from Thaumatotibia leucotreta, assembly GCA_025490895.1. Classification (NCBI taxonomy): domain Eukaryota; kingdom Metazoa; phylum Arthropoda; class Insecta; order Lepidoptera; family Tortricidae; genus Thaumatotibia; species Thaumatotibia leucotreta. The sequence continues at coordinate 2,346 of JALPQI010000019.1, read as the reverse complement.
AATAACGTACAAAGTGCTATCTACGATGACAAAACAACGGCAGATTGCACCTTATACGTTGTTCTCGTCTTGTTATCTACAATCACATTTTGTTGAAATTTGGTATAAAGAGATGATTTGACACCCTAGAAACGTTTGAAGACGTTTAGGGTAGTTCTATGCGATTATTCAGTCGCAACAATGAAAGTCATTACCGTTCCCAAATTATTGACTAACTGCGTATAAATAGTGGAGTCATTTTCGATTATCTTATAGCAGACGCATGTTTGTCTGCTATTCTGGCATAATAGTCTCGTTTGCTTTTATAAAACGGTAAATAAAGTGGTGATGGTAATGAACAAAAAAAAACGCGTAACAAAATTGCATAGACACACCGATTATGAATAAGGGGGTACCTACTAGCTAGTTTGTAGTTATTTAGGCATTGTCTAAACAACGTTTACAAGGTAAGCACGCTGTGGCCGCTGCGGTATTAATTTGTCGCCCCAAATAAAGCGGTGCGATATGCGTAGGGATGTAGTTGTAGAAGGTGTGTAAGACGTGGTTAGCGGTCAGTGGTCGAGTGACGTCATGTGCTCAGTATGCCAATGGGTCCGTGGGTCTGTGGCTTGATAAGTTTAAAAAAAGCTCTTTGTCTGCCAATAAAAAGAGATCGATGTTCGATATTTGCATCCTTCGAATTTCGGGGTAATAGGCCAAAATCCAAAAAGAGTGAGTTCGCAATAGTTTTCAAACAATAAGTCATTGTAACGTGTGGTGACGGCAGTAAGAATACATTTGTCACCACCCCAACTCCTCCTGCGGGTGTCGTAAGAGTCGACTAAGGGATTGAAGTGTCACTGACCATTATTTAATAAATGATGACGGGCAGCAGCGTCATCATAGTGGACACATAACTGCGATCGCCAATCCGCTTGCCCAGCGTGGCGATTATGGGCATTTACCTCCTAATGCGTCTATACGCATAGTTAATAGGAGAGGACGTCCAGCAGTGGATTATCATAGGCTGATGATGATGATGCAGAAGTAATTGTACAAGATAGAAAAGGAGGAGGATGCGTGTACAGCAAGTGCACATGCGCGTGTGTGTTGTAACGTGGGAAATGTCATAGTAGATGGCACACCGTTTGCGCGTCACGCGCACGTGCACTCCACGCAAGCGGTGTGTCACTAATATGATATTTACATACGCTACAACGCGCACGCCATGCGGACGCGCACGTGCTGCATTCGGTGTGGCTTGGCCTTAATAGTGTTATGTGTAATAATAACAAGTCTAATTTTTTTAAGGGTTCCTTACAAAAAAGTTACGGAACTCTTTGGACTCGAGGTCGATTCGCCCTTCGTGAATGAAACTGCGTCTGGGCATTTCTCCGAGCGTTTCAACCGCCGTGACTTCGTTCGGTGGCAAGATTAAACGATTTCTGTGGGTATCTCATACCTACAAGTCATAATTTTTTTGGGTAGTTGTCAACTACGTCTGCCAATATATCCAAAATTTCTTGCATCTTTCACGGGATTCGTGTGATATGATAAGGCTGCCACCGAAGTCATGGCGGTTGAAACGCCCGGAGTAATGCCCGTCTGATGTGATGTGATAGTAATAGCTAATTGTAATTTGTCGCCTGAATTGGATTTACACACTGATATACCTACGTATAGCAGAGTTGGGCAAAAATTAATCTAATTACTTCTGTAAATTACATAAGAATGCGCACTTTGTAGGTAATCTATATTACAAATTACACATACCAAAGTAATCGGAAGGAGTAATCGGATTACTTTATTTTATTTACTATTTATTTTGGCCAAATTCTGACGTAGGAATAGTAGTTATTACGGGTCAAGTATTAACGATCGTCCTAATTAATTGTCGAGCTTATGAGGCTTCATTACTTTGTAATTTAAGCCAGCCTTCCTTTCTCTTTGTCAAATAATACTCGTGTTATATACCCTACGTGTTATGTAAGCGAGAATGTTACCTATTTTATTTTAATAGTAGCCTTACCGGAGTATACCGCGTCCGTATTTTAATTAGTAGTCCATATGTCCGTAATTACAAAAAATACTTTTAAAAATAGGTACTTACGCCTTATTTTACTGACTCCTAGGGCATTCAATCGTCAGGTACTTGTTTATAGAGTTAGAAAGATATATTAACAATTCATGATAAAATTTATATCTATTTTCCCTGCATAAAAAAGATTATGAATAGAATAGATAACACTATATAGGTCACTTACCATATTCACAGACAATATTCTGAATAAAAAGGCTCTTATTGTTCAATCACTTTCTTATCAATCTAGCACGAGACTCACGATAATGCCAGAAAGCTTGTTGAAT
>JALPQI010000018.1:0-32449 GCA_025490895.1 Thaumatotibia leucotreta | reverse complement strand
GTGATTATATTCTGCTGTAGCAGTACCAAGTCTGTAGCGTATTGACTTGGAAAAAAACGTTTGGAAGACACGTAAAGCTGTCTATCACGCTCGCACTGACGAATTGTAGTTTGCATGTGGAGTTATTTTATCCTACGATCGTGTCGAGTTCACCCTAGGCAAAAGATCCTAACTCAGAGTAAGCACAATTTAAAAGATGCCAATAGTACATTGATACACCAAAACATGGTATAATAGATATAACAAAAGTAGTAACTTTAATGTTTCGTTGACTAGACAGTGACTTTATGTTATTTGTTACGCCACAAAACTAAATACACATAGATTATTACTCATATTATTTGTATACTCGTAGCGTATACAAATAAAAGGGAGTTCTTTAACAATTTATCAATTATGTAGGGACTCAAGCCTTCTCAATCTTCCCCTTATCCCTTCGTACTTGACATTCTTGTACGTTTTCTGGGTAGTTGACTGCCACATGTACTTACATGAAATGCCATAAGCATCATAAATGAAAGATCAGTTATAAAGCAATATAGTTTGAAACGAAAATAGTAAGAAAAAACAATTTCAATTGCTTAACAAAAAATTGGTATACAGGGTGTAAGTCTAATACGGGCGAAGCTCTTAACGGGTGTTAGTTTACGACATAATAAGTACATTAAAATAACTTTTACTTAAAATTAGAGCAACAAAATTTTCCATACAAAATAATTCGGCGCGCAATGTAGAGCAACATACGCGAGTTAAGCACTCGTTGACAGCTAATTTCAAAAGCAGATGACATAACTGCCATATCAATAATAACAAATGTTCGTACCTACATTGCTGCTCCGAGAATCTTAAAAAAAATCTGTGGGGTCATAATTAAGAGAAACTTTAAAAAAACCTTGTAATCCATGATTACATTAATGAATCCCATGCCTGGCTTAATTGATCGCCGATTTACACACTGTATAGTCATTGCATAACATTCGTTAGTAAAAAACAAAAGAAAATGCGAACAAACCTAAAAACTCGCATTATTACATATTCACGCGCTTTTAGAAACAATCACGGTTTTATCACCAACTCGAAAACTTAAACCTTAAGTTTACATACATTTTAATAATAAATTAACGATATTTATTCCACAATATTTCTTTCACGATATGTGTCCAAGACGTCAAGTACTATGGAAAGTCAACCATATTTGTTTACCTTTTTTGTTTTTTACTAATAGTGATGGTATACCAAAAACCATGGATCACTGGTATGCTCTCAATATAATTATACATATTATAAGTATAAAGACCTCGAATAGTACAGTCCCTTTTGAAAATCAGCCAAAACAGCTGGAGCGTTCGCAGGAGGAAATGTCCGCGGTAAATTAAATTTTGGATTCCAGCGTGTCCCAGCATGGTATGCAAACGAAACGCACTCATATAATAATCAAATAAAATTAATGTCGTAATTAACGTTTCTGAATACGCCCTCGGGCGGTGGGTGGCCACGCGATCTGCTCAGACGGAGATACGGAGATTAGATGTGGTGATATTATTTTAATTAAACATTTTGATTATGTTGTCTGTAGGATTTTACTTGATGACATATTTTACTACGTAATCAAACTATGCGTTTCAAATTCTTTAGCGGCTATTAATAATTTTATAAAATTAAAATTTTAATATTATTTAATGTCTACTTATTTTTATCTGTCTACAATTTCAGTAAAAAAAATCCAGTAACATAGTTGTTGCAAACATAGTAATAAGTATTGTACGTAGGAGTAAGAGCCTCGACCTAACTGTTAGGAATACCACCAAGGCCAGACCCGAAACAAAAAAGTATTACAACTGACTAATCTACTCTATAAACTCTAGCCACCTTTGATAAATTATAACATGAAACGTCGACAAGCTTTTTTCCTCGGTTGTTTGATGATCAACAGGGACGTTCTGCTTATTTTATATTTTTTTATCTTATCCTTATGAACACAATGGCAAAAAGAAGTGTAGCATTGTTTGTTAATTTTAAGTCGTTTTTTTTGGGTTCATCCCAAACCCTCAGATAAGTCACAGGTCACCAAAAAAACATGGGGACCCTCCAACATTGATGTGCAGACGCATGCGTGCATTGTATGGTAATTATACCAAATGCCCAGTCAATTGAATAAAAAGCTTAAGACCTTAAAGCAATACTTGATTTACGTCATTTTAAAACTAACGCACATGCTATACTTTGTTTACAATCGTAGTAACTTAATCTGACGTAAAGGACTTTTACATCATTCTGGATTTAGGTAAGGTGTGTTTGTTGTCGCCAGGATATTGATGGAGTGCCCCAAGGAAGTTGCGTGAGCAACATGCGGGATGGCGGCAATTACTAATGTTGTAGATTGTTAACGATATGCCATTTTAGCAGGGTCATTACTCATGAGACTCATTAGGACCTTCGATCGTTAAATAAACACGAAGAGTATGGTCACATACGTAAATATTCGGGAACAATTTACTAATCAACCTAATCCCAAACTAAATAAAGCCTTATAAGCATGCTCATCATCATCATCATCATATCAGCCAAAAGACGTCCACTGCTGAACATAGGCCTCCCCCAAAGATTGCCACAATGACCGGTCCACCGGTCGGCTTTCTCGTAGTCCACAAACGCTAAACAGAGAGGCAGGTTATATTCTTCGGTCTTCTGTATAACCTGGCGAAGCGTATGGATGTGGTCTACGGTACTAAAGCCTCTTCAGAAACCGGCTTGTTCGGGAGGCTGGAAGTCATCAAGCCTGCATGCAAGACGATTCGTAATGACTCTTGAAAATGCAAAAGCATGCTCAGCCAAGTTGCAAATCGCTAACGCTTAGTAGCGTATCGTAGTTTTCCCTCTCTGTCACTCTTTCATATTAGTGCGACAAAGACAGTTAGCTAGCTGCCTTTCGTTTACGATCGCCGATTAAGCGTTAGCGATTGGCAACTTATCTAAGCACCCAGATCATACAAGTACCTACCACCAAGATTCGAACCCGTTACCTCCAGCGTTGTCAATACAGTCACTATCAACTAAACTACCGAAGCCGTTACTTACATTACGTCCTGGCCTACTACCGCGAAAATCGAAATTCATAAATTTCGAGGATTTTCTCTGTCACTCCAACGAAGGCGTCATTAGAGTGAGAGAGACAAATCCTCGAAATTTACGAATCTCGTTTTTCGCGGTAGGGCCGCTGAATCACCAGTATGACCACGGCTGGACTAGTTAAATATCGCTGTAGCCAAGTAAAATTTGTTGGTGCGCCAAGACGTCTAAATATCAATTAACATTTTATACAATATTACGAGGGGAGTGAATGACATGACGCCTAAAATATTAAGTGTATTCGTTTAATTTACACAGAACTTTATTTGTTCGTGTATCCTGTTAACTAAGGTTATCGCCGAGGTCATTGCCATGGCTTGTGATAATTACTTTTTTACAGCATATGGGTGGTTGGGGGAAAGAGTTCGTGGTTACATTAAATACTAGCTCTAGCTCTTCACTTTGTCCGCAGAACATTTACAGATTTGCCAATTTTGCTTGAACCTTAGGATTTGTTTGAGGCTAAATGTCCCATTACATTATAGATATGCCAAATGCCAAAGGAATTTACGGTCCGCAGTTCGCGGTAGCTGCGAGCTCAGTGCTTGATAATGGAGACCTAGGCTCTCTGAAAATGTCACGCCACTATAGAAGTACCTATAGATACGCGAGTCTAGCCATTTACGAATAAATCGATTATTACACATTTTCGCTTTCAACACTTAAGACTGGTATCCAAATAGCTTTAAGACGCATTTATGTACACCTTGTATGACTGAAAGGTGCGTTAGTAGGTACCTATTCTGCTACGAGCTTTTTACGAAGGGACGTGTACGTGACACTTTCAACGATAATGACAGTTCGTGCAAATGTCACGACAAAACGTGTTACCTATGTTGTGGTAGTGACGGGTCGTAGGTAGGATTATTTTTACACAGAGTTAGCGTGTGACTACTGAAATTTTACTTATGTTTTTAGCGGGAAATGGAAGTAATATTAGGATGGTCACGTATGGTGTTTCGGGAATAAACAAATTTGAAGCTAGAATGTTTTTATGTGTAGGTACAGTGCACACATAAGAGACTAGGAAGACAACAAAAATTACGCTGAAATGACATGCACTCAATTAAAATTATTATCGAAAAACACATAATTATGTTTACACTTATTAACAATTTAGAAACAATTATACCAAGGATATAAATAAAATGCAGACTAAATAATAGAATTTAAATTAAGTATAAAGAGTTTATCCTTGTTTTTGCCAACTTGCTCCGTGCATGAATTTTTTGGTTTTATTAAATTCAAAACTTAGTCAAATTTCTGGGATTATGTCTGCATACTACTTACAGTGTATATTTTTTAACACATACATAATTATTACAAATAGTGAAACCGCAAGGAAAAAACTAATAACATTTGGATGGTTAGAGTTTATATAAATCAAAATGAATTCAAATTGATTATGAATGCAAAAATGTATCATTATCATGTATTTAATTTACACGGTGATATATGTAGCGGTGTTTGTTTAATGTTTTATGTATACGCGTTCTATAAAACATGAACAAAATTTATAAACACAACATCGCTGTTGTCAAGTTGTCACAAGAAAGCGGTCAAAATGTGTTTATAGGTTAGGTACATATCTATGTAAATTAATAACGACCTAGTCCCAATTAAATAATTTGTTCGTGTTTGGAAGTACTAAATAGTATACATATCTACATAATATTATATATGTAGGTATACATATAAAGATATAATACAAAAAGATATTTTTCAACGGGACTCAAATCGACAACCCTGCTTCGCAGGCAGGGACATTTTCGATTAAGCTATGGAAGCCTTCAAATTGTTTAAAAACATTCATAAAATAGGCATTAATTAATCAGTATAAATAGCTGAACACCGTGACTAAGAAGTAAATTAATAAGAAGTTTAAATATATTTTTACGTCATTATTATAAAAAGATTCCTATTAAAATAAATTTAGTGCCAATAAATTTAAAACTAAACTTGGGTGAGATAACGCGAGACGCTCACATAACAAGTTATTCATTCATCTCTCAATTTCTAGGAGATTAATTTTGCTAACTTTCTATAAAATTAACCGGAGTTGTTGTAGGTTGATAATTATACTCGTGGGTATCAACGACATCTGGCATAATTATGGTCCAGCTATTCAATATGCTATATGCTAGATTCTACCTAGAACATTTCCATTTATTAGTAGAATAATATGGGTGAATCAACTTTTTAGGGTTCCGTAGCCAAAATGGCAAAAACGGAACCCTTATAGATTCGTCATGTCCGTCTGTCCGTCTGTCCGTCTGTCCGTCTGTCACAGCCGATTTACTCGGAACCTATAAATGCTACAGTAACGAAATTTGGTGAGAATATGTGTTGTATAAACCGCTACAGGATTATGATACTAAATTGTAATAAAAACCATTGGGGTGGGGGCCCTCCATACATGTAACTGAGGGATAGAAATTTTTTTTTAGTTTTACATAAGCGTGTGGGGTATTAATAGAAAGGTCTTTGAAAATGATATGAAGGTTTATACATCACATTTTTATTTAAGCAAATCGTTTTCGAGATATCAGCTCTCAAAGTCTGAAAAATGTGTCCCCCCCCCCTCTATTTTTTAAACTACGCGATATAAAATTCTGAAAAAAATATATGTTATGCACATTAATAAACTCTATCAACGATTTTTGGTTTGATTAAATTATCTCCTATAGTTTTTGAGGTAGGTTGATTTAACTGTATTTTTTTAATAATAAATTGATAATGGTACGGAACCCTTTGCGCGCGAGTCCGACTCGCACTTGGCCAGTTTTTTCTGTCTGTTATTGCTATGGTTATTACGGTCGCTTGAGTCACGCTGGATTTATGCAAAATTATGCTACTGAATTTATGCAAACATGCATATAGTCCATGTTTGTAGATGGACCATCTAGGAAAGGGTTTACTTAAACCAGAAAAATGCATGTTTGGATAGTTTTAAGTAGTATAATTATGCATAAAACCAGCGTGACTTAGGCGAACGTAACCATGGTAATAGCAGACAGAAAAAAGTTGATTCACCCATATCTATTGGCTGAAGCTGTAGTCGTAGTCATTTCCTTTTACACGTGAGAGGAGCCCTGTGCCCGGTATTTAATGAATATGGTATTTATAGTGTTTGGATGACATTTGAGAGAAATACGTTGCTAAATATATACAATGCCTAATCTTTGTTGTTTGTTTTGTATTAAGGAATATCAAAGAACAGTACATTAAAGAAAACAATAATCGGTGTGATATGAATATGACCAAAATGTTCAAATTGATGTTCAAGAACGTTACAAATTGCGGCGCGAGTTACAAATAGGGATGATGAGTGGCAAGTCAAATCAGCATCTTTTTTCGAACTGTCAAAACGATCACCATTATGGAATTTTATATAAAATACTCAAAAGTGACGTCACGTTTGAGTAATGCCAAATAACCTACACTTTACCTTAAGTTCTTTTTAATTTATTAAATATAAGTTCTGTACAAAAAGTACTGCAATCTACATCTTAGTATTAATTTATTGTGTATTATGTCGTGCATATTGTTAAATAATTTATTTTAACTCATCATCCCTATTGAATGTCTATATTTCCTGTCGCTCTATATCTGACGTATAATGAAACTATATTAATTCCAGTCAGATTACATTTGTTTATGCCAATTTGTTATCGTTCATGATGACGATAATTCCTCACTAATGAATGGAGAACGCAAACTGGATTAGTTATACTATAATTAACATAGATTTGGTAGATGCTGCCGCATGCCTAAAGCCAATGGCAAAGAGTTATGGCCCCACTCTCACTTTATGACGTATTTCAATCAAGAGGAGGTTCTCAAGTTAGTTGACATTTTATTTACAATCCTTGACTTATTTAATTGAAAATGAAAAAATGAAAAATGTTTATTTAAGATAGATAAGCTACTTTTATATATGTACAACTAGCGACCCGCCCCGGCTTTGTACGGGTACTATACCTATAAAAACCTTCCTCTTGAATTACTCTATCTATTTAAAAAAATCTCATCAAAGTCCGTTGCGTAGTTTTAAAGATTTAAGCGTACAAAGGGACATAAGGACAGAAAAAGTGACTTTATTTTATACTATGTAGTGATTTCAGTAATCTGGGTTAGTAGAATGTATGTTAAAATATGTTAGACTCATCTTAATAAGTGACGCCAGTCTGGATTTAGTGGTTCCCGCACTAGGCAAGCCTGTATCGCAGACTTGTTGTTTTTTTTAACACAGATTTATTCTTCTTATCTGCGTAGAAGCTAAATGATTTTTAATTTACATCTTCGAGTTCAATCAAATTCTTTATCGAAGTTGCGATAAAATGTTGTTATTTATTTTATTTTGTTCCATATTACGCTGCGAAGCTTTTTTTTAAGAGAACGATAGCAGTTTTTCTTCCCAAGTGTTTATTTTTTATTCATTAGGTAATTAGTAATTACCTAATGAATAAATTACCTAAGGGTATCTTTTATAAAGGGTTCCGTAGCCAAAATCGCAAAAACGGAACCCTTATAGTTTCGCAATGTCCGTCTGTCCGTCTGTCCGCCTGTCCGCAGCATAGCTCAATGGCCGTTAATATTAGATATCTGGAATTTGGTACAGGTATACATATTAGTCATGTCAACAAAGTTGTACAATATAAACTAGAAAAATATATTTTTTCGGGTACCTACCTCCCCAACTAGTGAAGTGGGGATGATTTTTAGGGTTCCGTAGCCAAAATGGCAAAAAAGGAACCCTTATAGATTCGTCATGTCCGTCTGTCCGTCTGTCCGTCTGTCACAGCCGATTTACTCGGAAACTATAAATGCTACAGTAACGAAATTTGGTAAGGATATGTGTTATATAAACCGCTACAGGATTATGATATTAAATTGTAAAAAAAACTATTGGTGTGGGGGCCTTCCATACATGTAACTGAGGGATAGAAATTTTTTTTTAGTTGTATATAAGCGTGTGGGGTATTAATAGAAAGGTCTTTGAAAATGATATGAAGGTTCATAAATTTCATTTTTATTTAAGCAAATCGGTTTCGAGATATCAGCTCTCAAAGTCTGAAAAATGTGTCCCCCCCCTCTATTTTTTAAACTACGCAATATAAAATTCTAAAAAAAATATATGTTGTGCGCATTAATAAACTCTATCAACGATTTTTGGTTTGATTAAATTATCTCTTATATTTTTTGAGGTAGGTTGATTTAACTGTATTTTTTTAATAATAAATTGATAATGGTACGGAACCCTTCGCGCGCGAGTCCGACTCGCACTTGGCCGGTTTTTTTATTTGATGTGTGGGGTATCATTGGATAGCTCTCTTAAAAAGAATAAGTTTTTTTCTAAAGTTTATGTTTTAGGAGATAATCGTTCCAGAAGAAAAAAAAATTGTCTAACTTTTGATCCGTAGGTCCAAAAATATGAAAAAAATCATGAATAGTGGGCTTATAGAGTACTTTAAAATAAAACTATTTCGAATATAATCGGCCCAGCCGTTTTTGAATAAATACGGACCCCTACACTGAGCATGGCCCGACATTCTCAGTGTAGGGTTGTTTTTGTAAAAGGATGCTTATGTGAAGATGAGTATTAAAATGCCAATAAATTCCCGATGGCTCGCGACAGAGTGGGGCATTTTACTAAAAAGGCTCACTTCTATAATATTTAATATCGCTCAATAATTACGATTTACAAACATACACCTTACTATAAATTATTTGCTAGAAAGCCGTGACCCGTTTGAGATGAATCTGAAATGTTACTTCTACTACATTATTTATCGCTGACTTTGTTGTTTCATGTTCTTTCATGAGTCATAAAAATAAGAAATCCACAGAGTACACTGAATGAGGGTAAATAAATGCCTATAAAAAGTTACGCTGGTATTAGCTGGTGCTTTATTTCACATAAAACTGTCACTACGGTGTAGCCTAAATAGTCCTTTAGGTAAACAAACCAAGGAACTGCAAATAAAGTTGAGCTTCTATCTCCCTTCCTGAACGTATCAATAGTTTTTTTTAAATATATAAACTACATGTCTAACCTTTATAACTTATAGTTTAGTAAAATGTGATCAGAAGGCCTTCACTTCACATGTCCATACCATCTTAGCCTACTCTCCTGAAGCTTGTCGGCAACATCACGTAGGTACTCCAAGGCTTCCACGCACGTACTCGTTGCGTATCCTGTCGAGTCTCGTCACACCGCACATCCATCGAAGCATCTTCATCTCGGCTACTTGGATGGTATGGACAAGACGTTGCGTCATCGCCCACGTTTCGCTTCCATACATAAGCACTGGCCTTATATTGCTCTTGTACACGAGACCTTTAAGTTTGACGGGCATGCTTCGGTCGCAGGTTACGCCAGTTACCTCTCGCCACTTAAGCCAGGCAGCTGATATCCTATGCTGAATATTCGTTTCTATGGTTCCGGACGAATGCAGCACAGAACCCAAGTATTTATACTGGTCGCATTGAGTGATTTCTTGACCGTCGATAACCAATTAAAACTAATGATTGAAGAATTATTTAACTATTTTACTAACATCTAAGCCTATTGCTAAAATCAAAGCGTAACTTTTTGTAGCGGGTCATTGCACTTGTAAATAATAGATGTAGTAGGTACTTAGTTAGACCGAACAGCATCAATTCATCGTACTAAACATCTTAGGTACATATCGACACTGGAAATTTCAAATGTCGTAAGGGACATTTTGTCGTAAGTACACTTTGAATTGCATAGAACTCAGAAAAAAAATCTCTATCGATCTGTATAATTAACTTTTTGATATCCCTTCAAATAAAGAAGTTATGAAGTGAATTCATTTTGTCGTAACTTCATATTGCTTTAAAAAAAATGTTGTATGGGTCAAATTTTTAATTTGAAGGGATAACGTGTTCATTTTCAACGTAGTATATCCTTCTTATTCATAAATCCCTATGTGGTTAGTTACTACAGCAAAAGAAGGTGCCTTTACGACATTCTATCTGATGAAATAAATACGAAACTGTGAATTCACAATGGCGTAAGGGACAAATATTTTAGGCTTTTGTGCATTACAACACAATTTCGAAGATAGTATGACTCTATTCTCTTAATAAACTGTGTCGTATGTACATATAAATCAAAATAATTTGAAAGTTTAATGTCGTAACTCACCTTTTAATTTTATAAAGTATACGTTACTACATTAAATATGGTACATGAATGAGAGTTACGCCTCAAAAAAGATGATATTAAAAATCTTGAAAGATTTTTTGTGTACGTTATAACATTTTGTTTAGTTTCTTATAGCACTTGCAACAGTTCCGGCGCGACTTGACCCAGGGCGTCTCAGGAAGAGGGGTGAGGGCAGAGCAGTATTTTTACTACCACATAGATACTGCATCGACCAGCGACTCACGCACATTTCCACTTCCACCCCTGGAGCATATACATCGCTCTAACGATTCCTCTCTGGACGGCCAACGGCCAATCAAGGCAAGCAGAGTCCTACGGTTCATCTTGGATTCTACTCTGAACGACGAAAACATGCCTGAGACGATGTCGCTATTGCCGAACAGCTCGCCACAAGCTGCCCCAATCTTATCATTAACTCCCTGGGAATCATGGGCTTATTTATAATTAGCTGTCTTTTGCCAATTCGAGAAATTCACTCTGTAGTACACGTGAACCGTGAACCAGTCTCAGCAGGCTATTGAAAAGTGTAATGAGCTATGATCATTGCATGTGTCAGAGATAGGGCTATAGTAATAAGGTCCGGACATCTGCCATATTATCATCTTTATTATTGTTGTTTTGGACTAATATCCGCCGCGCCGAGCAGTTATGATATTTTGTCGCAGCCCTTTTTATAAGTCATTACTGATTCTTGTCGAGGCCAGAACATTCCAAATTCTGACGGCTGCAATTTTGTGTACCTACATCATAAGGTCTGCCTAGGTAAATACTTATTTTACACATTTGTGGTCTGCAGAAACAGAGGAGGATGAGGTCCATAGTAGATTAATTGATAGTTTAAATCAATATGTTGAAACGTTGCAAAGTAGTTTGCTCTGATTTTTAGCAGAAGCTACATATTGCATCTTGTTTATTACCCATGATTGTTATACATATGTTAATAGTTAGGATTCTCGATTCTTCACAGGCTTTGTTACTTTTGAGCTCAAGCAGCTCTTTATTGTTTTCTGTTATTGAACCCTTGGATAAGAGCTTACGAGTGAGAGTTACTTTGATGGACTTCAACTGTGCGATTGCTCTTATCTTATCTTATCATATCTAGTTTGTTCAGCAGATAACATGGCTCCGGTTTGGTGATTCCATAGAAAGGCTCTGGGCTGACAATGCGTGTGTTGCCGTTCTTTCCGGTAAACTCATCTGCTGTTTCGTTTCCAACAATATTGGAATATCCTAATACCCATCTAAGTGTAACTTCATTAAAGTCAAGGGCGTTTAATTTATTCTTGCAGCACTGGACTAGTGAGAGCATCGCAGCTTGACTGTTTGAGTTGATGTAGATAATAGATAATATTGGTTTTTAGGTTTCTGGCCAAACTGATTGCCACACATAATGTAATATTTATGCGAGGAAATCATCATAATATTGACTTCTGTCTAGAAAATGAAGGCCATTTTGCTGATACTGACGCAAACTCTGACCTTAGGCCTCTCACCTACTTGTACCTGTGGTGCCATTTTCGACAATCATTCTGGTCGTTGGTCCATTTGTATCTTGAGGGTACTTCGACTGTCTGGTGAAGCCACATTCGATGTGCTTGTTTTATTCCCGAAAGCCCAGGCTTTCAAGTTGGTTTTTGCAGACTGTTCAAACACTGAGAACACCCTGTCGTTGTGTGATATTCATACTCAGTTATATTGAGGGTTGGAGTAGCTATTCTGTTAGAGAGCACTCTTCGGACCCATATAGTCGTTTTCCTTCGATTTAATTTCATTAAGGATGGTTTCTGTGAGTTTATTATCGAAAGCACCTTCGACATCAAGGAATACACACCGACCTGTTTGCTTATTCTCTAGACTTTACCGCCGCTTTGGTAACCTGTATCGTGGGCTTAGCTTATTTTAATTTTGTTTCTTTCTGTTATTTTCTTACTGGTGCAGTAAAGAATTACTTACTAACTTACTTACTTTTATGGACCTTGTGACCAGGTCAATTGGGGTAGTTTTTGGTAAACATGTTGATTTAGACTTAGCGATCTTGCCACCAAGTAGTGAAAGAAATAGAGATGTTAGACTAATATGTTTGAAGGACTTAGAACGAGTATTATCTATACTCGTTTTTCCTGCTTTTTGGTATAAAGCGTACCTTGACACTAGTCCATTTTCTCAGTATAAACCCCAATGCAATGCTTGCCCGAAATATTTTGCCAGGTGCGGAAGGAGGACGCCTTGATTTCGTTTTGATAATGTAGGAAACATTTCATAATTTTCAGTCAATTTGAATGGCTTGCATTAACTCAGCGCTCCTTAACCATTTTTGGGCTACAAATGTAGGTTTTCAGTCAGTGGTTCATTCCCTAAGGATTCGATAGTTCCTTTGACCGCACGTCTTAATAGCACGATTATCATCAAAAAGGGTCATAGATCTTTGCGGAGGCAGTTAGATTACTTATCCAGAATTTCTTTCTTAATATATGGTTTTGTTTCTGGCTCAGGTTGCTCTCAAAGCAATTTTTAGATATGTATATGTTTTCTTCTTTTCACAACACTAAGCTGACTAAAATATATACATACCTAACATGTTTGGTTTTATTTCCTATAAATTGTAACGGGTTATCTAAAATATAATAAATTACACGTGAAATTGATTTCCGTCTATGAAAATAATACAATTGTAAGTATACAACTTTACATTTTCTTGCATTTTTACGCTACTTACTTCAATTAATCTGGAAACTAGAATGACTTTACAACAGAAAATTGTTGTAATGTAGCATGTTATTTGACAGTTACGACAAAGAGGTAGTGTTTTCGTTTTTATCGTAACAGATTTCCATAAAAAAACTAGACATTTTTGGGAACGTAAGGGACATCTGTCTAGTAAATTTCTGGCGTAAGGGACACTATCTCCGAAACTATTGAGTTTACAAGTATATACCTAATTGTCTAATAAAGATAAAGCTTTTTCGTAGTTATGTATATAAGAACCATCTAATTCGGATGAATATTTAACAAGTTATGATTTTTTTTAATTTTGGTTTTTGTTTTTTGGCTCTCCTGAAAAGTAGACCTTTGTCCCTTACGACATTTGAAATTTCCAGTGTCGATATATAAGTAGTCTGGGCGCCTAGATGTCGTCTTCGAATGACAACTGATAAAGTTGTAGTTATTATAGGTACTACATTACATTTGTAATTAGTCACTAAACTTACAAAAGTCATTGCGATGCACGTTGTTACTACATCGTAGATAGTTCAATGAATATAGTAGAAATGTAGCTTACAAATCGCTGGAAGTAATATTTTCATTCTAGCATCTATTTTTTGTTAAGATTTTTGTATATACGCTTACAATAATTATGCTAAAGAACGGAAAAAAACAAAGTTTAGTCCAAAACAATAATAATCAAACGACAGTCATCACCATAAACTTAAGAGCAGGGCTCTTGTCTGTGGAGCAATTTCCATGTGGTCCTTTCCAGTGCCTTTTCCTTAAGACCCTGATACGACACGACGTCTACTTTTTCTTTCACTTGGTCCATCTTCTTGTCGGCCTTCCTCTTTTCCTCTTCCCCTCTACTTTTCCTTCTATGACGGTCTTAATTAATTCGTCGTGTCGTATAAGGTGTCCTAACATTCTTCTGCTGGCGATGATTGTCAACAGGCAACTCCTCTCCTTTATCCGGTTGAGAACGTCCTCGTTGGTCACCTTCTGAGTCCTGCTAATCCTCTCCATACGCCGCCAACACCACATCTCAAACGCCTCTATACGGTCTCTGTCACGCTGAGTCATGGTCCAGGTTTCACAACCGTATAGAGCTATGCTCCAGATGTACACTTTTATGAGCTTTTTCCTGACTTGGCCTGATATTCTGGCTTTAAGTAAGTATTTCTTGGCGTTGAACGTTTTTTTAGTCATGGCTATTCTGGTGACAATATCTTGTTGTGGAGTCGTTTGTAATAAGGCTACCCAAGTATTTAAATTGTGTTACCTGTTCTATTTTCTTATTATTAAGCGTAACTGGGCTATGGCGTGATGGTGTTTTTGAAGTGGTGAGAGTTTTTGTTTTATTAATATTAATTTTAAGGCCAAATTCATTAAAAACGGTATCCATTTCTACTACTAATTCCTCTAAGTCTGCTGTAGTGTGAGCTAATGCTGCTATATCGTCAGCAAAACGTATGAATTGTATCTTAGTCCCATTTTATTTAACCCCCCCTTTGCCAGACTCTACCAAATTCCTAATAGCGCACTCTATAAAAATGTTAAATATAAGCGGCGAAAGTGGACAACCCTGTCTTACCCCCTGTTTAATTCATGCCTTTCTCGTTTCTTCCCCTATTTCAATAATGGTTTCCTGGTTTCTGTAGAGTTCATAAATTATTCATCTATCCCTATAATCTAAACCTGCTCTTTCCAAAATTTTCATCATCTGTTTCCAATTAACCTTATCAAACGCCTTCTCTAAATCTATAAATGCTATGTGTGTATCCTGGTCAAGTTCCATTCTCCTATCAATTATCATTCTGAGGGCAAAAATGGCTTCTATAGTCCCCCTGCTCTTTCGAAAGCCATATTGGTCTGAGCCTAGATATCCTTCTGTTACTGGTCTAATTCTATTCGGTATTATTTTGAGTAATATTTTGCTGGCTTGTGATATTAAACTTAGTGCTATATTCGTCACATCTTAAAGTATTAGTCTTTTTAGGTAAAGTTACGGTTTTTGAAATGAGGAAATCTGAAGGGATGGTGCCGGTGTTGTAAATTTGAGTAACTATGTCGTAAATTTCATTTATAAGAGCGTCGCAGCTTGCATATTTTATGAACTATAAAAATTTCATCATTGCCTGCGGCTTTACCCGTTTGCAGGTGTTTTAGGGCATTGTCAAACTCTTCCCTAATTATGGGTGGACCCAGAGCATTTGCGTCAAACGACAGTAATTAAGGGAATTTGAAAATGAGTAGTAGTTGTAGTATAGTATTCACCACTGGAATCGAGCACGAAAAAGTCAAAATTTAGCTTTACAAATATTTGACAACGATTTGTGATCGCCATAAAATATATCACCGCTGATTTCGAGAACTCGAATCTTAAAATCGCCTCTCAAATTACGTCCTTGAAATTAAAAGTAACTGTAAACTACAATAACTGCTTACCATTAGGCGGACAGTACACTTTTTTGCCAGCGATTTGTACTTATTCAAGAAACTCACATTTTAATAAATTCGGAACACCAGCTGTTCGGCTAGATTGCTTTTATTAACGAGATCGTGTAATGGAAAAGTGGTTAATTTAATTTTGTACAATGGATTCATCTTGTGTTTCGTTCTCTCCGCCATTTTAGATTGAACAAAAACGGGGCTATGATTGATGATAGGGATTCTGTTGCAAGAAAGCATATTGATAATCTACACATAATTACGGTCTATGCGAATGAAACTAAGTATGCATATTTAAATATTTGGAAATCGTGTTAGGAATCAGGATACTACACCGTGTCCAATAAATCCAAATACAGAACAAGTATCGAATTAAACAAATTGAGAAAAAGTTACTACAGTTATTATGTTTTATGAATGGCACACTTGTATACTATATTCACAATAAGAAATATTTTGGAATAACTCCAGCTATAAGTTTCTTACCAGCCTCAAACGCGTTACAATTCAATTCAATTCTTTATTGATAACAATACATATATACTTTATTGTTTCAAACGTATCTTACTCGGCACGCACCATTTTCTTCACAATTGACCCCAAATACCAAGACAATTTGATAGAAATGACGATGAAAACGCAATGCGATCGAGATGTTTTTTATAAGTTATTACCTACACTCGACCTTCCGGTAACTTTTTGGAAATGATCTAGGTTGATGATTTTATAAAAATGTAGACTGACTTACGTATCGAGTAAGCGTTAACACAAACCTAACTTGCCAACTCATCCCCTACATAGGTACAGTCAGCCAATTGGAACCCTAGGCCTTCAGCCACTCTAGAAACATGCGTTTGTGATACGAGTATATGATGATAGAATGTGGGTAGCACAGCTAAACATATGTAGGTAGTTTTGTATTTGATTGTCTTCAGTCTTTGATTAAACCTCTAATGAATCGCATCGGGTGTATACTTATTATTGAACTGTCCATCCAGAATTTCACAGTTTTAAGCGATTATTACGGGTCTTAATCGCGTAAACTAACGTTTCATTATATCCTGACGTGTCGGGTCGGGCATGACTTACACCCGTGGTCGCCGGTCGGGTGCGGGTGTAACGTCATGCCCGAAACGTCAGGATCAGGATATAATTAAACGTAAGTTTACGCGAGTAAGACCCGTTTGTCTTTAAAATATGAGTGATACTGATAATCGTGAAAGTTTAAATCAATGTAAGCGATTATTTATTATAATTCCATAATTTTCATACATTATTATTACTACCAATATCAGTTGCAAATTCATTATACCTATGCCAACCAAATTAGTTATGTTGGAATACGAAATTATGGGAAAGATACGTCTACAAAACGTTACAGTTGGCAACGCTGATCTTTCGGCGAAATGAAATTCTGCGGTATGTTAATTGAGAAATGATAGGTTTTCAGCGAAAATTTAGAGAACCAGTTTTTTATTTTGAATTCATAATTTTATAACATACGATAAGTATAGGTGAAAAAGAAACTCCTGTTGTATGTAGTTGTAACCTATTCATATAGGCATTTGTTTTGTGTGTTCGCATTTTAAACATGTGTCTATTTGAATAGATCACTACTACATACAATAGTTGACTTGCGTCACCGCTTGCCGTGAGACCCTACTGATGAACTCCCCGGAGTGGCACTGAACATTTCGAACTGAACGCGCTAGTTGGACAGGCCTGCTTATGATAGGTAAAGTTCTCTCTGCTAAAGAAGGATTACTAAAAATTGTTTTTGAGTTGAAATAAATAACTTTTATGTAAGCTCCATTGAGTCACGGGGCCGCTGGGCTGGGTCGCAAGCCGCGTTTTAATTACATCTGAATAATCCGTAATTACAATACAAAGAGGCCTTGTTAGGCTTGACGCGACTTCTTGTAAAGAACAGGAGATGCAGGACGGATAAATTAAAAAATATTTATTAAAAGTTTTACTTTTGACATGACGGCAGTATACATTTGTCACCACCCCAACTCTTCCCATGGGTACCTACCGTAAGAGTCGACTACGGGATCGAAGTGTCACTGACCAGGACCACACATTTATTGAGATGGATGAAGGGCAGTAGCATCATTATAGTGAGAACAGTGACTAAGATCGCCAACCCGCTTACCCTGCTTCACGATTATCGACATTACCTCCTAATAATTATGCGTCCAAAAGCCTATGCTTGCGTAGACATAGGTATTAGGAGAGGTCTACGTCCAGTAGTGGACTGAAATAGGCTGATGATGTGACGAGTGATATACCTTCCCATGCGCTGTGATTGACTATGTGTTTTCACTATAGTAGTTTTTACAAAATGAAAAGACGGTCATTTTATTACGTACCTAATCACTCACGTGCTTGCATTGCTTGCGTATGGGAGATAAGATTCCACGAAAATGTTTGGTGACAGCATTGGTGGCGCTGGCGCATAGATGATTTACCTACAACTCATACAAGTCAAAGATTATGTGTGGCTCTGTGTGCTTACCATGAGCTAGCACGGTGAGTTTAACGCAGACTTACAATCTATTCCTCTCGCTTGCACCAGTACGCGAGTGTGTGCGGGACGGACAAAAAGTAGCCACACGGGAGTAGGCGATCGAAAACATGAATTTGTGACGCGATTTCTATTAAATTAAATAATACCTAAGTGTATATGATAACACAGACAAGGCATTATAATATAAAGTATATAAACCGTATTCTGTCCACAGTATTTCCATTCAAATATTTTTAATAAACTTCGCCGACTCCACGGTTTCCCTAACTTGCCACCCCGTGGCCTATCGGGTATCTGCGCATTGGGGAGTTGTTTTAAAACATCGATCCTGTTCGGAAACTGTTTTTTTATTTTATTTTAGAAACACTAGCCACCGCGTTACGTGTAACATAAGTTCGGTTTGGGTTTTTAAAGGGGAAACGTTAGCGTTCCTTTGAATAAATAAATGTAGTAGGTACTACAGATTTTCTTAAAGCGGTATTTATGGTTATCAAGATAACGAATAAAATTCTGTTATAAAATATATCGTCGTCTGACAACAAGAACTATAAAAACTACTCGCAAGCACGTATGTCAGTATAGAATCACAACTGCGATACGAGCTTTAATTCAAGTAGATATTTGTTACTTAGTGAGTAGTGGTTGTTATAGTTGCAAATTTCTAAGAATGAACTTTTGACAGTTTGGAATGAGCCTTATATATATATATAACGTTAAGACTATCGGAAAAATGGTGAGTCTTACCCTCATATTAATAAGGATCAATTTATAAATGTCAAAAGTTAATTCTTAAGGTGAATTGAGACCAAACGAGCGAATGCTCATTCTATCCCCCACTCTACGAAAATCGTTCGTTACACAAAATGTGATTCGTCGAAATTCGTTGATTTCGTGGAGAGGGAATAGAATGAACATTTGCTCGTTTGGTCTAAATCCACTTTTATAAATCGCGAACTATAGCTAGACAGCCAGCTCGCCCGCGTCCATGACTTGCGCCGTCCCATAATTGTGAGTCAACTGCGCAGCGGCAGGTTTCGGTTTCCGCGCACGCGCTTCGCCTTCCGGCCGAAACTCGATCGGTCTTGTAATTAATTACCAATTGTTGAAAAAAGAAGCCAAGTGCGAATCGGGTCGCGTGGCGTTAGGTAGCTTATTCAATTACTCACCTTCAGATTTTTTGGGCTCCATATCCAATAGGTAATCGTAATCGTGGCTCTACTTCTAAGGCCCGTCTCTCACGAGACTACTCTCAGACAATGTACCTTTTGCCCTGACTACGGTCTTCAAATGGTTAAAAAGTATTTGCTCGCAGCACGTTTGTGACCACTGGTTAGTGGTATGTACCAGTGAAATACGATCGCTTTCTTCATTGCATTTATAGGTACTAGCATGTTTAATTGCTTTCACCTTTCTCTTCAAAATAGATCAGATAAAAAATCCGAAACTCACTGCACTGGAGAAATGACACGTGAAATTCGGTTTTCAGCAATTTGTGGCTCTTACGAGCTTTATAAGCCGAAGCTCAGTTTCGTTCTTATGTTTGCGGTCTACAACCCAAATTTTTGCGTGCCTAAGACTTCAATGCGGAGTCCAAAACATATTTCCGATAATAAGCCGCTATTACTTTGACACCAGACTTACCTAATAAAATCTACTTGGTAACACTTAATATCCTTCACCCTGTATATTGTTCGGGATTCCTCACCTTCGGCACTGAGCTTTTTGAAATCCATACACTTGCAACTGCATGACTTGTTCTAAGCTTCACAATCAAGAAATATGACACAGCTAAAACCAAAAACTAGCTTTCCTGAAATTACCGAAACAAATTACTATAATTACATATTGATCGACGAGTCAATCGCCACTTGACCGGAAAACTAAAATAAACATCACTAATGTTTCCCATTCCTAGTGAATGTGATCTAGAATTATACACTTTATTACAATTTCGATAAGGTTCATTCTCACACATACGTTGTGTCAGTATTGCCCGATCGTAAGGTAAAGCTAACATGGGCATTGGAAGCAGCTGTTTAACCGGCATTCGACTAACATTAATTGAAACAAAACAAATACACTGCTCATTTCCTCTAAACAAAGTCGTAGAATAGAACAGGAAGTTCACATTAATTTCTAACGCTCGGTATAGTACACATTTTTTGTTAGCTGAATTTACTTTTGACACTGAAAATTAACGCATATTTAATATTTTACAGTATATATTTCTCCTAATGTACATATTGATGTTTTTGCTTAACAGTTTAGGTAATGTCATATATTAAAGCGTTAATAGACGTTCGAATTTGGTCCACTCCGCACCGCGAACTTGGTCCGGTCCGCACGTGCGCTCGTCTCGCCACACCATCGCACCGTTCAAAAACGGTCCAGTGCGTTTCGTGCTACCAGACAGTGATCACGTCGATATGCCTCCGATTTTATACAAAAAAGCTAAAATCGCGTTAGTTGTGGCAACCATCGTCGCTACAATCAATCAATCAATCAAATTTTATTGATAAAATACAATAATTTTACATGTCACATTGTTTACAACATTATTATTACATACATAAACAGAAAATAACATTATTATACATACTAATATTTCCATAAAAAATAAAAAAATAAATAATAATAATTACATTTTGGCACATTATTATTTATGAGACACTGTTATGTCTATAAATTTCATAAATACCCGAAAATTTACGAATTGTTTGTTTACTTTTAATTAATTACCTACAAGTAAGCGCTGTACGGTGCGGCGGCGCCGTCCACACGAGCGAACTTGGTGCGGACCGCACCAAATCCTGTGGGAAAACCAGCGAACCGACCGCACCGTCAATAATAATAATAATGTCGGCGGACCGCTGAACACACCATCGAATTTGGTAGCGGACCAAGTTCGCGGTGTGCGGAGTGGACCATGTTCGAAAGTCTATTAACGCTTTTAAAAATGAGAACTTATTCTTTAGAAGTAGGTATAAAGTCTTTAAAATATTTATAGGGCACTTTTATGAAAACCTAATTCCCATTGTTTCAAAACTATAATAGATTAGTGTACTATATGTTAACATCCAATTATGGCCTAAAATTAAGTAAAAAACCGGGATTTAGGTTAGTTTATAAAGAATACCATATTAAGATTATAGTAAATTCACACCCGTGCTTAAAGAATAAAATCGTATTTTTTTATATTTGACGATAAAATCTACTTTCCGAAGTAATTTTAGTGTTGGTTCATTATTTTTTATGAATTTATAACAAAGTATTTTTTTTCGTAATGTTTGTATGGGGCTTTGGCTCCACTTTCAAAAGTGTACAACCTCTAAACGTTATTCAATCTCAATAAAATTTTAAACATATCATTTTTATATCAGAGAAACTTAGGGCGTGAGCAAAGACAGAGAAAATATCACAATTTTCAAAAATGAACCACCCTTTGACTATGTCTAAACATCACCCGCTCGGCAACAGTGAGTCATCTCATTTCAGTTACATTTTAAAAGCATTTGTTTCACTAAAGAACTAGCAGATAATAGGAGCTAGCAGGCAGCTGCTAGAAGCCGCAATTTCGCTGGTTCTGTGACGAACTCCCGTAACACATTTTTGAGCGTTACTTATACTAAAGAGCTAGCTGCCAATAGCTACGCTACGCCACAGTTTCACTGGAGCTGTCACGAACTGCCGCCGACCGATGACTGGCGCATCCCGGAACCATCTATGTCTAAACATCACCCGCTCGGCAACAGTGAGTCATCTCATTTCAGTTAGTTTCACTAAAGAACTAGCAGGTAATAGCTGCTTAAAGCCGCAGTTTCATTGGTGATGTCACGAACTCCCGTAACACATTTTTGAGCGTTTCTTATACTAAAGAGCTAGCTGCCAATAGCTACTCTACGCCACAGTTTCACTGGAGCTGTCACGAACTGCCGCCGAACGATGACTGGCGCATCCCGGAACCGTCTATGTCTAAACATCACCCGCTCGGCAACAGTGAGTCATCTCATTTCAGTTAGTTTCACTAAAGAACTAGCAGGTAATAGCTGCTTGAAGCCACAGTTTCACTAGTGCTGGCACGAACTCCCGTAACACATTTTTGAGCGTTTCTTGTACAAACGAGCTAGCTGCCAGTAGTTACTCTGCGCTGCAGTTTCACTAGAGCTGTCACGAACTGCCGCCGACTGGCGCATCCCGGAACCGTCTATGTCTAAACATCACCCGCTCGGCAACGGTCAATCTCGAAGTCTCAACTCGATCCCTTTTTAGCAATATTATAACTTCAATCTATGTATTTCCGAATCAAATGTTACATTTTATATAGGTTATTTTTTATTTAAGCGTGCGTTTAAATAATAAACACAATTTTAATTACACATTTGGTTCTTTGGTTTTATTTAGGAAAAAGTTGTGTGAGATCATTAAACCTAGGTTGACATAGATTTGTTGCGTAGTTTATAATTGTATAAACTTAATTGTTTAAAAACATATACATAGATACGAAGCTATAGGTCTGTACACAAAAATTCATATTTAATTTAGTTGTGAATTATTAAGACAGTTTCTAAATAAATAAAGGTATTACTTCATTCCAGGTAGTGTTCAAAATAAGAGAAAAATCTGAAACGTGTTTATCCCATCAGTATAAGTAGAAAGACATCGTGATTTTAAGGTGGATTCTACCCTATCCCTGCCGCTTATCTGCTAAAAGATGGCGCTACAATTGCACAAACACCATATTTTCGTCATTTTCTGCTAAATCGAGAATCAGAGTTAACATGTTTTGAGATACGCGCACGAAGCAAAAAATCTAATGTTCAAATTGATAGCAATCTGCACAAAATACTGTTCTTCTAAATCGCAATAATGCAAAAACTAGAAAATTATGTAATTTTACCCTGTAACGCACACTACTACACCTCCCGTCAGTACCCAATGTCAGTTGTACAATCATTACTCGTTAATAAACTAGATGGCGCCAGTTAAAAGAATAGCTTTTCTAAATGGTCTAAGTTCTAACTAGAGGGCGCCAATTAGGAAATGACTTTATATTGTATTGTATATTTGTGAAGCAAAACCAACTGTTGGTTTGGTATATAAATACCTACTTTAACTGTACAGATATAACAACAGCTGTAGTAAAGAAGTTATTCCCGTACTCTCAGGATAATACCTATCCGTCGCCGTTATGACTTATGTACAACTCTTTAGAGTATTATATTCTTTGGTACAGCTACTTACTGGTAAATAAAATAGTTATCAAAGATAGTTACTTATGTCCCAAAACACTAGTATTCACCGCAGCGGGTCTCTATTCGCTAGGAACAATGTGGCAATATAATTACGAGTATGAATTGACCTAAGAAATTCATATTATTATAATACAAATGATCAACGGCACTAGCACATATCGTGCATGACAGGAACCTTGTCGCGGCTACCCGTCCCTTTTTGATTACATTGATTCAAAAGAGATGAGAAGTTGCGAGTAGGTCACAAATTGCTGCCAATGTTGTTGTACAAGATGTGCTAGGGCCTCAAGTAGAATAAGTAATAAAATGTGTAGATATTTTGGGTAGTGCTATGGAGTTAGAAGATTGAAGAAATATATATATTAGACATGTAGTAGTAAACCAAATTGAATGATCTTTATCGAACATTTGGATTTTAGACCTTGTTGGAGTAACATTTATATTACTAAATGTTAGCCTACATACCTACTATGTTAGTCTCCAACTAACATTTTACATTACATAATATGTAAGGATAGTGTTATCCTATCTAAGTTTACCTACATTTTCGCCTACCATCCCATAAGATGCTAACAAATTGTCCGTTATCAATTAAAAGTAGGTTAGGTACGAGTACTTACTTAAATACAAACGCAACGAAG
Source organism: Thaumatotibia leucotreta (assembly GCA_025490895.1). Taxonomy (NCBI): domain Eukaryota; kingdom Metazoa; phylum Arthropoda; class Insecta; order Lepidoptera; family Tortricidae; genus Thaumatotibia; species Thaumatotibia leucotreta. Next base: position 8,545 of record JALPQI010000018.1, on the reverse strand, counting down.
ATTTTCCAGACACAGGCGAACAGCTGGACGCTCAATTTTCGGATGCTTTATACAAGGTGCTGTATTTCCGTTGTCAGAGAGGTTTTAGGAGTTTTAGGATGCAGAGTAGTTAGACCCGCTAGAGTTTAGTTCATGTTTCAGAAGTACCTAGGCATTGTTACAGTAGCTAATACCTACTTTTTTACGCGGTTTCAACATTTTTCATCACATTTGCTTTCTAAGCACGCCATTGCTTGCATGCATAGTGGGAGTAATAGAAAAGTGAAATTCCTTAGGGAATACCAATATTTCGTTTTTTAACATATTTTTTGTCCGCAAGTGTTACAAAAAACATTGTATGCATCACAATCGGTAAGAGGCATACCTACTAACTCGAGTCATCAAAAGCCCTCCGCCTACGGCGTCGGGCTTCTAACACTCTCGTTAGTGATACTGTACTTACCTCCCTAGATGCACAATGTACTATTATCGACCCCTCTGAAACATTTAAAAACCTTCTAGAGGGACTCGGTATTCTAACCTCACGGGAATGTAGGTATTTGTTTCTTGGCCACCTATTTAGTGTAGCCGACGGCAATGGTCAAATGGTTGATAGTGGCTGTTTTCCTAGCTGTAGATGTTTGTCTGATAGCATTGCAACTGAATGTATTATAATCAAGTTTTGAAGGTAGGTAGGTAGGTACTTCTTGAACCTAGTATCTACAAAACGTACTAGAGAGGGAAAGGATACTTTCAGGCACTGTGTGCTTACCATAAACTGCCGCAGCGTTTTTAACGCGGACTTACTTTCCATCCCGCCCGTAATCGCGTCTTGGGGCGAGCCAGCCGTATAGAAAGCACCTATGTAAGTCCGCGTTAATAACGCAGGGGCAGCTCATGGTACGGCTACTGGTTCCACAGGAGGCAAGTAAGGGATGATTTCTCGACTTTTTTCTCGCTCAATAAACAAAGAGAAGACATAGATCCTATGTCAGTAAAATTAACAAATATACCTATATTATATGTAGATGATCTTTGGCTGTTCACACTGCCGCTTCGTCAGTGAGGGTTTTTAATATTTTTTCTGACACTGGGGCGGTGATATGGCGTAAGGACCAGCAAACTGTCAAAATAAATACGCGAATTGAATTTTCTATATATTTTGTGGTTTATTTATTCTTAAAACCATTACATTAGGAATAATGTTTTCTAAAATAAATAAACTTTTCCAAATCAATACCCATGAAATGCCTTTAGTACCTACCGTTTGGTATTCGGATTTGATAGCTGGCTGCCAAATGGGAAATATAGTTTCCCGTCTGGTAGGATGAAATGGGACTAACTTTCCCATCTCGTATCTGGATTTGCTACAAACCTGGATACAAACCGGTAATGATAAGTCCCGATTTAAAGCCAGTTACCTATTGCGATTTTAATCCCATTTCGAAGCTGGTTTAGTAGCCAATCTACTAAAGGATGAAATGAACAAAGTTCCAGTAATTTTGTTTAGTGTCAGTCATTTTGAGTTCCTGTTTAGGACCCAATCTTCAGTTCGGCGACCTTTTTCTAGTCGTCATACATTTATAAAATTAATAAACTCCAAATGTAACCGTTATAATAGCGGGACCAGATCCTGACTTCGATCGATTCATATTGCATTATTTAGTACTGAATTTGTATTATTTGGTACCTGTTGTAAAAAAAATTGTACCTCTTCTATTTCAAACTTACATTCAATCAGTCTGGTCCCGCCATTATAACGTTATAATGGCGGAACCAGGTTCTGAATTCGATCGATTCATATTGCATTATTTAGTACTGAATTTGTACTATTTGGCCTGTTGTAAAAAAAATTGTACGTAATCCATTTCGAAATTATACTTCAAATAGTCTGGTCCCGACATTATAGCGTTATAATGGCGGAACCAGATCCTGAATTCTGTCCATATTCTGTCGATTCATATTGCATTATTTAGTACTGAATTAGTACTATTTGGTACCTGTTGTAAAAAAAATTGTCCCTCTTCCATTTCAAAATTATACTTCAAATAGTCTGGTCCCGCCATTATAACGTTATAATCGCGGAACCAGGTCCTGAATTCTGTCCATTTTCTGTCGATTCATATTGCATTATTTATAGTACTGAATTTATACTATTTGGTACCTGTTGTTAAAAAAAATTGTACCTTTTCCATTTCGAAATTATACTTCAAATAGTCTGGTCCCGCCATTATAACGTTATAATCGCGGAACCAGGTCTGAGAAGTCCATATTCTGTCGATTCTAATTGCATTATTTAGTACTGAATTTGTACTATTTGGTACCTGTTGTAATTGAAATATAATTTTAAAAATGGAAGAAGTACTAATTTTTTACAAGAGGTACCAAATATTACTAATTCATTACTAAATAATGCAATATGAATCGACAGAATATGAACAGAATTCAGGACCTGGTTCCGCGATTATAACGTTATAATGGCGGGACCAGACTATTTGAAGTATAATTTTGAAATGGAAGAGGGACAATTTTTTTTACAACAGGTACCAAATAGTACTAATTCAGTACTAAATAATGCAATATGAATCGACAGAATATGGACAGAATTCAGGATCTGGTTCCGCCATTATAACGCTATAATGTCGGGACCAGACTATTTGAAGTATAATTTTCGAAATGGAAGAGGTACAATCGTCAACACACCTGTGAACACAGGCAAAGTGCCAAAAATATGTAAACAGAACTTTATTGCCTGGACATAAAGGTGTGTATACATATTTCTGGCACTTTGTCTGTATCCACAGCTGTGTTGTCGATTGTTCAATTTTTTTACAACAGGTATCAAATAGTATAAATTCAGTATTAAATAATGCAATATGAATCGACAGAAAATGGACAGAATTCAGGACCTGGTTCCGCGATTATAACGTTATAATGGCGGGACCAGACTATTTGAAGTATAATTTTGAAATGGAAGAGGGATAATTTTTTTTACAACAGGTACCAAATAGTACAAATTCAGTACTAAATAATGCAATATGAATCGATCGAATTCAGGATCTGGTTCCGCCATTATAACGTTATAATGGCGGGACCAGACTGATTGAGTATAACTTTGAAAAAGAAGAGGTAAAATTTTTTTTACAACAGGTACTAAATAGTACAAATTCAGTACTAAATAATGCAATATGAATCGACAGAATATGGACAGAATTCAGGACCTGGTTCCGCGATTATAACGTTATAATGGCGGGGACCCAGACTATTTGAAGTATAATTTTGAAATGGAAGAGGGACAATTTTTTTACAACAGGTACCAAATAGTACTAATTCAGTACTAAATAATGCAATATGAATCGACAGAATATGGACAGAATTCAGGATCTGGTTCCGCCATTATAACGCTATAATGTCGGGACCAGACTATTTGAAGTATAATTTCGAAATGGAAGAGGATACAATCGTCACACACACCTGTGAACACAGGCAAAGTGCCCAAAAATATGTAAACAGAACTTTATTGCCTGGACATAAAGGTGTGTATACATATTTTCTGGCACTTTGTCTGTATCCACAGCTGTGTTGTCGATTGTACAATTTTTTTTACAACAGGTATCAAATAGTATAAATTCAGTACTAAATAATGCAATATGAATCGACAGAAAATGGACAGAATTCAGGACCTGGTTCCGCGATTATAACGTTATAATGGCGGGACCAGACTATTTGAAGTATAATTTTGAAATGGAAGAGGGATAATTTTTTTTTACAACAGGTACCCAAATAGTACAAATTCAGTACTAAATAATGCAATATGAATCGATCGAATTCAGGATTCTGGTTCCGCCATTATAACGTTATAATGGCGGGACCAGACTGATTGAGTATAACTTTGACAAAAGAAGAGGTAACAATTTTTTTTACAACAGGTACTAAATAGTACAAATTCAGTACTAAATAATGCAATATGAATCGATCGAATTCAGGATCCGGTCCGCCATTATACGGTTACCTCCAAATACCATTAGAATTTTCGATATTTTATGTTCAGTGCCTAATGCCTATGAATCTGACAGCTGTTTGGACCACACGCCTATATAGCGTCGCCTGCAAAAGATCGAAAACCCCTAACTTACTGGCCAACGATACAGTAAATGTAATAAACAGTAGCCGTACCATGACTTTGCAAGTATCGGTAACATTAGGTTTTTACTAAATACCTTAAGCAGGCTATCGCGCTCGCTCCTATTTGTAAGCGCGAGTGCGATAGAAATGATAGAATGCACATATCGAGTAAAACGTTACGTAATTACGTATCCTTTACTTTCCAGCTCATGGCACGGCTACAGTATCTACCTACTCTTCTGTACTCTTCTGCTGAGAACGAATATTCGCTAAATCGAAATATTTGTGGCCTAAATATATGCATAGCCAAAACATAGGTTTCAATCTGCTGAGTATCGAAAGTTCATCGGCTCGTCTGTTCTTGTATCAACGTCTGTGCTAGGTACAAATTGTTTTATAGGTATCCATGTACTTAGGAATACTTTGTAAATAGATGACGAAAAGTACCTAATACCAAAGTTTGGAGCTACTATTAACGATTTAATCGAGATAATGGGTTGCTAAATGGTTGACACATACATATTATAGTTTTTATATACATAATATATTCTTGCTCTATATTCTATACTCTGTTTGGTTAGATATTTAAAAAAAAGGTAAACAATCTTGCAGTCTCTTTTTATTGAAAACTACAAGTAGGAAAATAAGTTTCACCAAATATACATAATATAACAAGGGGAATACAGTGATTTACATTGGTTTTGATTCATTAAGTACCTAGTTTGGATTTTTAAATGCATTTTTCAATAAAAAGATAGTGCAAGATTTTTTACCTTTTTAAAATACCTAACCAAACAGAGTATAAGTGAGTCAATTTTACATTTTGTTACAAGTAGTGTGATGTTTGTGCCGGTGACCAATTACAATTGTGGCCTCGTTTATACGCGTTTTCGACCCAGCGAATATTCGATCCGGTAGCAGTCGAGCCATCCCCATAACTCTCGGTCACAAATATACGTTGATTGTCCAATCGAAACATTAATTTTTATTTTAGGATATATTATTATTTCTACGATTTTCTACACAACGAATATTCAATCTATAATAGCCACTCAATAGCTTTTGGTAACTGTGGTTCCAGCTGTCACTCTTATTTTCAGTGATCGGATTAGGGTAGTGCCATTTCGCGGGACTTCGGTACGTTATCTTAGTGTGGACATAACTTCTAAGCCCGACATTTAATAACGAAAAGTAAAATTTTTTGTTCGAAAATTTACAATTTTATAGTTATTTTGTTTACTTTCAGTTTGATATTGATAAAAATTTTACTTATCGAACATGGTTTTAAGGGTATTTTTGCACAATAGCAAGGGGGTGTCACTCCGCGATTCCGTCGCGCGGCTACAAGTACATGCAGAGCGGCCCCCGTCTCCGTGGTCTATTTAATGGTTGTCGCGCGCTGTCTCGGAACGCACGTTTAAATTTACAACGCTGGCTCGTCACGTATCGCGAAATATATCGCTTGCAAATATTAGGATTATTTTATACATGTGCATCTTAAATGAAAATGCCGAAAATAAACTGCATAGCAGCATGTTGCAATAATAATAATGTTAATTATCATGACGCGTTTTTCGCACAGCCGATGCGTCAGAGAGATACTAAAAAGTAAGGAACATAATAAAATAATACCACTTATTACCTACATTCGTAGTAAATTAAATTCTCAGAAACTCAAGTCAATTACAGACAAAACGGTTTATTTTCGGACAAATTTGTCAGTAAAAAAGCGGCACATTTAAATAATGTAAAAAAACTGCGTTCTCTCATACTTTTATTGAATTTCGCGCCTTTTGTCCTAACATATTATTTGGTTGTCTGTATTTATTCCCATAATATCAAATAGGTACACTGGTACCTGGTACATATAAGAGAAAATGCCGTATTACGTCTGCCTTACGATTGTGATTAAACCATTACTTATTTATGCTGCTTTTGTAATGAATTAATGCGTAGGTACCTAACGTAATTCTTTATTTTTAAATGCTTAGCAGATATATTAATTTCTACACACCTCACATACTGTCTACAGATATTTTTAGAATGTTCGTGTTATTATCAGGATAATTCGGATGGATATTCACCTAAAGTTAGCGAAGTCGTGTTGCTTATCTCACTCACACCTCAAACAATGCCGCCTGGGCACGCGCGGCCGAAGCACAAAGAAGGTGCCGACCGAGTTGAGACAAATATTTTTGAATCACGTGTATGAAATGCGTAGGTAAATTCTATAATCACGCATGAACTAAATTGTTGAATCAAGACGAATGCTATTAACGCCGTAGATATCATTGCAGTAATGTATTTGTCAGACGCCTCATAGCGCCGTTCGTTATTTTATTAGTTTTCAATAATTGAACAACCCTGTTTTTCGACGGCGTGCGGCTTATAAGCGACCTTTCCGCCACGCAATACGGGCCCATTTCAGCTGCTCGCGTCGCCTCGCGCGCCGTTTTGTTTGCTAATAATAATTGTGTAGGTACTTAAAAAGCCCGCATTTGTGAACATCAAAGCAGTGAAGCTTCTGTACTTTATATATTCTGTGACAATAGCTAATTTTGTCATATGAGGTATCGAGACAAACCAATGTGGTTTTACGATACTAATCATAAAAATGTATGTAGTTAGTATTATACACTAATAAATAAAAAAAAATGTGTGCCTTTATTAATGATTTTCCAGTTGTTAATTTCACACTCGTAGTTAAATGATTGGTTTAATCAATAATTTTTACTTCTTTACCGGGACTTTAAGACGCTCTTATTGGGGACTCTTTTGGCCGATCTCACTGGACTTTGATTTCGTTAACTACTAACTGGACTGAGGTTCTGGTGGTCTAAGGTAGAGCAGTCATAGAGTTTTCTTTAATAATTGTTTTATTTCTACTACTGGTTAGTAGCAGCTATAAAAACATCAAATAAAAGATGTATTAATAAAAGATATTCACCACAAAATACAAAATTCTTTCATTTTTTCATGTTTCTTCAATTTATGACATAACAAGAAAATGTTCTGTAAAAAAATATAAGTCCCAGGATCCCGAGGCTTATCCATGTTAAGTATAATGTTTAAGGTCATTCACCCCGAAATGGCACTACCTAATCCGATCACTGCTTATTTTACATAGGAATAAAAGTAGCAGTTGAGCCAACGGACTGCAAGATACTCCGATAGTGCGTACGTATCTCAGTTCCGATTCAAGAGTGACATACGAGGTTACTAAGAGTGGTGACAGTTTTAATAAGAACTCTACCTGAACTTCACTCCACAGAATGTGATACTTTTCTGCGCAAGTGCAAGACTGAATTTTCAATAGTAGGGGAGAGTGGGGTATAGTGGATCTCTTTTTTTTTACAAATGTTGTAGTGGTGTTATTTTTATTTGTAATTTTCTAGATACCTTATTGTCCCACCTATTCCTTAGAGGGACACATTTTCCAGCACAAGTATATAATTTACATATCGCTTTAAAAAATCATTTTCATTATAAAAAAGTGAACTAAAGTTACCTCTTCAATCAAAAATCATAGAACAGTTTCCTAGTTTGAGGTAAAAAAAAGTAGGAACAAGACTTTTCAGGTATAATTGAAAGTATCTTCCGTTATTTAGTTACTCCAATATTAGTATCACACAGACGAGCAAATTCGTAAAAAAAGAATACCGGTTTATTAAAGCGATAAATAAAGCTAATGCAAAATATTCACCGTGCACCATTATTCACTGTACCCCCACTCTCCCCCTATTTTTCTGCACAGTCTGGTTGCTACTGTATGCAGATATTTTCTCGCATAATGCATTCGCATAATATAGTTTGATGTTGGTGTTGAAATGTAGACCTTTTCTTTAACTTTTGTCGGTTTCGATCACCGACACTCATGTAGAAAATGCTCACTTTCATCACTTGTATTCAGTAACAATATTTATTCGGCAAAACACAGCTCAAATTATAATTACAACATTGCAGGCTGTGAAATTACACTTTGTATTACTTACCTTCAAAAATTTTGTAAGCAATCTTGACATGTGTTACTATTAAAAAAATACTACTGAATAATAAGTCACAGCAGCAAATACGTACCATTTACATTATTTTAGATGAACACCAGCATAATGTATGCTATCATTTATACCCTGTTGCATTCATAATTAAACATTTTGACGCCACGTCCAAACCAAAAAACTTTCACTCAGACGCCATGTCGCCAAAACTAATGATTGTTAATGAACAGTGATATTGATATAAGAAAGAGTTCGAAGTTACAAAACGAGAAGTTTGTCGTTTATAATATGAAGGATCCACGGAAATATACTTTAAAAAATCAGGACAAATTCACACCTTATCCTCTTAAAAGTAAGATAGTTTTTCCTTGAATTGCCCCTTTTTGAATTGACTACACATTTTCTTTCCGTGGACCCTTCATATAATAATGAATGAATCGACA
>JALPQI010000017.1:0-11723 GCA_025490895.1 Thaumatotibia leucotreta | reverse complement strand
GCTGACAGCAAGTTTGTTGCCGGATTTTTCTCGGGTTATTATTTTTGATTTATTTTGCATAAAGTGCGAGCGTAATGGCAAGTTAAATACAATAATGTATCTTAAGGTATTGTCGAGATTCATCTATGTATCCACATTACTATGGAACCAAATATGAAATCTGAAGAAAAAAACGACTTTTCAGTATGTACATAATGGTCAACCTATATTAGCCCATTTCTATGGAACAACAACTTTTTTTGGGATTTCATATTTGGTCCTACAGTCAGTGAACTGCCTAGAGCGCAGCAAAAGTTGGGTATACTCTTGGGTCGGCTCATTCGTTTTTCGTCACGTTCCTAAATTTGTCCGATTCTGCTTTCGTCACCCATTCTTCATTCGTCAAGTTAGTCTGCAGTCATTGTCGTCTTTGACCATAATAAGTTGTTGACCTTTTTCTTATTTCGACTCAATCGTTTTTTGTCGTTTCGTATTTGGTCATATTCTAAGTTGGTACCGACTTAAGACTATGAAAAACATAGATTTATCAGCGAACATGACGAATGAAAATTATGACGAGTTAAGAACGAGACGGATTAAGATAAAGACGAACAACAAATTTGACCGAAGATCAGGCCCCTCTTATCCACTGGGCACACTGGGCACGTGCCCAGGGCCCCGTGATGGATGGGGCCCCCTAGTCTATACTTCGTTTTTTTTAGCATTAGAAAGACCTTTGCAGAACGAGATATAAGGTTTTTTTACAGGCACATTCTGCGGATCGAACAGTGAATACGAGTTATTAAATATCACGTAAGAAACATAATATTAGTTAATTTATATTCTAAGATGAAAAGATAAGAATTTTAATAAATTACGTTTGCAATTTTTCATGGAAAGGTTGTACATTAAAAAACCTAAAGAGGCAGAGTTCTCACACAATTTTAAAACGTCACTGTCACCATCAGTTATTCGATTTGTTGGTTGAGTCGGTTGTGTTTTCTATTGCTGTTAGCTTACTTAAAGATTGATGTTATCGTTTTTGTTCAATTTCGTTATAAATTATTAGTCTATTTAGATATTTTGTTTGTTGGTGCACATTTAAAATTGATGAAGTCGCAGCTGGTTCCGGCTAACGTTTTTTCATCTCTAAAGAAGAAACGGCAAAAGCAAAATCCTCTGACTGCCAGTGAAAAGCGGATGGTGGTATTGGTGGTGAATATTTACAAATTAGTGTTAGTAATGTGCCATAGAAAGGAATATCCCACTAAATCGGACCGTGTGAAAAAGACTGCTGAGACTGCTGGCATATCGTTGGCTACGGTATACAACATTTAAAAAAGAATATAATTTTTTAAATGAAATTAGATAATATAATAGATAACACTGTGGAAAATTTTATTATAAACGTTGGTGGTTCCAAGTCCTCGGACTCTTCCACTGACAGTGAATAAAACTATGTAGAGTATGTCATCAGAGTTTTATTTTCTAATTTGTTACCAAATTCAAACTACGTTAGACCGTCCCAGATTAAAGCCGCCCATAATGGCGACAAATACTAAACGACGTTGCCGATGGGTAAGCATATGGCAGTCTTTATGACACCGTGTCCGCTTTTATACTGATAGTTTTAATCCTTAAATGCATGACTTTTAAAAGTACTGGGAGTGCATAATGTAAGCTAGATTAAACATGCATATTTATTCTAGCTTACTTATTATATTGTTAAATTTTAGACTGTAAACTTCATTAAATTCAGTAAATGTAAAATCGGTACGATATGAGTTACAAATTTATAAAAAAATACTTAGTTAAAAACCGCCAAACACTAAACGAAAACCTTCAATATTTAGCTTTTTTCTAAATTGCCCCATCTTGCTTATAAAACACTTATAATTTTTTTTTAATACAGTTTTGCCAACAAATTAATAATAAATGTGAAGACTATGCGTTCAGCTATCGGTAAATATCAAATGATATGTATGTACATAAGTTCCGAGAAATTCAGTGTTATCGGCCGAAATCGAAGAAGGAAGGTTTACGACCACTGCTTCTTTGTTCACCCGTTTGACAGATAATTCTAATCTTAAATAAAACGAAGTGTAGCTAGGCCCCACCTAACTCCTATTACCAAGCGGTCCAAACGATAACCTATAGATACGCCTAAAAATCAGTCTTAACAAATTTTACCGAATATGGTCAATTTGTTCGTTTTTGTTTATTTTTTGAAATGTCTATTGTCTAGCAAGAACTTTTACCCTCCGTCATAAAACAATTTTTAAAAATTATTTGAGTTATGTTCAAAACTAGCCTATCAAGAAATGTATATTGATGTAACACATTCATAAAAAAGGAGTTTTAGTTTGTTTCAATAAATAGACTATTTACTATTTTTTTTAGTTTTTTGGCATTTAAAAGTTGTAATCGATTCCTTTGACTAATACGGTATTTGACAAAAAAAAAAATCTTCTCTATAGACTCATCGTGGATGTTCGTGTTGATTACATTGGATTATCTTATAGGTATTCATTATATCTAGTGTAACTGTAAAGAAATAAAAATAAATCTAAAACTTTCCACATTTACGTTGTTTGTCTATTCTAACAAAATAGTGCTTTATTACTATGGTCATAGGGGCCCCATTATCCTAATGTGCCCAGGGCCTCTAATAGGTTAAAGACGGCCCTGCCGAAGATGAGAAAGACCATCGACGATCGTGACGAATAAAGAATGGGTGACGAAAGCAGAATCGGACAAATTTAGGAACGTGACGAAAAACGAACGAGACGACCCAAGAGTATACCAAAAGTTGTTCAAAAATCATTAATAGAGCCATGTTTCATTATCTTGTATCACCACTCTCTGTTAAACCCTGTGGTATAGATGTAGTGATTTTTCTACCGCAACCAGAATTTGTTCATAAAGTGAAGGCACGTGTAATGGTGGTCGAGCCTCGTCGCAAAACGCCTTCACATTCTACACTCTATATTCGCTTAGTTAATTGGTCCCATTTATAACGGCAGACAGCGCAGCGAGCGTCGCGTTCGGCGGTAATGCCACGGAACTGCCGACAGCTACGTCTGCGGTTCATAACTTTGATTTATTGGCTATAACAGATATATGTAAACAGAATCGGTGAAAGAAAATCTGGGATACTTAAGCTAAAAAAAATATAAAGAGCCTATGGAATGCCTGGTTAGCCGTGGCCACCACAACTCTTCCCACGGGTGTCGTAAAAGCCGACTAAGAGATTGACATGTCGCTGACCATTTTTTGATATAAGTAAGTAAGTAAGTAAATATTCTAAGATATAAGATTGATGATGGGCAGCAATGTCATCACTCATCATAGTGAATACATTACTGCGATCGTCAATCCGCTTGCCCAGCGTGGCGATTATCGGCATTTACCTTCTAATTCGTCTATACGCATAGTTAATAGGAGAGGCCTACGTCTACGTCCAGCAGTGGACTGAGATAGGCTGATGATGTATGTAAATGTATGCATGAAGGTCCAGTGTCATACATACATCGTTATCATCACATTCTAACAAGTATGCGGTCGCGAAAGTGAAAGTGACGATAAACGGTAAACGTGTGACTATCATATGCCACCTAATTTGGTTCTGCTTGTCAGTTTTTGACAGTTATTCTATGGAACTGATACATTCAGATTAGGTTCTAAACAAAATCGCATTAGTAGATCGCGGAAGCCCACCTGAGTCGCGTTTTATAAAGTTACAATTTACAATTTTGCTGTTTGCCTCTCCTCCTAGCCAATATTTATGTGCGTGCGTTAGAGGCAAACAGCGAAATTGTAAAATATAACTTTAAAAACGCGACCCTGTAGGCTTATGATGGTCCCAATCCCAATACGGTGGCCAGATACAACGAACAAATGAAACACGAAAATGTGTGTAAAGTCAAAAGTGTTAGCACCCATAATGATGTCTCAGTATTTGAACATAAACCAACGCCAACAAATATCGCGTAACGATCTGAACACTTAATCCGCTACCCATTTCCCACGGTCTTACCAATAATTATCTATCAATTCAACCTTAACTATAGGCGCATAAGGGTGTAGACAGCTGCAGCAAAGCTCGACTTATTCACGTCTACATTAGACGGTAGTTCTTTCAGAGCTGGCGAGCTTCCAGTCTTAAGGGCCGTTCACACGGTGATGTTCGGAATTTTATTGTAATTTAGACGCAACCTTGAACCCTTAAAATCGTTAAATGTAGTGTGATGTTTTTGCATAAAATATAAATACATTTTCGTACGTGAATCTATATTTATCTATAAAATTCATAATATATTGATTTAAATTTTCACGATTATCACTCACAAATGGGTCTTAATCGCGTAAACTTACCTACGTTTTATATTTATCCTGACGTTGATGTAGCGCGTTTGTCTTTAAAATAAGAGTTCATAATATTGTATGCTTTGGTTTAACTTGAAATGTATGTATGTATGAAAGTAAGTCCAGGTGTATGTATGTAAGGAGGATCCAGTTGAGATGGGCGGCATTCGGTAAACTTTCGGACGATATGGACTATAACTAAGAAGGCTATGCATAAAATACAAGTAGCACAGATAGCGATAGTAGAAGTAGCCAAGACCGAGTTAAGAACATCGAACTAAACGTTGCACCAAGGTGCGAGACGATATTTTCTCCGTTACCAAACTCAAGTGGAACTGGGCAGGAGATGTTTCCAGGTAAAGTGATGGCAGGAGGATTAAAATTCCAACGGATTTTTCGTTCGATGAAGGAGCAAGAGCACCTGCCCGTCTAGCTCGTTGGGTGAACGATATTCGGAAGATTGCGAGTTGCACTTCTGGGTTAGATTTGCTCAGGCCCAGGGTAAATGGCTTGAAGAGAGGCTTAGGCCAATTGAACTGAAATTGTGTTTAAGTACAGTTAACCATTGGAACCCTAGGCTACGAGAACCTTTTCAAAATGACAAGCAGTTAGAGATTTTTTTCCATTTGATTTATGGTGTCACTGTGACATAGTTCTTGAGCGGCCTAGGGTTCTAATTAGTGGTGTACGTAGATACGCGAGTCGGATGACAATGCAATAAAATGATATCGTGGAGCTGATGATGAAGTCCGAATGTGGCACAGGAAATCGCGATCCAAACGAAATTTTAATAAACTAAAAATATGAAGATACATGTATGCAGTTGATGTAGTTATGAAAGGGATGTAAATAGTTCCGAATAAGTTAAGTATATTGTCTCAGCGACTATATGTTTATAACCTAGCCAAAGTGAATCCTGTATTTGTCTTAGAGCGTAGGGAGTATTTCCACGCATGTGGTTTACAGACTCAAACACAGAGAACCGTAATTACTGTAATTAGCCTTTGTGTGTCGATTAGGAATGACTTACACTAGGGTCTTCGCTGTGACGTCGTAAACTGAGAGCCACTGAAAACCACTATCGACATGTTGCCTCTCTGTTGCCCTAAAAATTCGTACGCAAGTGTGACAGGGATGCAACACGTATATCGTGGTTTGTAGTAGGCCTTCTGGGTAGCCTCGGTCTGACTTCATACTTTTCATAGTAAAATGCAGTGTTGGATTCTCTGGAGTCTTATCCTGGACCCGGCATGGTGTAACGTCCTTCGTTCATATTTTATTTACTAAGATCCCAGAATGCGATCCATTTTAGATTCAGCTTGTCAATTTTAGATAGTTATTATATGGAACTGACACATTACAACAAAACAACTCATATTAAGGTCGATTGCAAAAAATTTTACATAGTTAACACGTTCGACGCCGGTGACACAGCGTGTGTGACTAACAAAATCTGATTTCTATGCCAGTAACACACATACGTGATCAGAGTAACCTTATTCTCATGCCACTAGCATAAATCAAGTTCTTCCTTCTATGCCAGTGCGATAGAAATACGAACGTTTTTGACACAAGTGCTGTGTCACTGGCATAAGAGTACAATCTGTTCAGTCACACACGCGTGTCAATGGCATAGGAGTTCTATCAGATAATTTCGATCGGCATAGTATTAGCACTTAGTGAAACAGTATTGGAGGCGAACGTGTTAAGGTCTTAATCAAAACAGAAATCATGTTCGTCAATTGAGTTACAAAAGTTAGCAATATGAATTATAGTACTCTGTCCAACAACCTTTATCAGTAGAAAAACGTGGGTAATTAAAAAAATATTAAGTTAATTGCGCATAGAAAATTTGAATTGGTCCGCTTTTATCAGTGTCAAAAGTTGTCACAAAAAAAACTTCGTAGCACTAAAAATATGACGTTTAATTTTGTTTCCATTAAAGGCCTTAAAATATGTAGGTATTCTTTTGCGATATACCCATTAAGTAGCAGATTGTTATACCCCCTAGTCCAAAAATACTCTGCAGGTTGGGAATTCAGTAGTAACTTATATTTTTCCCCTCACTAGCTCGTAAAACGCTCTTTTATCCTTTAATACGAGCAAAAACGCATCTTATTCACTTGTGAGGCAAAGTAATCTCTAATTCCTATGGCCCACTAATGTCTAGTATAAAGTGGATCTGTATGACCGTAGTAAACATGCGCAATCGGAGCTCGCGTGTTAAATTGGTCAATTCTCATGGGTGACTTTGTAAGCCATTGGCTATATTTAAGCTCTACTCTACGATACGTTTCGACATTAAGTTTTAAATGTTTTTTTTTTAAGTTAATTTACATGTGAATGAGATTTGTAATCATATTTCCTCGCAATAGTGAGGGGAAAAAAGTTGTATTACACTTAACGGCAAAGTTTGTTCAAATCTCGTGCCTTGAGACCTTCGCAATACTCAAGATTCCAGTTTTTGAACCACTCGCTACGCTCGTGGCTCCATTTTAGAATCTTTCCCTAGCTGAGGTCTCAATACTGGCACGACATTAAAACAACAACTTTTCCCCCTTGTATAATAAATAAATATTGTTTTTCACAGCCGCCTATGACTTCAATATTTATGCCGCGAGTGCAATGTATTATAATTTGACTTGCTGGCATGACACGTGGTTTGACCTGTCATCGTCGACCAATGTTTATTCTTTAGTTTTTAACAGCATCCGTGCCAATCTATTTAAGAAAACTGTGCCACAACGATTATGAAATACGAGGCGACTAATTGCTTTCTAAAATTCTTCTCTATTATTATCAGACATACTCGTACTTAACAATATCTATGCAGTTGTTTATATTATATTTATTTATTTTGTTATTGATATTTGATAGGTAAATTTCACTACCTACATTTTATGAATATAAATCTTTTTTTAAGTTAAGTTTATTATAGTCTCTTTTATGAATTGTACTTGATCAACGACTTATTAAATCGTAATTTGAAAGTTTCCCCTAAATGGCCGATTTAAAAGTATTGGCCGTTGGGTGGTCTATTTTTGATGTTGATATGGGAAAGTTAAAATGGTTCATATTCTTTAAAATGCCTAATTGAGTAAATAAAATAAACCCTTTGAGAAACATTGTGGCACTAGTGAAAAATCGTATAACTTATCGAGGTACGTGAAAATTATAAGTGTTAATACGCCGTTTTTCAAAATAAACCCAACCAACTATTTTAAATAAATGCCAACCCCCGTCTTGTCTTTCGTGAATGCGTGATAATGATAATCTAAGAATCATCAATCATAAAATTGTTGTCATTTGTTTTTGGCATCAATTTCCAGACTATACAGATGGAATGTCTACGTTGGAAGACTTGAAAGTGCCAAACAAAATTCTGATTTGAATATTCATATTCTTTGATTCATAATAATTGAAACGAGAATAAAAAACCTACATTAATCCTTCTTAAGGTGTGTCCAACCGGATATCCGCACTCCACTCGTTAGTTTCGCGCCATTTTGAAAAGAGTTCCATCACCGAACAGGAAGCGGGTAAACGTCACTCATAATGATTTATTGTTTGAATAATGGAATCGAGACTTACAAAGGAGTTGGTCTTTTGTGGCTCTATATTTGTGAGTAAGCTTAGGAATACATTAAGAGGGTTTGACTTGATTTTCTTTGTTACATTTAATATTGCTTATTTCTATATTTATGATACAGACGTACATTATCAACTCTTCACGTGCTTGGGTGTCGTCAAAGTCAAGAAACGAATTGACATTCATCTATTGAACATTAATAGCAGCAGGAGAGCGTCATCATAATGGACACATTACTGCTATCGCTAACCCGCATGCCCATCGTGGCGATTTTGGGCATTACATCCTAATGCGTCCAAAACCCATGATTAATAAGTAGGCTTAGGACTTTTCATAGCATATCGTGGTTCTAAAATCCTTGGAGCCGCTATGTGTAAAATTTTCGAAGTCAAAGTCAAAGCATATTGTAATATTAAATATACCTAATGATTTATACCTACTGTCACATCGTTACTGAATTAATTTTAATCGAACGTAATTAATTAAAAAAAACGAACATGTTTTCATAAAAAGTGCATACGAAATTAGTTACCTATATCAGAAATCATAAAAAAACTAGACAATTATTTATTTATCGTATGGCATAAGTACATTGTTCTCTACTTAAATTTTTAAATTACTTAATTTGAGATAAGCAACAGCATCCATCGATAGAGTTTTAAAGTCCGCCGTACTTCCGCTAAATTTGGTGATTGGGAACTCAAATATTATGTGATGTATTGTTTGATCTGGGCAGCCACACGGGCACTCTGCTGACTCGGACCAACCCCATCTGCACCAGAGGGAAGCGCAATTTCCAACTCCTGTCCTAATTCGGTTCAGCAGGCACCAGACTCGTCGGGGCGCGTCAAAACCCAACGGACGCTTCCCAGCGTTAAGTTCAAATATGTTCTTAGGAAGTGACCTGGCTTCCCATTCTGAAGTCCACGTGCATAGTAGGTTTTCTAGTGGTTTCAGGTCATAAAACTTAACTACGGGGGGCTGGCGGGACTTAAGTCTGAGGACTTTAAGCGCGTGGAGGTCCTGGTGTATAGGCAAGCCTGGGTTCTCGCGTATTTTAATGATTTCGCGGTCGAGGCACTTTTCACGTCTGAGGTTTGGTGGCAGGATGTGACTGAGCGCCGGTAGCCAGTATGTCGGAGTTGGTTTTAAGCACCCGCTGATCAGGCGCATCGTATGATTTAGCTGGACATCGACCACAGTAGTATGGGCACTATTTAACCATGCTGCAGAGCAGTATTCAGCAGTAGAATAAACCAAAGAGAGTGCAGTGGTTCGGAGCGTGGCGGCTCTAGCACCCCATGTCGTTCCCGTAAGCTTCTGGATTATGCTGTTTCGAGTTTTTAATTTTGAGGACAGGTTATACAGATGTTCTTTGAAATTGAGGCTCCTATCCAAGGTGACTCCCAGATATTTAGGGAAGAAGTTGTGCCGAAGAACCCTGTCCTTGAATTTTACTCTTAGCTCCTTTTTAGCCAATTTGTTGCACAGATGGAAGCATGATACCTCTGTCTTTGAAGAGCTAGGGCATAGACGCCATCGGGAGAAGTAGTCATCCAGTAGTGCCAGGTCCGACTCCAACGTAGCTTCAGCAGCCTGTATTTTGTCAACTTGCGTCACAAGTGCCAAGTCATCAGCATATGCAAATTTCCGCGATGCGGTATTGGGCAGATAGTGAGTGTACAAGTTAAACAGGAGTGGTGCCAGTACAGATCCTTGGGGGAGACCGTTGTTGAGTACTTTAACGGAACTACACTTCCCACCCAGATGAACCTGGAATGTTCTGTTACTCAGTGCATTTTTCCAGGAGCCTGTAGATTTTTAAGCAAGGCACAATTTTGAGGAATTTGTACAGTAGGCCATGGCGCCACACAGTATCGTACGCGGCCGTCAGGTCCACAAAGGCAGCAGCGGATTTCTTGTTGCATTGGAAACCATTCTCAATGTGGGTCGTCAGTGCCAAGACCTGGTCAGAGCAGTTCCTATGCGGACGAAATCCAGCCTGTTCTTGCGGGATAGCAGCGTTAATAGTGCTGGATATGCGATTGTAAACTATCCGTTTCTTATAGTTTATAGACGACACTTAAGAGCGATATCGGTCTGTAGCTGCAAGGCATGTCTTCTGGTTTCCCCGGTTTCAGAATAGCTATTATTTTGGCTCTCTTCAGTAAGCTTGGAATATTTCCTGAGTCTATGATGTTGGAGAAGAACTGAGCAAGCCATTTCCGGGTGCGTGGGCCACTATGCTGAATGAACTCAGGGAGTAATTCATCGTAGCCGCAGGCCTTGTTAGCTGCGATATGCTTAATAGCCCTAGAAACCTCATCCTCTGAAACAGGGTGGCTAAAATTGTCGTTGGCTTTTGTGGTCATTTTAAGTTTTTGAAGCTCGGTGCGCGTAGACCGGGTGTGTTGCTTGTGGCTAGGTGCTTTCGACAGCTTACGTATCCTGTCAGCCAGTGCGTTAGGGTTCAGCTTAGGTTGACACTTATGGGAAATAGTGCCCTTTGAGAGGCGGTTAAGGGTATGCCAAGCTTTGCGACTGGAGTGAGCGAAGTTCATGGAGTTCACTGTTTGTTCCCACTTTTCTCTGCGGGCCGTATCCAAGGACTCAATCAGTCTATTAGCTACCTCAACAACGACAATTAGTGTTCAAAACAAACTAGGAAAAGTCTTAAATCGGAAATAGCGATGAAAATGGCGAAAGTATCATACTGTTTTTCTCGAAAGTTTCGAATCATTCGTATAAATTACATGTAACTTCCGAACAAGAAACAAAACTGACGTTACCTTTGAAGTAAATAGACTTCACTTCACGTGGACATCACATAGAGCATAGATTTATGATTCCAATTTATAAGTATTTTATCATAATTTATAATTTAAACTGTATAGTCAACTGATATTGAGATTTACTCTGAGCAAAATGAAAAGTCACGTGTTTGTACGAGAGCCAATACATTCGGAGTATCATAATTCAATAAAATAATGCAAAAAAAAAGTATTTTACACGTAAAACACTGAAAGATGCGAAAGGTTAAATCGAAGCTCTGTAACGAAATATACTGTATGTTTGTTCTTTCGTGTTATTTTCATAGCTAATCAGAACCCTGATTTCGATGACATTCGAAATTTGGTCATAATGTAGGTACCATAATAAAGAAATACCACGATACCTCGAGAACACGACATTAACGACGTTTATTTTTGACACACAAAAGACCTTAAAGACAATGTGAAGAATGATTTGTAAAGTAATTTTGGTTTGATTTGTTAAGTAAAGCGATGCGAGTTAATATTATAGCTTTTGTATCGACCGATAAAGTTTCATTTGCTGCAATTATCGTTCAGAGATCGAAAAAATGTGTGTCATTGTCAGCAATAATATGGACATGAGTCCAAAGTTGATTAAATGAATAATAAAACGAATAATTTCTTAAATTGTGATTTTGAAGCTTTAAGGTGGCTATTCGAAAAGGTTTTCATAGTTAGGGAACATACCCATACTACGTGACCTGTTTAGGGGGGGGGGGGAGGGGGTCCGTCCAAGTACCACTCTTGGTCACCAGGGGGAGGGGGGGGTTCTGGTATCTTGTTACGTGACTAGTATATTTTGTAATAATGTAATTTAAATTGGATTTACACGGCACCGGTTTTCCCATCACTACAATTTTTAACTAAAAGTACAATTCTACAATTGAAATTGACTATTTAACCTACGCTTGCACTCTCGCATTCGCTTTTTTCATAGACCAAAAAATACTACGTGAAAACTAGGGGGGGGGGGTTTG
>JALPQI010000016.1:0-17578 GCA_025490895.1 Thaumatotibia leucotreta | reverse complement strand
TATGCGCTTACCGAATGGCACCTTGGCTAAGCGACTTTTATTGATAGTCAATAATATTTAGTCATATAAGGAATTGGTAATAAATAGGAAACTTAAACAGCCATTTAATGTTCGGTATTATTTTACACCCTTTCTGAAAAATAAGTATCTCGAGAAACTGTGGCCTAACTCCTGTACTGAGCTCTGATCTGAATGTAATTACCAAATTAAAAAAAAACACTTCCACCGATTTCTCCAAGATCCCATCATCAGATCCCGACTTGGTGTTCAACCAATGTGAGATTATATCCATTCGATCAAAAAAAAATTAAAATCGGTTCCACGATTCTCGGAATATCGGTGCATCATGTGTTCATGATAACGAACAACCAGTCTCTATGGGGCTCATGATATATCGATATGAAACTGGCTGATCAGCAATTCATGAAAATTGTTTTTTGTATTTCGAGATTTCAATACGAGGCCAAGGAAAATTGTTCGTTATAATGAAGTTATCAGTAACTAATTTTAAAACAGACATGAAAGAGCATTCGAGGGAAAACCGACGCAGCGCTGACCGGTCGGGCGGCCGAGATACCGACGGGCGGATGTCGTGGATACGGATCTGCGGGAGCTCCAGGTCGAAGACTGGCGAGAAATTGCTGAGAACCGGAGTCAGTGGTGAACAGTCGAGTTGGCCAAGACTTACTTTGGGTCGTTGCGCCAGAGGAGTGAGTGAGTTTGAAAACCACGTAGGTATACAAAAAAAAACGGTTAAACTCAGGACCTACTTTTTTATAGTCGGTTATAAGTGAAGCCTGCATTTGTTTACCCGCCTGTCAACCGTTTTGTTGCCGCGACTCTAATTTGAGCTAGACTCGGAGTGTACGGTACTTGTTACGTTACAATTTGGTCATCGTTTTTTTGCTACGGTACCGGCATTACCGCGTCGCGGTCTGTAGATCTGTGCCTCTAGCGGGGGTTGAATGAAGGAAAATTATTAAGGTACAAAGGCAAAATAATGTGTAATGTGTACTAGGGTAATTCCGAATGTCAAAGAACGCTGGATAATTTCGAAAGGAGAAACTTAATACAAGTGTTTATATACAACAGGTGATTTTCCTGTGATTTTCGGAATTACCCTTAGGCACATATTGCACTTTAATGCTGTGCAGTAAGAGCGTCGTAACATATTTATGAGGGTTCTTTCGATACATAATGTTTGCACTTGACTGTACCATTGCAAGATTGTCACTATCTCTTACGAGCAATTATTATTTATGAAGATAAAGTAAATGTAAGTATTAAAAAAAAAATTACCCATTTCGCAATTTCGTTATAGATTTTGCTTCATTTTTTACATTCTGGTATTGCATACAATGTCCTGGATATGTACGGAATGGTCGGCCTAAAACTATGGTACTTATGTAGTAAGTTATTTTTGAACACCGCAGTTTCTGTTCACTATAATCAATAAGGAAAGTTTAGTATTAACATATGTTAGTCATTAATGATATTTTAACCCTTAAATCGACAACGACACTTTTTTTGAAAAAATACATAAAACTATAGTTTTTATGCCTATTTAAATGATTTTAAATAACAGAAAATTAATAAAAAAATCGCTTATGGATAGTTTTTCAGAAATCATATGTCAAGTATGTTGCACGTTGCCAACTATGCAGTGAATAGGTATTGGGCTTGAACGTCCAGTATTTTTGCCATTGCCAATTGTACGGTTAATTTAGTTTATTATATTTTTAATTTTTTTTTACATATATTACATGAAACAAGATATTTTATGTCAAAATCCTTATTAAAAAATTTATAATTTCAATAAGTAAGTAGTAATATCTTAGAACCTGTGGACTACAAATGAAAAAAAAAAAGGGAGACTGAAATTCAAGGCTGACATAGAATAATATAAGTTTTTATAAATGGTAAAATATAAATTCCTCGTGGTTCTATGTCAGCCTTTGATTTCAGTGTATCTTTTTTCCATTTGTAGTTCACAGGTTCTACGATTAAGGTTCACAATTTAGTAAAATCAATGCATTTAGAGCGGCTTAGTTTACTTGGCTCATGGCATAATCAACAGCGATGTCCGAAACCGAATGATGTCCTTATAATACGGGAAGCAAAACTTTTTTCAGATTGACTTTTGTTTAAATGTTTGTTGGACTTAAATAAAAGAAATTAAGTCACTCCAATGAAAAATCAATACTGGGAGTCACTGAAAATATGCTGTTTTCTGTACTGCTGTGCAGCATCTTCCTCGTCTGAGTTTTCGGCATCTAGGAAACTTTTTTTGGACTTGAAATCACACAGCTTTATTAGAAATACATTACATAAAAATAATATATAAAATAAATAATAATTCTTTGATATATTGGGCAGCAAAAGCTCATTGAGTGCGAAGATCTATTTCGTTATTAGTACCTACGTCGTTATGAGTAGTATGTAAAAAAATGGCCATATAGCGATATTATGATATAGATGTTATTGCAGGTCACTTAGTACTGGTTTTTACATAAAAAGTGTCCCATTTTCATTTGATTTGAGTGGTTTTACTCGAAATTATAATGTGTTGATGAAGCACGGCAACATTGGCAACGAGAAAAATACTGGACATAGTTAAAACACCGTATCATTGGCAACGGGAAAAATACTGGACATAGCAACAACAACATAAAACATGGCGTAGTTGCCAACGGGAAAAATACTAGACATTCTACTTTGCAAGTAATAAACTCATTGATGAACTGTGTTAGAAGTTTCAAGTAAACAGAAATATGTACTTCAAGTATTTAGTTAAATAGATGTGCAAATTAAACAATACCTTATCATACAAAATGACGAAAAAAAAATTTGTTAACGTTAGGCCGGGCGACGTGTCCTTCCCAATTGGGTATCTTGGCGGCGATTTATGACAAACTAGCGTTTCTGTTGGCTCGACACATTTTTTTTTCAGAATAATAATCATTATGCAATACACTTACACTGCTTAGTTTTCGCTTCAGCGTTTTGGTTTCTTGTGTAGATTTTTGTATTTGGGATGTCTAGTATTTTACCCGGTATCGAATTAAGGGTTAAGTAGGTATATGTACGCCAATTAGCAAATAGAATACAATAGAAATAAGTTTATTCGTAACAAACACAAAAACCACAATATATAGAAATGAAGAAAAATAAAAAATGAATGCTACGAAATGGCCTCAACAATGTGCCAGCGCTGGTCTTCCGATGAAGCCATCACGTGGAAAACAGTTTCACGGCAAGTAACAACTACTACTACTGGATAACTCCTGCGCTTAAAATATATCTCACTAGTAAGTCTAGTAACAAACAATACCCGACATTTTTATACCAAATTATATCAAATAAAACCCCCAGTAGAGGTGCATCTGTACCGTAGCAGTGTACGGTTCATTTGTTTAAAGGGACAACTTCTCAGGCGTACGGGATTCCCAGGGAAAATGAAATAAAACCTATCCGCAGAACCAGTTAAGTGCAGCGGTCTTTGAATAACATTATCGAGAACAATACGGGTGAGAAAAAACAAGAAATCTAAGCATCTAACCTAAACTGATATGAGAAAGCCATAATGAGATTGAAGGATTAAATGTCGAAAACAGGTGTGAAATTTTTATTTTTAGTACAGATGGTGCCTTTTTTAGGCTCTAGTGCGAGAAGTGGGTCATTTTACGTCAGGTTCAAAACTTCGGAGGACTATCTGTACTAAAAAACGTCGTACGAAACACGTGCAAAAACGAAATTCGGTCGTGTTTTAAAACATCGCCACTCGTTTCGAATTTCATGTTTTTCGCACTTGTGTCGTAATATACTATTTTAATGTCGCCGGATTTTTAGTTTGCACCTTCCAGTCCGGAGGTACTGGTACATAATATTTTCTTCGGTTACCGCGAGGATTACTCATGAAATAAAACTATGAAAACGGATAAACTCGCGTATATATAGTAGTATTATTTTTAATGTCAACAAATACATATCATCAGCCTATCTCTATCCACTGCTGGTTGTATTATTAAATTAAAATATTATTATATGATTTTACGATTTAATAATTTTTAGTGACGACGGTAAGAATACATTTGTCATCACCCCAACTCTTCACGCAGGAGCCGTAAGAGCTGACTAAGCGATTGAAGTGTCACTGACCATTCTTTGAAAGAAGATTGCCGAGCGTGGCGATTATGGGCATTTACATCCTAATGTGTTCATACGCATAGCTAATAAGAGAAGCCTTTGTCTGGCAGTGGGCTGATGATGTACGATTAGCTAGTTCATTCAATAACTAAACACATTAAACAATATGCTTTCGTGTATCTTTTAAAACTCTAGAAAGAAACTGTCGCCTTCTGTATATTTTACGATTCTCCTATGTAATACCTACAACTCGTACAAGAGATTGCATCACTCCAAATCTTATTTATACAATGCGACAACGTTTATGATTATTCGTCTGTAAAAAAGAATTGTTACTTTTCCTACATCAATCTCCAGTGTTTTTACGAATTCCATCATAGTAATGTAGACAGATCGCATTACTTTGTACTTTAGAGATGCCAAAAGAAATATATCTGATGTCTCGGAGTATTTTATTTCAGAAACAAATGAGAATCGACACACATAAGGTTTGACAACAAATGACAAACGTAATGTTCGATACAGATGTACCTATTAAATCCGTTCTCATTTCCATTTCCGAGAGGTTCGTATTTCTATTTTTGTAATAATTCACTTGTACAAATTGTACTGAACCCAACCCTAGTCAGAAGAATTTACGGTAGGTACAACATTTTTTTCTCTGTGAATAGTGTGTTTATCAACTTAACCCTTAATTTGGCAAATTTCAAGAAAAGCGTACGTTCTAGCCTCCTCGCCATTGTATAGAGCAGAAAATTCTGTCTTAAAAGAAAAATACAAAAAAGTGGATCGAAGACTATGTTCATTGTGGCATACATTGCCAAATTAAGGCGCGTTCATTATTAAATAGGTAATTTAATACTTTGTGCTTTTACCATCTCGCTGACAATATTATAGGTGAAGTCAGCAAAGGTATTTGGTAACCGTCACCCCTAACTATAGTATAAGTTACTATTATAACGTCACGTAAACTCAATCCGTTTCAGTTATGGGCTCACAAGATATGACAGAAGTTCTTCGTATTATTTAAATTGTGTGAAACACCCATTTAGGAGTATTGCCAGCAGTGTTGCCAGTGTTGCTGGTGAGTGCATAGTTTTTAGTATTTATTCCAAAAATATTTGTTCCTAAGTCATGGATGTTTTCTATGTAATTATGTAATATGTTTATATTAACGTAATTATGTAGGTACGTCGTTTAGTACCCTCATGTTCATTGCGGGCAGAAACTTTAATGAAGTTGTTGTTAGGCATATCAACTCGTGGTCTATAAATATCTGCTAGCCTGTTAGCGTGAGTTGCGTTAGTTGAGTGTACAGTTTGACTACGTAGATTTGTACGATTATCCCATGATATTTATTTATTATTGCTCATTTTAACCTTTTTTTGACACATCGCCTTCCACAAATGTCTGCAATTGACTAAATCGCATGGTCAACTGTCATGTTTTAGGGTACCTTTCCACTAAAACTACCTATGATATGTGGATACCTAAGGCCAATTATTCGACAAGACTGTTTCACACAATGTTACAGTCCATTTACAGAGTTTAAGCGCGAATTTGTACGCGCCAGTCATATTTAGCTAGTCAAACGCAGCGTAGGACGTCCACCCACAAGATGGACAGACGACCTTATGAAGGTCGCCGGGACACGCTGGATGCAGGTCGCATCTAACCGGTACATGTGGAGGTCCAGAGGGTAGGCCTATGTTCAGCAGTGGACGTCTTATGGCTGAGATGAAGATGATGATGAATCATATTCACACAGCGTAGGACATCGTTTTTGCTCGCGCAAATCTATAATGGTGGATATAAGAGGACCTACCGCGAACCACAAACGAAGTGCCTCTCTCTCGCACTCGTGAATTCGTACGTAAGTCTAACAAGGAGGCAACCACAGAATTATATTTGGATAGAAGAAACAAGTTCATTCATTTGTAGGTATAGCGGCCGAGCGAGCGTGTCAGATTTTCTACCGAAGTTGTTACTTGCCTATGATTTTAAATGTGTATCAGGCCCTTGAGTATTCATATTTTTTTGCGTTGTTGCGATTAATATTACTTAAGGAGGCATTATTAATGTTTTTGTTCACTTCAACTTACAAAATTTGACGCCCGAAAGCTGCAAGCTACGATTAAAGACGGACAACTCAGTTCACTGAGTTCATTTGACACGCTAAATAGATACGTTTGCTTGATCTATGGTATACAAGTATAGTATAGTATGGTATAGTGTATATGACATCTGTGGAGGCAACACTTCGTTCCTGGTTCGCGGTAGGGCCTCAGACACGTACAGTCAAAGAAAAAATAAGGTGTACACAAAAATATTCAAAAATATGTCCCAGTACACTCTAATTCTGTGTAATAAGAACATCTCGCAGCATAATTATTTATGAGCGGATTCTTTCGATACTTGTTTTTGCACTTGACTGTATAGCATACCTCTAGTTGGAAGGCACACTTAACGTGTTTTGATACTAAAGTAGGTAGGTACCCAAACTAAGCAAAACAATATTACAATTTCTGCGTTTTACATTAAATAACCAATACAAAGTGACCCCAAACCGCGAAACAAACATCTCAGAATCCGTATTTTCTGGAAGCAAGTAATTTATTCATTGAATTGTTTTAAGACCAAATTCGGAGTTTTATGTTTCTATTTGTTTCGTGAAGGCATTGATTAGGTATAAATGGTATAATCTTAACGCCATTTGCGTGCACTAATCATCATCATCATCATTTCAGCCAAAAGACGTCCACTGCTGCCTCCCCCAATGATCGCCAATATGACCGGTTCTGCGCTGCTTGCCTCCAGCGGGTTCCCGCGACCTTGACCAGGCCGTCGGACCATCTTGTGAGAGGTCTGCCCACACTGCGTCTTCCGGTACGTGGTCGCCAGTCCAGCAGTTTCTGGTCCCATCGCCCATCTAATCTTCTGGCGATGTGCCCAGCCCACTGCCACTTAAGTCTGGCAATTCTGAGAGCAATGTCGGTGACTTTGGTCCTCTTGCGGATCTCCTCGTTTTTAGGGTTCCGTAGCCAAAATGGCAAAAACGGAACCCTTATAGATTCGTCATGTCCGTCTGTCCGTCTGTCCGTCTGTCACAGCCGATTTACTCGGAAACTATAAGTGCTACGGTAACGAAATTTGGTGAGAATATGTGTTGTATGAACCGCTACAGGATTATGATACTAAATTGTAAAAAAAACCATTGGGGTGGGGGCCCTCCATACATGTAACTGAGGGATAGAAATTTTTTTTTAGTTTTACATAAGCGTGTGGGGTATAAATAGAAAGGTCTTTGAAAATGATATGAAGGTTTATACATCACATTTTTATTTAAGCAAATCGTTTTCGAGATATCAGCTCTCAAAGTCTGAAAAATGTGTCCCCCCCCCCTCTATTTTTTAAACTACGCGATATAAAATTCTGAAAAAAATATATGTTATGCACATTAATAAACTCTATCAACGATTTTTGGTATGATTAAATTATCTCCTATAGTTTTTGAGGTAGGGATTTAACTGTATTTTTTTTATAATAAATTGATAATGGTACGGAACCCTTTGCGCGCGAGTCCGACTCGCACTTGGCCGGTTTTTTTATTCCATCACGCAAGGAAACTCCGAGCGGGCACTAATAAGAGAGAATAAACCGATTGCAATCGAGGTTCCTAATCTACTTATAACCAGCCGGGGGCTGGTCGTTCAAATTAGCCGATGCTCCACAGAAAATAATTTTTTTTTTATTCGCGTGAAAAAATCTTCCACTTTTTCCTAATTGGAATACGATACTGAACATACCCTTAAACGAAGAAAAACCATAAAAAATTCAAAATTGTGAGTAGGTAGGTACCGATATTATATTAGCGTTCACTTATTGGCACTTAACGGATACGACTTTATCGTGCCATATCTAAATAAAATAACAAATCAAAAAATGTTAGTACATTTTGAATCAGTCCCTTGAGCTTGATTTATGTCGACGAGATGAATTTTAATTTCTCACCGTGCATTTGTTCGAGCGGAAAGATAAATTTGCGAAGGTATCGACAATGATAAATTTATTTTACGAATGCTTATTTATGGAAAGATTAATTTTCTTTTTATCGAGAAAACAAGTGTGTAAAAAGACATCAATATACAAGGAAATATATTTTGATGTTTACGCGTATTTTTTTTTAATAAATGTTCTAGTTCGTATTCATCATGCAGCAAATAAGTAAAAATATGTAATGGCTTGACTTGGCTTATGAAGGTCCAACTTTTGCCGTACTTTAGTTTGCTACGCATAACTCGCACTTGCGTATTTGACAGAACGTGACGGCGAGGACAAAAAACGATAAACACGTGACCATAGTAAGCCTTGATTTATTTTACAACAGCATGCTTTAACATAAGTAATGGATGATACTTCATGATCATGAATTCATGATACTTCCATCATAAAATAGCGCCAAATTCATAATTCACCGGCCACTAATAGTACATTGTGTATTAAGCCCAAGCCGAAGGCGCGGGCTTTACTTCACACGAGTTCATAATTCTTGTACCGCCCGTGGCACACACAATGTTTTTCATCACACCAGTGAGGCAAAAAAAGTAAATAAAACAATATATTTTCACAAATATAATTTCATCGCCGCAGCGCATTGGCGCACTTACCGAACGAGTGTGATGAAAAAACTTTGAACGCCCCGTTGGTATAAGTCATATTAAGCAGCTTTTAATTAAAACTATACTTAATACCTCCAATCCAACCACGAATTTGGGTCATACAGATTTTTTGCATCCATATTGGCACTTATACAATTTTTTCTTCGAATATTTTCACTAATAATACCGTTTTTTACTCATAATCATCATTACTCCGAAAATTTTATCTCATACTTTTTTTCTTACAAAAAATTATACTTCTACCTACAATGTTCATAACGATTTTTATTTCGAAATTTTATCCTTCTAAAGTCGTCAAGTAGATTAATCTATACCCAGAAAGTTATTTGAAATAAATTGCTTATTTATAAACATTTTCCCATTAGGTTCCCCCGTTGTGGTATAATTATTTTATGAATAATTCTATATGATATAAACTATGTAGTCATAATGGGCTTTGTGCAGAAACTGTTGTGGCATACTCAACTTTAGCATATTTCGTTGTGGCAGATTTCGAGTTGTTCGAATATTATTCGAGCATAATTTCGATGCTCCTATTTATGATGAGGCATAATCTGGATGTGCATAAAAAGTATCGGCATAGTTTGTTTTAGCATAACAGAGAAGGAATAATTACAACCTCTCAATATAATCGAGGTAGTAGTAATATTCTGTACGTTACTTAACTGAGCTGAGTACTTTGTAAGTTGCTAAAAAAAAATAACCTCGAAGACTAAGGCGGGAGCAAAGCTCCCGCCTTGGTCTTCTAACCTAACCTATCCGAGTCGGATCTGCCCCGGAAGGTTTTGTTCGCTCGCTTCGCTCGCTCACTGCAGACATTTTTCACTCGCATCAAATTCTGCCTGACGAAAAATGCAAGTTTCGAACGCTATATGCTCAAAAAAATATTCAAATCTAATTTCTGTAAAAATAATTTTCGAAATATTGTTATTTATGCCAAGTGATGTTTCTGCCTCATTAAGATGATGCCAAAATAGATTATGCCAAATCTGTTATGTCCTAAGCGTTTCGGACAAAAAAAGTTATGCCAGATAGAGGGAACCCGTTTAGTACAGTACTCTGCCACAACCTGATTTGTGCAGGTAGCTAGTGTTTACAGTAATAGTACGATTTATATTTAATTAAACAAAAATAATTCATACATAAAACCAGTAAAGGAAAAATAAATATAACATTAGAGTATATAGCATAAAATAAGTATAGTGAAAAACTATATAAACATAAAAGTTAGTACTAAAAATATATATGAAAAACATCATTATGGGGTCCATATTGGCACTTATACAATTTTTTCTTCGAATATTTTTACTAATACCGTTTTTTACTCATAATCATCATTACTCCGAAAATTTTATCTCATACTTTTTTTCTTACTAAAAATTATACTTCTACCTACAATGTTCATAACGATTTTTATTTCGAAATTTTATCCTTCTAAAGTCGTCACGTAGATTAATCTGTACTCATAAAGTTATTTGAAATAAATTGTTTATTTATAAACATTTTCCCATTAGGTTCACTCTGTTGTGGTTCTTTTATGAATAACATAAACTATGTAGTCATAATGGGCTTTATGCAGAAACTGTTGTTTCATACTCAACTTTAGCATATTTCTTTGTGGCAGATTTCGAGTTGTTCGAATACTATTCGAGCATAATTTCGATGCTCCTATTTATTTATGATGAGGCATAATCTGGATGTGTATAAAAAGTATCGGCATAGTTTGTTTTAGCATAACAGAGAAGGAATAATTACAACCTCTCAATATAATCGAGGTAGTAGTAATATTCTGTACGTTACTTACTGTGTTACTGAGCTGAGTACTTTCTAGGTTGCTAAAAAAAAATAACCTCGAAGACTAAGGCGGGAGCAAAGCTCCCGCCTTAGTCTTCTAACCTAACCTATCCGAGTCGGGTCTGCCCCGGAAGGTTTTGTTCGCTCGCTTCGCTCGCTCACTGCAGAAATTTTCACCCTCACAGCAAATTCTGCCTGACGAAAAAGGCAAGTTTCGAACATGTGGCTATATGCCCAAAAAAAAATGCAAATCTAATTTCTGTATTATAACACTCGGCGTAAATATTGATATGCCAAGATAGTTTCGGAAAATAATATTCGAAATATTGTTATTTAAGCCAAGTGATCTTTCTGTCTCATTAAGTTGCTGCCAAAATAAATTATACCAAGTCTGTTATGTCCTAAGCGTTTCGAACAAAAAAAGTTTAGAGGGAACCCGTTTAGTACAGTACCTACTCTGCCACAACCTGATTTGTGCAGGTAGCTAGTTTACAGTAATAGTACGATTTATATTTAATTAAACAAAAATAATTCATACATAAAACCAGTACAGATAAAAATAAATACCTGTAACATAAGAATATATAGCATAAAATAAGTATAGTGAAAAATTATAATAATATAAACATAAAAGTTAGTACTACAAATATGTATGAAAAACAATATTATGAACATAAATAATTCTATGTGATGATAATTATGAACAAAGATTATTCTAAATACTGATCATTATGAAGTTAAATTGTATAAGAAAAAATTTCGGAGTTCCAATAATCTAAGTTGCAATTTTATAAATACTTTGGCGCACCCAACATTATGAAATGCCGCCAGCATCCTCGGTACAATGCCACAAGGGCCAATCTTAGATATAGGTTAGGTTAAGTAGATTAGTTAGATTTAATCTATGTACATAAATTGTAGTTTTGAAAATAAATATATTAAAAAATATATAAAAAAAAAACATTATGAACATAAATAATTCTAAGTGATGATAATTATGAACAAAGATTACTTCTAAATACCGATCATTATGATGTTAAATTGTATAAGAAAAATTTTCGGAGTTCCAATAATCTAAGTTGCAATTTTATAAATACTTTGGCGCACCCAGATTTTGTATATGAGTTAGTTTACAAATCTTTCCTGTGGACATATGAAAGTTAAGGGTTATTGGACGAAAACAAGCCTATAAGTGGCATTTGTTAAGAATAATTTGGTCAAAACCTAATTTGTATGTCCCAGAACATGATGTCATCTAATATTTGAATGAAATGAGCTTAGGTATCTACATGATTTGATAAATAATTTAGATATTTTTTTTAGATCCGATAAATGTTTTTATGCTAAAGATTTTGAAACTTTTTGACATGTAAATTCAACCATTACATTTAAACATAAATTAAACATGTAATTCCAAATGCAGCTACACAATAGGACATTAAAGAACCTTAGAAAGTTCACAAGAGAGCCGTTGAAAGGTTTATTTCTCTATAAAACTTTATTAACACTTCTTTAAGCGCTGGATAACGAACGTTATAAATTGCGAAGACACGTATAGCGAGGCCATGAAGGTGATGTATGATACTACATACGAGTAATATACCTATGTGATCACCATGACCTATTTAGTATTAGATTCGTGAGTAGGTACAGACTAACCTCCTTATTTATAAACGTCTCTCAACTTAGCAAGCCGGTAAGTATTGTTTTTCCTTTTCGTTCTTATAAACATATTGACCGAAAGGGACCTACAATACTTAGCGACTTGTATGCGACGCTGCGACCATAATACTCGTATAACATGGACGTCTAACGCCAGCTCAAAAATGCCTCCAAAAACAATTGTTCAATTGTGCCAAGATGGGCAGGACATGACATAGCGCACATATTTCGGCGCAACATCTTTGACAAATGTTTATATAATAGGTACTTTGATGGACCAACCACAACTATTTTTAATAGGCGGTTTAAGTTTTTATATGTTGGTATTGAAACTCATTACCATGATGCATTGAAGAGAGGGTGACACTTGTCAACTAAAATTCAGGACCGTTTTTGAAAAGCAATTTAGTATGGCGTGCTGCTTCCTTGTTTCATTTGTTCGTAGATGCGACGTTTATGTCTAAAGGACCTCCTTTCGATTCCTTTTGCTCATGCCAATACAAGATGGAGTAAGTAAGAATAGGATGGACAGAAAGTCTACTTTAAGCTCACGGCGCCAGCTCATGGTAAATACTGTAATCTAATAGCACAGATGCAGCGGCCCTACCGTGAACTTCGAAATCCGCAAATTCAATCCGAGGATTGGTCTCTTTCACTCTAATGACGCCTTCGTTGAAGTGACAGAGAAAAATCCTCGAAACTTACGAACTTCGATTTTCGCGGTAGTAGGCCAGGACCTCTCACTGAAAAATCCCCCACCCATTAAAAAACTACTCATAGAAAAGTAATAGAAGTAGTAGTCGGACCACTTGGGCCAATTTAAACTTTTCAATGAGTAGCTATAGCTTGGCCCGATTAAGAGCTTGGCGACTTTTTGTACAGACAAAGTGTCTCACATCGCATGCAGGGATTGCAGGGTTATTACATTAATGATGTGGACTGTTAAGAGGCGTCAAATACAATTAAATAAATAGCTTTAAAGGCCAAACCACACAGGATCCGTTTGCAGCACTTGCGTGTACGCGTGTGCGTGGCGTGTGCGTTGTAACTTACGTAAATGTCATATTAGATTGCATACCGTTAGCGTGGCGTGCACGTGCGCACGACCAGCAAGAGGTGTGACATCTTTTATGACATTGAAGTATATAAGCTACAACGCGCACGCCACGCATACGCGCACGCACACGTGCTACACACGCATCCGGTGTGGCTTGGTCTTAAGAGCACTTATTTTTATGATCAATGATCGTTTTTTGGATTCCCCCTAGCGCGATTTCGCGTATAAAAAAATTACGGGTGTGACTATAAAATACTATTTAACACTATTGTGTTATACACACTAGAGCATACTTTATGTTATGAAACAGAAATGTGGCAATATAATAAAAGTTTGTTTTTCAAGTTACTATAGGAGACCCGCCGGGAGATCCAAAAACCCAATCACTGTTTATGATTGATTATTTGTAAGGTTGGGTTTATGTACATATTACTTCAGAAACTCATTATTGACGATTTTATGACTGTAGTTTATTGCCCGTATTAAATTTACACACTTTATATGAAATATACCTTATTAACAGAGTGATAAGGATGAAAGGAATGAATGAAAGCTTGGCCTGGTCCGTAACTATTAGTAGTTAGAGTAGAGTAGAGTCTACAAAACATAGATAATCTAACGAGCAAACTGGCATCGAGTCTACAAAATCATAGCAAAAGAAGGTACCTACTTAAAACTTAACATGTGATTGGCACAGCACTAAATGAGTTATGCTACGTATGCTGCCCCAGGATGCTTAGCCAAGTTGCCAATCGCTAGCGCTTGCTAGCGCATCGTAGTTTTCCCTCTCTGTCACTCCTTCATATTCGTGCGACAAAGAGGGGAAACTACGATGCGCTAGCAAGCGCTAGCGATTGGCAACTTGGCTAAGCACCCAGTAGCCGTAAAGTAAAGGATACGTTAGGTTTTACTCGATACGTAATGCGTTCTCTATCGCGCTCCCACTGACATAATAGGAGCGAGCGCGATGGCCTGCTTTACCTAGGTATCGAGTAAAACCTAATGTTACCGATACTTGCAAAGTCATGGTATGGCTACCGGTTCTTTTATTATTTTTACCACAACAATGTTTAATCTAGGTAAAATATACCTAACGTGTCATGCGTTAGGATATGACAGCATAATTTACCTTCCACTATCTAAAATCGATTCTGTTACACGGTACTCCAAACTGTTATCTGGCTGAACAACAGAGAATAGGAATACATTTTGTTTCTACAACAAATGGGACAGCAAAAATAACAATAACAAAAGAAACCATTCCGCCACAGGCAGCCATCGTTACGTTCAAATAAAGCTTCAAAAATGAAGCTCTCCTGAATTCATTTTTACCGGCAACGCTATTCCAGATATAGGTGAGAGGCGTAGGCGAGTCAAACGTTTTCGGTCACGGGGATGCTTCATCCTTTGTTGACGCTCATGCCCTCTTGTGTGACCTGGGTGGTTAGACAAGTTGCCAATCGCTAACGCTTAATCGTCAATCGTAAACGAATAGCAGCTAACTCTCTTTGTCGCACTAATAAGAAAGAGTGACAGAGGGGGAAAACTACGATACTCTACGAAGCGTTAGCGATTGGCAACTTGGCTAAGCATCCTGGGGCCCATTTCTCGAAAGCTTGTAACTTGTAATACAAGCGGAAGTCCTTATCTAATTAATAGTGTCAAAAAAAGACTTCCACTTGTATTACAAGTTACAAGCTTTTGAGAAATGGGCCACTGGTATAGGTAGCCTATCTTGTTCATAAGGAACACAACTGCACAACGGGTACGAGAGAATTGACACATAGGTAATTGTATCTAGGCGTTGGTACTGTATCTATGTAACATAAAATATGATATAACGCGTGGTCACGGCAGTAAGAATACATTTGCAAAGGGTTGTAGTAAGAATTTACTAAGTGTGACTAACCATTTATTTATTGAAGATTGATGATGGACTCACCACTGCGATTGTAAACTTGGCATTACCTTCGGCATACCGAATAAAAGAGGCTTTTATACCCCGTTGTAGACTGAAATAGTTAGGCTGATAATGGTGGTATGTGGTATAATATATGATGTACCTACTGGATTCATAAATAACAGTAGGTATGTTTTTCTACCACAAATCAGGGTGTTCGCAATCTGCTTCTCCTTCTGTGATAGTTAAATGTCCTTCACGTGTCCCTCAAAGACATTCCAAAAATTCCACCTAAAAAGTTGCCTCGTGGTTGCTTCCCCAGACTTTAACTTACCATCCTTCAAAGTAGTTGTGCTATCTTGAACAGTAGTTTGCATCTTTGCATCCAAAGTCACGTGTCATTTTTGGTTTCGAAATCCTTGTTTAGACCACAGTGTTCGACTTGCTAGTTTGGTGAGCCGAACGAATAAGTCACAGGGTATCTCCAAACAAAAGAAAAAGCTCATCGTGTATCTATGGCCTTTGCATGAGGTTTGCAAAAATTCACCAAACACTGAAAACGAAATCTACAGTACCTTTTCTAAGCTTCAAAGTGCATTGGCAACTAAACAGAATGAGCTTAGCGGTTGCAAAATGCCGAAACGAGAAACTGGAGTTTTCGAAATTTGAATTATTTTAGTTTTAAATTGTGCTGGACGACTGACAAGTTGGTTCGACTTTCTCTGAATCGAATCGTACGATATCGTAACTAATTAATACATTGTTTGGACAATACATGTGGAACAATGCCGTCGTTGGGACTTTTTCTTTTGCCGTGTATTGGATGCATTCCATTAGTTTGTAGACACACGTGTATATTAATACCTAACCTATGTATGTAATAGAAGTGCCGCATTGAAATCTAACGTCAGTATGGGAATATTAGGACACTCTGGTTAGCCCGACGTGACAATATCATAATTTTAGCCATAAGACGTCTACTGTTGAACGTAGGCCTCCCCTTTGGACCTCCACATACACCGGTTGGAAGCGACCTGCATCCAGCGTCTCCCGACGATCTTCCTAAAATCGTCTGTCCATCTCGTGGGTGGCCATCCTACAATGCGTTTGCCAAACTGTGAGCTTCAGTCGATACGCAATAAACAGATACCTAATACTATATAAAATATTGTTATGCAGCATCACTGACATTCAAACCTAATACAATAATTAACGAACCAGATTACTTTGACAATTATTATGGAGTCGTTAAAAGGTCGCTCAACAGCACGCCATAAACTGCCCTGCGGCTATAATAAATTAATGATTAAACGAACTTACCTGAAGTGAAGTTCTATCATAATTATACGAAGCGCCTCGTCCGAAGAGATTAGTAACTGTAGATATATATACACTTGTAGTTACGCCGGTAGGTGTCACCACTCTGCACTTAGTTTAGAGTTATTTTTAAATTTTTATTTTTTGATAAGTGGGTATGCCTATATTCTACTTATAGGCCGCCATCGCTTTATTCGTTCATTAAGTTGAGAGAAATGTTTTTACAAATATTGAATAGCACTTTATTGATTGATGTATTTTATATTATGACGTTAAGGGTGTGAGCGAAGCGATGGGAGGGGGGGGAGGTATGTTACTAATCTCTTCGGACGAGGCGCTTCGTATAATTATGATAGAACTTCACTTCAGGTAAGTTCGTTTAATCATTAATTATACTTCGCGCCTCGTCCTCGAGATTAGTAACTGTAGATATATATACACTTGTAGATTTTGAGAGTAATATATTATGATAAATCATCAATCAATGACATATTATAGAAATCAGTATTTTATACTATATCAAAAAGTATCACTACTACAGTATGTCTTCGTATGATAGTAGGTACTACCTATAATTAATTTCCAGATATTATGATACATTATAGAGTATACATTTTTAAACACTTTATTTACCTGCCACATGGTATTAATATTAGGATATAACAATTATATACAAATCATTTAGATAAATGAAAGCAAAAGCTGTACCTAACTGTAGTCATTATGAATTTATCATTAGGTACTTCTACTTAACTGATAAAAATATGACATTTTTACGTCATATACGCTCATTATAAGATACTGTAATTTATTATTTTTATGTATTTTTTTTTTTTTTTATTTTTTTTTTTTTTATTGGTATATACATTTTTTTTTTTTTTTTTTTTTAACAACATATTTATTGTATAATTATCGATTTATTCCTTGACATAAATAAGGGATCTTAATTTAATCAGCCGCATGACATGAACTTCGTATGTATAATTGTATATGCTATTATCATTTATTTAATACGGCTAGCGC
>JALPQI010000015.1:0-12145 GCA_025490895.1 Thaumatotibia leucotreta | reverse complement strand
CCTTCACTTCGAATAAACACTTCTGTCAGTAAACATCTTCATATATTTTATTTTTACAAATTATTTTATTTTCACTGAATATTCCAACACCGCGTTTAGCTAAACTTGTGAATGGTATCAAAATTGGGGGGGATCATAAAGAAAACTTTTGTGAAATATGTGTTAAAGCTAAAATGTCTAGAAAACCTTTCAAAAATAATAGAGTTAAAGCAAAATTCCCTTTAGACATTATTCATACCGACGTTTGCGGTCCCATTGAAATTCCCACATGGGATGATAAAAAGTATTTCATAACATTTTTGGACTATTTTACACATTTCTGTGTTGTTTATTTAATTACTTTTAAAAGTGAAGCCTTTGATAAAATAAAACAGTTTGTGACTCTAGCAGAAAATCATTTCAATACAAAAGTGAAGAAAATTAGATGCGACAACGGCCGCGAATACTCGAACAATAACCTCATGTCTTGGTGCAATTCTAAAGGTATAATACTAGATTTCACAATACCCTATACTCCGCAATTGAATGGAAAAGCCGAGAGACTCAACAGAACCCTGTTAGAAAGAACAAGAGCATTAATATTTGATGGCCGGGTTCCAAACTATCTATGGGGTGAAGCTCTTATAACTGCCAGTTTCCTGATCAATAGAAGTCCCACCGAAGGCAGAGATAAAACTCCAGCGGAAATGTGGTTTGGCATCAAACCAGATGTATCACATATAAGACGTTTTGGTTCAACAGCATACTATAAAATAAACTATGGTATACGAAAGTTAGATGTTAGATGCAATAAAGGGATCCTGATTGGATATATCAGGAATGGTTACAAAATATGGGTAGATGAAACAAAACAATTGTAAGAGCGAGGGATGTAAGAATAAATGAAGATGAGCAAGGTATATATATAGATGAAGAAAATGATGAAGGAATTCGAGGACTTTGGACACTAGATGATGAAAATCAAGAAACAATTACAGAAGGCACAACGCAAAACAAAGAAAATAGCAGACAGGAAGAAGATCATGTTAGAAGAGTCAATGAAGGTCGAGTAGGAGACAAAGTGGGAAGAATTGAGAGAAATAGTAGTATGGAGAACGTTCGAGAAGGAGGAACATCAAAAAGAGATAAAAGTAGAAGAAATATGGAGAATTTTCGAGAAGGTGATGTTCATTTGAGAAGATTAAGCAGTGAAACAAGTGAAGATGAAACAAATGAAGGCAGAGAAGAAGATGAAATAAATGAACATGAAAGAAATGAAAACGAAACAACCGACAATGAAACAAATGAAGGTAGAAAAGATAATGAAACAAAAGCTGGTGAAATAAATGAACAGGAAAGAAATGAAAACGGAACAATTGAAAATGAAACAAATGAACATGAACATACTGAAGAAGAAATAGTTGAAGTAGAAGAAGACGATAATGATGTATTTTTTGATGGGAATGAAGAATTTTTAAATAATGATGAAAACGAAAACCGAGTCGGAAGTGATGAAAATCGAAATAATAATAGTGAAAATAATCAAAATAGAAGAGTTGAACCTGCCAGAGAACGCAGATACCTGAAAGATATACAGATTATTTAATGAATTATGATACAGAAGCATCAATGTTAACTTACGAGGAGGCAATAGAATCAAAAGAAAAGGACAAATGGAAAAAGGCAATAGAAGAAGAAATAAAATCACTAGAAGAAAATAAGACGTGGTCATTTGTGGATGAAAAGGAAGCAAAAGGTAGAAGATTAGTTACGAGCAAGTGGATCTTCACAATAAAATCTGATGGTAGATATAAAGCTAGACTAGTTGCCAGAGGTTTTCAGCAAAAATACAAAATAGATTATGACGAGACGTACAGTCCGGTAGTTAATAGTACGTCTTTAAGAATTTTACTATCAATTGCCGCAGCAAAACGGTTAAAAATAAAACAGTTTGATGTGAAAACAGCCTTTTTACATGGAGATTTGAAAGAGTGTATATACATGAAGGTACCCAAAGGATACAGCAACAAAGAGGGGAAAGTATGCAGACTAAACAAGAGCTTATATGGCTTAAAACAAGCCTCCACTCATGTGGAATATCAAGTTTACGGATTTCTTAACGAAGATGGGGTTTAAACAAATGAAACTTGATCAATGCATTTTTGTCATGGAAGGTGAAAGGAAAATTATACTTGCGGTCGATGATGGATTAGTGCTTGGTGAAAGAGAAGAGGATCTAGTGTATACAATAGAAACAATCAAAAAGGTTTTTGAACTAAGAGTTTTAGATGAAGTGACAAATTATATTGGTTTGGATATAAAACAAGATGAAAGCGGGATTAAAGTTTTTCAGAAGACATATAGTGAGAAAATCATTAAGAAATTCAATCTGAATAATGCTAAAGAATGTAAATGTCCATCAATCCTGATAGAACAACATCCCTCTATTAAAGTTGATACGAAGTCTCATGAGCTTTACCGCGAGATGATAGGGTCATTGTTATATCTTTCGAATAAAACACGACCAGATATTAGCTTTCATGTGGGTTATTGTTCGAGACATCAAAATTCACCAAATTTAAATGATTTGAATAATGCTAAAACAATTTTAAGATTTTTGAAAGGCTCAATAGAAAAAGGGGTTCATTTTTCTAAAGATGATGGGATACTTAGGGGTTATTGTGACTCGGATTTCGCAGGAGATCCAGACACTAGGCGCAGCACTTCTGGTTTTGTGATTTGGCTGAATGGTGGACCAGTGGCATGGAGTTCGAGAAAACAATCGGTAGTTGCTTTGAGCAGTACGGAAGCGGAATTTATATCAGCAGCAGAATGCTGTAAAGAACTACTGTTCATAAGAGATCTGGTGTTTGAGATAACAAAAGAAAAATTAGACGTTGAGATGAGAGTTGACAATCAATCTGCAATTTGGCTTATGAAGAAAGGAATCATGGGTAAAAGAAGCAAACATATTGATGTAAAATACTACTATCTAAAGGAGAAAATTGACGAGAATCAGATTACAGTTAAATACTGTCCGACTGGATCACAGCTGGCTGATATACTAACTAAAAGTCTACCGGCTGTAAAATTTGAAAAATGTCAACGGAGATTAGTGTCTGAGTGATATAGTGGTTACTCAATGTGAGTAGTAGAGTGTAGTTTAAGTGCGGGCTAAAGTGAACGTTACAAACTAATTTTCGGAAAATATGGGGTTTTCTTTTTATAACTATCGTAGTATGTAAGTTTTTTATAGGGTGTGTAAATGTATACTGAAAGGAGACTTAAGGATTCTAGAACAAAATAAAGTAAGAATTAAGGGGGTGATTAATAATGGTTCACTTAAGGGGGTGTGGGTGATAGTAACTGAATCATTATTCATCAATCATTACGAAGAAAACCTAATTCATAAAGTCTGGTCAGAGAGTATTATTCGTTTTAATATTTACAAAGTTTTCTGACAATATCCTTAAGTACTCTTTTTCTTTCTAAATGTATACTTATTTAATTTGAGATAATGATAATTTTATTTAGTAGTTTGTACGTGTTGGATGACTGAAGATTGACGTATCGAGTGGGAGAGAAATAAAAAGACAAGATATATTATATTGTATATATTTTATAATTGAGAAGGACGATGTATCGAGTGGGAGAAAACAGTAAAGTCGAGAAGATGAATAGAGGATAAAGGTTATTAGTAGTTATTTATGTATTGGTACAATGTGTCGAGCGGTGGAGGAAATATGAGGAGTATGAGGCGAGTTGAATTGAATAATGACAAAATTTATTTATTTACATATTAATCGTTACGTGTTGACGAGTAGAAGCGATGAGTGAATATGTAAGAATTTGAAAACTGTTATTTAGACATGTATTCGAAATTGTTGGATAGGAGAGTAGAATGGTAATAACTTTGATTATGATTTGATTAATTTGATGTTGTTATTTAAAATTGTTTTATAATCTGATGTAGTAATGTTTTGGAAATTTTTGTTGTGGTAATTAGAAGTGTTTGTAATAATACGTCAAGCAGAGTCGATTGAGGGGGTGTGTTATTATGAAGGTTGTTAGCAAGCAATCGACTCGTGCTTGACTAACACTATTTGAATTTGGAAGCTCATCATACATATTGTCTATGTATGATGAGCCTTCAAACTTCTCTCAACTGACAGATCTTCAATAATAAACATGTTTTTATAAGCGAATTTAATTAAATAAATAGTGGTGAGAAAGAAGCGTTGTGCCGTTTGAATTAATGTCCAGGGCCCTCGAAGCAACCAAACAAGAGGCCGTAATATGGGCGACATAATCTCCTTTTTCTATTTTTATTTGAAGAAGCCAGCTGAAATTAATAACCAATGGTCCTTCAACAAAATTTTCATTTACGTAGACTTTTATAAAACAAGTCCGACTATCAAACAAGCACGTTGTTTGTAATCAGTGCGTGCGATTACTCTAAGAAAAACCATGAAGTAAATAAAGTAATCAAAATATTACAGAAGAAAAAACCTAATGCCCGTTGCGAAAATCTGTAAAAACGTTCTAGTTTGTCGCTTGCCATAA
The DNA here is from genome assembly GCA_025490895.1 of Thaumatotibia leucotreta. NCBI lineage: Eukaryota > Metazoa > Arthropoda > Insecta > Lepidoptera > Tortricidae > Thaumatotibia > Thaumatotibia leucotreta. The sequence goes on along the minus strand of JALPQI010000015.1, from coordinate 7,603 downwards.
AGACGCTTCATTAAATTCGTATAAAGGTACAAGCAAATTCCGTCCTTGTAGTAAGCGACAAAGTGGGGCGTTTTTATTTTACTAAAACTCTCACATCTCATGATATTCATTTAAAAAATAAGTAGAGGTACATACCTTTATCTACTCATAATTATTATTCGTTTTCATCGAAATTCCTCTTCATCATTTATTATAAGTATTTAATTGTTTAGGTGAAGTGAGTTTTAATGACAAACGGACTTATCACGTAAACTTAGGTTTGATATTATCAATATTATCATGGTGTTTCGGGCATACCTATGAAATACCTATGAATAAGATGTATAGGTACCTGTAGCGAATTGCAGATTTCTAGTACTAACGGCCATTGAGCTATGCTGCGAACAGACAGACAGACGGACATGGCGGGTTTCTTGTTTACTACAGAACCCTAAAAAGGCGCCAAATTCAAATTTCTGTATTCTATGGAGAGACAACAACCTTTCACACCATTTTTTTTAATTCGCCGCCTTTTTCTACTGCCCGGGATTGTTGGGCAGAGTATAATTAGTTTTTGAAGACTTTTTCGTAAACCAACATTATCTAATTGTGCCTAATTTTGTGTGCCCAGTATCAATGCCGTCTTTACCATCAGGGCACAAGAGGCACGTGCCCAGGGCCCCCATTTCAGGGGGGCCCCCGAAAGATCGACAACTTTCCTCACATTTATTCTCACGTTTACTTTCCTTTCGAAAGGAGCCCCAAAATCCATGGGTGCCCAGGGGCCCCCCCATCGTTAAAGACGGCCTGGCCCAGTATAGCGCTTTTCCGGCCATCTTAGCTCCTCCACGAAGCCTAATAGCACTAGCATACCATGAGCTGCAGCCGTGTTATTAAAGCGGACTTACTTTCTATCCGGCTCGCTCGCACGGATGGATAGAAGTAAGTATGCGTTCATAACGCAGCCTCAAAGAGCTGCAGCTCATAGTAGGTACACCGGCCCTTGATGCCCGTTCTTGATTTGTCACTACCCGCATGCAGCATGGTAACCCTGTAGTTGCCGATTTCTAAGAATGAACATTTGATAGTATAGAAATGAGCCTTATATATCGTCCATTAAATACAAAAGCGACACAACTCAAAAACCGTGAAAAATGATTTTATTGCAAAAACGACATTATAAGCACTAATATTTTACGTGACACTAAGACACCTGTCGATTTGACGTTAGTAAGTATCAAAATAATGCAGGTGCCCTTTTTGCACTATCGCTCTTTCGAGACTAGTTTCAGTGCTAAACTGCCATTTTGTCAGTTGTGACTCGACTGTCGACCAAAACGCACGACATTTTTGTGAAAAAGTGCCATGAAACGAAAAAATAAGTGATAACGTTAAATAATATGTAAGCAAAAGTGCCATATTTGTAGATGTGGCCATTTTGAATAAAATAAATACGTAAATATTATGTTTCTTTATATAAAAAGGAGTCGCAAAACGGAATGTGGCAGCTTTAATTTTAAAATATCCTCTTAAATTTGATTTTTCATTCATCAAAACTGTCGTATTAGGATTTGCAACCTTTTTGAATTAAAAATATATTCGAATGCATCAATCACAGGAGCCATATTTATACATGATGCTGTTTTGAATAAAGTAAATATGTATGGTTTAGATTTCTTTATAAACAAAGGAGCCGCAATACGGAATGTTGAATTTCAAAAATCATTGTTGCATTTACAACCGTTTTTAATTCAGTATAATATTAAAATCTCTGAATGTACCAGATTGAATAATTGAGTATTTTTTGCATGAAATCTTAAAAAATACAATACATCTTATAAAAAAAAAAATTGTAAAACGTGGTACTTTGTATTGTGTTCGTTTTACTTAAAAGTATATTAGAGATTGATAAATTGCTTATAAGATCAAATTATGTACACATGAAATGCAATAAACTCATTTGATTTGATTTGATTTGATTGTGTGGAAGATGACTGTGAATTTTGTGTACCTATAATTGCGACTACGAAGAAACAATAATGGCATAAACTTCGGATTATTAAGTATTTGTCATACTTTCCTATTATATTATTTGTATACAATACAAGTAAAACAAACAAAGATCTAACCCCGGTGTATGTTTTAACGAATCTAAAAACTTATATTAGTAGTATTTATTTTTTCACTTTTGGGAATGCCAACATAGGGATAGATGACTGTATTTAAAATAAATTATTAGACATTAAGCAAGGCATCATACACGAATAAATTATTACTAAAATATAGACTGCAGTCATTATTGTACAGAACTTTTATTTAATATAAATGTAGTATACAAACGTGACGTTACTTTTGTGTATTTCATGTAAATCTTTCAAAAATCGAAAAAAGATGTTGACTTGACTTGACAGTCATCATACCTATTTGCTTCACTACATACAGTCGTGGCCAGATAATTAGGAACAAGATTTTTTTCCCCATACAACTGCCTGCAAACATGGCTTTGCAAATTTGATAATAATTTAAGAAATAATTGACCATTTTTCTTTATTAATATCAGAACTTATCTATGATTAAATAAGGTATACTGGAACGTATTGCAAAGTTCCATAAAACACCTATCATGAAAAATATGGATGACCCCATAAACACTTCAACCTAATTAAGAACAAAATGTATGAAATCGTTCCTAATTAAGTTGAAGTGTCTATGGCGTCATCCCTATTTTTCAAGTTAGGTATTTTTTAGAACTTTGCAATACGTCCCAGTATACCTTATTTAATCATGGATAAGTTCTGATATTAATAAAGAAAAAAGGTCAAATATTTTTTAAATTATTATAAAATTTGCAAAGCCCTATTTGCAGGCAGTTGTATGAGAAAAACAATCTTGTTCCTAATTATCTGGCCACGACTGTAGGTAGTATTACCCAAGTACTAGCGCTAAACTGTCATGTCGTCTAGAAAAAAAAAATGTTACATTATTACTAATCATAAGTAGATTTTTAGGAAAGACTTATTATCTCTACAATTAAATATTGAAAGATATACTTTTGTATCGGCAAAAATTAAGTTCTTGCATCAATTGTAATGAAAAAACTAGTAAACCGTCAAAACATATCAATTTGGATCATTTAGTATGGGATCATAGTAACCACCACACAAATAAAATACACATAGAAAAAACAAATAACTAAAGATATACTTAACCGTTTTTACTATTTACGTGCTTTTAGGTGGACTATTTCAAGTTAATAGTAAAAATAAGTGGTATCAAAGTATTAATTCTATTCTCAACAATATAACTTTGATCGCGTTGTATTTATTTTATATTTATTAACTAAATGTACCACATTTTTTTTATATAGCAGGTTGATTCTTGAATAAAACCGATAATTATATCTGAATTTTAAACTAGTACGTCCGTTAAATTCATCAAAATATGTAACCAAAGTTAAAATTAATCAAAGTAACCCCGGTTTTGCGGTACCTATAAACATGTTCTGGCAATATGTAAGTAAAGAAAAAGTAAGAAAAAGTTTTGTATAGTTCAGTTTTGTTAAAAAAACAGTATTTCAATGTTTAAGACATGATTTTATGTATGATTTAAATGAAATAACTGCTTATTTTTTGTATTTGTGGCCTTTGATGGAAAAAATAAATTCGGAGTTAATGTTATTTTTTTATGCAAAACGGACGTATACGCTCATAAACGCTTGCACAGCACATATTACTTTCTAATAACCAAACACATCAAAAGAGGTTTAAAATACCTACAAATTGATATATAACACATATAATATTAATACTGTAAAAAAATTTTGTGAACAAAAAACGAATACAAAATCTTTAAACAGCTCCCCTGTAAAAAGTAATTTTTTGACTTGTGTCGCTTTTGTATTTAATGGACGATATATGATGTTAAGACTGTCGGAAAAATGGTGAGTCTAAGGCCAGCCATACACTTGTAAGTTCTTACGTAAGTTACAGGGACGGGGCTATACTAAGGAACGAGATAGTGATATTTACCTCTCATTCCTTAGTATAGCTCCGTCCCTATAACTTACGTAAGAACTTACAGGTGTACGAGCGCTCTAAAGCCCGGTTCACACGTATTAAGTTGTCAAGTAATTAACTAAATTTTAACTTAATTTTAAGTGACTTAAAGCGTGTAAACGATCAATTTAGTAATAAGTTACAAGTTAAAATTTAGTGTGCACTTAAGCAAGTAGATTAGAATTCCGTCTATTTTTCGGTTAAGTGGGTGGGCGTGGCTTACCACTTGACACGTTTGGACAGGTACGTTTTAGTTAAATATTAGTAAACTGTATAAGTTTGGCGGAGCGGTTGTAATTGTATATTCGTGAATTAACATCTTTTTTTAATAACGTCAGCCACACGAGAGCACATGAGCGTCAACAATGGAGTTGAAGCAGTCGCCGTGGTCGGAAACGGTTAGGACCCTATAATAAATATATATATCTTTTTCGAAAATTTGCAAGACACTACAGTGAAGTTTATTGAAGAATATATTAAACGCAATTCGTCTTTAACCTCGCTTAATACGAATTTAATTACTGACTTGAACGCGCTATTAATGGTCCATCTCGGGCGGACTAAAGAGCTTAACTGTTTCGACGTGTAAACGCTTACTTAAAATTAAGTCGCTTAAGATTAAGTTAAAATTTAGTTGACTACTTGACAACTTAATACGTGTGAACCGGCCTTTATGATGATGAATTTAGAACTGCCAAAAGTTCATTCTTAGAAATTGGTAACTATAGATACTATCACGCCCACGGAATATTTACTTCTAAGTACAGTGGCGTTCAGAATTACATGGACAATTTATGAATGAATTCATTCATAAACTGTCCATGCAATTTTGAACCGGACTGTACCTACATATTCTGTGGTCCCGCCACACTCGTAGGTCTAGGGGTGCTGCTGTTATACGTATGTTAGTAGCTGCTTGAGCATAAAAACCGCAACGTATTATAACTAGGTTCCTTTATCAAATGGTAAATTAGAAAAGGAACAAAGAGATGAAGGAGATACAATTTATGTGTTTACAATTTGTAAAACTGCTTATTTGTTTAGTTTGTGTAAGTTAGCGGTTAACCACGTATTTCAAGTAGTCTGTAACGTCTCACACAGATGTTGTTACAGCTAAATTAAGCTTATCACTGGCCGTTGACCTTTCTGGTCCGCAGATCGGCCCGCGGTGTAGGCGGCTTAAAGATCGGCTAATTCTGCTCTGCCAGACCAATTACGAACTAAATATTTAGATACTGTTATTTTTGATGGCGTATCTGCAGATACCTTCATAAATATTTGTTTCTGACCGTGTATTTAATATTATATCACATCTCAGGGTAACTTCATTAAACACTTACCTATTTCTTTTAAACCTCTATTTATTTCGATTACAGTTTCTACATAATTTCGATTACATTTATTTCAGGGAGTTACATTTCACAATCAAACTACCTACCTATTTACATCCATATTTTTTATTTGATTAAAAATAAGCTCTGACTTTATTTCTCGTGAATCTTTTATCACGGGAGTGACTGTAAAATATATATTTCATTTGTTTACATTGCAAATAAAAAATAATTTGATATGATTCAAATACTTTTTTCGCGCACAGTGGTCATCATCGATTGGATGAATCATCCTGAGATTCCGGTTTTTATCTGCATAAACAGAATACCAACACTGCGAAATAAATACGTTCCGTAGTCATTGTTGAACGACAACAATTTGCAGGTAGTAGTGGAAAAGTATCACTTTTTCTTTGATAACTTTGGTGTCTATTTGATAAAATATTACAATTCAAGACAATTATTATATTAGCTCAATATAAACTTATAAAAACTAAAGTTATAAATGAATATTACAACCTTAATGTCTACGCGTTTTGCGTGCAACACAACTCTGTCCAGTTGTCCATTTGACAGATACGTGATAAGTACATTCGTGATTTCAAGCCACTCCTTTAGTTGATAAATTAAGTAATTTCTTAAATGTATCATGCAAGAGATTTAGATTTAAGTGTACAGTGACGTTGTATTGAAATGGTCTAGTGATTAAAAGTGTTAAAAGACTGAACTAAGATGACTGGGCGCCCGAGTCGTGGAGTGTTCGGAAAGCTGTTCGCTAAGAACAAGCCCACAAAAAGAGGAACGAGCTACGGAAATTGGTATGCCCACGAATGTGAAACAACACATACATGTAAGCAAGAATTCAGAGACGGGGATGTTAGAAGGGCTCCCGACTTCTTGGCAGCGCCTGCTGAACACACAGATCACTCCGCGGAGCAAAATGAGAACCCAGACGCGGCCGCCGCCGCGGTCAAATTCCACATATACACAATCAAAAAAGAAAAAGCACCCAACGAACCCTTCAAACCTTTCGTCACGGAGCAAGCCATCACAGAGGAGGACTTAGAAATAGAAAAGTTATTAGATAAGAAAAATGCTCACCAAAGCCAAGATTCTGACCTGTCTTTCGGGCAGAGCAGTGAGGAGGAAGTGCCGAACGACAACTATGGCGTCCGACAGACCATGCCAGCGGCGCCCACCAAGCATGGCATGAAGAAGAAAGACGCTATGATGGACCTACAGCTGTAGTTGAAGACCTCACTCTGATTGGGAATGATGTTGAAGAGAGCCCTATTTTAAGGAAGAAAGAGCTTGTTAATGCCACTCAGACTGATGAAGAAATATATGAGGAGTTGAAGAGTATTTGCAATAAAGATGACCCTTACATGAGGTTTGAGCGGGTCAAAGACCTTGGTGCTGGAGCTTCAGGTAAATGTTCATTGATTTTCTTAGCAGATTCTAATTTATTTACATCCCACTTGCATGCAGTAACTAACCAACAATAAAATAGTATCCTTCTCCTATTTGATATAAATAATGTTTTTTTTATAAAAGTATCAACTCCAATAATAACTGATGGTAACTAAAAATAAAGTTTGATAAAGCGAACAATGAGGGTTCATGGTATAAAATAATTTATTTTTATCATTAGTGGCTTTTAGTACACACAATCAGGAAAAGTAAATGTAAGTACATTAAATTACATAAATGAAACTGCAATTATTAATTGTGAACATTCCATGACACACATTCATTCCTATTTTGAAGATACCTCAAATGAATGTCAGTTTATACCTACCCTGAAAGATATTGATTCTCGAGTCACAATGGTAATTATAACTTGATTTGTCATATAAATATTTACTAAATTAATTGCACATACATGAATAAAAGTAGTACCTATTTCACAGCTCAGATGTCAAAAAAGACAATGTTTGATATATTATATTTCATAGGTTTGATACTAATCCTATGGCAATATGGTGACCTAGTTATTGCATCTTAATACAATCCCTGTGTATCTAATTGAATACATAGGCCTCCAAAGCATTAATATCATCATCACCAATAGTAATTCCAAACTGTACACATTTAACCCTAGACTTGGCAGAATTTAAAAAAATCATGCGTTCTAGTCTCCTCGCCACTGTGTAGAGCAAAAAATTCTGTCTTTAAAAATAATACAAAATGTATGTATCTTTTAAGATACACTGCCGAGTTAAGGGTACAAGCCTTGTA
>JALPQI010000014.1:0-16820 GCA_025490895.1 Thaumatotibia leucotreta | reverse complement strand
GTTCCTGACCTGTGCTGCCAATTAAAACGAAATTGGAGCTGCTCTTTTCCATACAAAAGTATACCTCTGTTTCCTCCGTGAATATTGACAGCCGAGTTTTTTAAATAATTTGTCATGCCATCTTAATAGGTTATATTATTTTAATTAAACATTTATTTTTGCATTATTATTTTTATGAAATATATTTCATAAGTATCAATTATCGACTCAAATTACATGAGTAACCCATTTAGCTATATATTTTAATACTTTTTAAGTATACTCTCTACTCTAATTTATTTACTAAACATTGGTATTTTTCTTAAATCTGCTCTAGCTAAATGTACATTTATTCCAAAAATTTAAATTATTTATAAAAATCCACTTATTCCTTGGACGACTCATTCTCCAACACATGTATATAACTTTACTACATTATTAAAAATTAAGAACAAAAATAGAAAAGTACTCCACTTCTTCAGTTAGAATTGTAAGTATCTTCCGTTGTATGCTAAAATGCTAGCAGGATTTTTTTAGTTACTCCAATACCACAATACATCATAAAGATGAGCAAATTCGTAAAAGAACTATACTGGACTCTTAATCATTTTGAGTAATGATTAGACCCCGAATTGTTGTGGCGGTGACGTCACAATAGGGTGGTTTGGGGAGTAAATGGAATGGTAGAACAAAATGATACGTAAATTATAAGATAAGATAAAAATATATATTATTTTACTAGAGAAAAACATAATTTCCTTTACTGTATGTAATCGAATAAATTTTAATAAAATCACAATATTTTTTTTCCAGTGAATTTATCAATTTTTGTTTAATATTAATTTTACTAGTTTTCGACAAAAAAACTGACCGGTCAAATAATCAATTCGTTCCACTGCTCCATTCAGAAAATGTGGGGGTATGTATGCTACATAAATATTAGAATAAACTTTATATGCATAATCAATGTATGCAAACAATACAGAGCTATATAAAGTTTGACCTTAAATTTAAACTGTTTGCTTTATTTGCAACTGCATGTCACATAATATGTAATTTTTTATATTATCTTATCTTATAATTTACGTATCATTTTGTTCTACCGTTCCATTTACTCCCCAAATCACCCTATTGTGACGTCACTGCCACAACAATCCGGGGTCTAGTAATGATGATTCAAATTCGAATTTCTTGACCGTTTCAGGATTGAAAAGAGGCAGGCCACCCTTATCAAGAAGAATAAAAGAAAGAAAACAATCTGAAGAGACTGTAACATCCACTCATGACAGGTAATTAACATTTATTTGTTAAACAATAAATATTTCAATCCACTTATACTAATATGAAATAGTTATTTCACGTAACTACTTAGGTACTACCTATATACAAGTGATAATAATTGAGATACTTGCATTTGTAATTAAAATCTGCATTGCCTTTTATCATCACATCTTTGGTGTGCTTATGCACACCTTATATGTCTATTCGGCCCTTATTTCCCGGCCTCTGCAGTAACTATATCGGCTTGCTGAGTTACTTCTCTTCTCCTAACTTAGCAAGCCACAAAGTATTATTTGTGCCTTTCGCTCTTATAGACATATTGATTAGATCGAAAGGGACAAACAATACTTAGCGGCTTGCTAAGTTAGAAGACGTTTACGTATAAGCTACGAACAAATAAAACATGGAAACCGCACGCCATACCAAATTGCCTTTCAAAAACGGTCCTGAATTTTAGTTGACAAGTGTCACCCGCTCTTCATTACTTCAATGCATCACGGTAATGAACTTTAATGTCAACCTATAAAAACTTATACCACAATTAAAAAAAAAATTTTTTTTGATTGGCTCATCAAAGTTTTGATTGGCTATATTCTATAAAAGATATGCGCGGTGTTAAGAAAACGCTGTCCTGTCCATCTTGTCATTGTCACAATTGAACAATTGTTTTTGGGGGCATTTTTGTGCTGGCGTTAGACGTCCATGTTATGTACGGTCGCAGTATACAGGGTGGAAAGGGACGACATTCCTTCCCGCTACCGACCGAGCCTACTAACCATTACGATGAACTTTCAGTATGGGACCAACATCGAAATATTAAAAAAAAATTAACCCCTCATACAAAGTGAGTGATTAGTTAGAGTTCAATAGTATGGAAAAGTCAATTTTCCATGTACGCTTTCGGTGTTGGTCCCATACTGAAAGTTCATCGTAATGGTTGGTAGACTCGGTCGGTAGCGCGAAGAAACGTCGTCCCTTTCCACCCTGTATAAGGTTGTTATTCTGTATGTAATCAGGAGTCGCGGTCGCGGCAGCACGGAAGGCCGCGGCCGCTCGTCGTTCGACATCGACAACATCGTCATCCCGCAGAGCGTCGCCGCCGCCACTCGTCCGCAGATACTCACCTACAAGGAGATCCTCACGCCCAAGTACGTGTCCTTACATAGTGTTATTCTCTATATTATCATCGTTCGACATCGACAACATCGTCATCCCGCAGAGCGTCGCCGCCGCCACTCGTCCGCAGATACTCACCTACAAGGAGATCCTCACGCCCAAGTACGTGTCCTTACATAGTGTTATTCTCTATATTATCATCGTTCGACATCGACAACATCGTCATCCCGCAGAGCGTCGCCGCCGCCACTCGTCCGCAGATACTCACCTACAAGGAGATCCTCACGCCCAAGTACGTGTCCTTACATAGTGTTATTCTCTATATTATCATCGTTCGACATCGACAACATCGTCATCCCGCAGAGCGTCGCCGCCGCCACTCGTCCGCAGATACTCACCTACAAGGAGATCCTCACGCCCAAGTACGTGTCCTTACATAGTGTTATTCTCTATATTATCATCGTTCGACATCGACAACATCGTCATCCCGCAGAGCGTCGCCGCCGCCACTCGTCCGCAGATACTCACCTACAAGGAGATCCTCACGCCCAAGTACGTGTCCTTACATAGTGTTATTCTCTATATTATCATCGTTCGACATCGACAACATCGTCATCCCGCAGAGCGTCGCCGCCGCCACTCGTCCGCAGATACTCACCTACAAGGAGATCCTCACGCCCAAGTACGTGTCCTTACATAGTGTTATTCTCTATATTATCATCGTTCGACATCGACAACATCGTCATCCCGCAGAGCGTCGCCGCCGCCACTCGTCCGCAGATACTCACCTACAAGGAGATCCTCACGCCCAAGTACGTGTCCTTACATAGTGTTATTCTCTATATTATCATCGTTCGACATCGACAACATCGTCATCCCGCAGAGCGTCGCCGCCGCCACTCGTCCGCAGATACTCACCTACAAGGAGATCCTCACGCCCAAGTACGTGTCCTTACATAGTGTTATTCTCTATATTATCATCGTTCGACATCGACAACATCGTCATCCCGCAGAGCGTCGCCGCCGCCACTCGTCCGCAGATACTCACCTACAAGGAGATCCTCACGCCCAAGTACGTGTCCTTACATAGTGTTATTCTCTATATTATCATCGTTCGACATCGACAACATCGTCATCCCGCAGAGCGTCGCCGCCGCCACTCGTCCGCAGATACTCACCTACAAGGAGATCCTCACGCCCAAGTACGTGTCCTTACATAGTGTTATTCTCTATATTATCATCGTTCGACATCGACAACATCGTCATCCCGCAGAGCGTCGCCGCCGCCACTCGTCCGCAGATACTCACCTACAAGGAGATCCTCACGCCCAAGTACGTGTCCTTACATAGTGTTATTCTCTATATTATCATCGTTCGACATCGACAACATCGTCATCCCGCAGAGCGTCGCCGCCGCCACTCGTCCGCAGATACTCACATACAAGGAGATCCTCACGCCCAAGTACGTGTCCTTACATAGTGTTATTCTCTATATTATCATCGTTCGACATCGACAACATCGTCATCCCGCAGAGCGTCGCCGCCGCCACTCGTCCGCAGATACTCACCTACAAGGAGATCCTCACGCCCAAGTACGTGTCCTTACATAGTGTTATTCTCTATATTATCATCGTTCGACATCGACAACATCGTCATCCCGCAGAGCGTCGCCGCCGCCACTCGTCCGCAGATACTCACCTACAAGGAGATCCTCACGCCCAAGTACGTGTCCTTACATAGTGTTATTCTCTATATTATCATCGTTCGACATCGACAACATCGTCATCCCGCAGAGCGTCGCCGCCGCCACTCGTCCGCAGATACTCACCTACAAGGAGATCCTCACGCCCAAGTACGTGTCCTTACATAGTGTTATTCTCTATATTATCATCGTTCGACATCGACAACATCGTCATCCCGCAGAGCGTCGCCGCCGCCACTCGTCCGCAGATACTCACCTACAAGGAGATCCTCACGCCCAAGTACGTGTCCTTACATAGTGTTATTCTCTATATTATCATCGTTCGACATCGACAACATCGTCATCCCGCAGAGCGTCGCCGCCGCCACTCGTCCGCAGATACTCACCTACAAGGAGATCCTCACGCCCAAGTACGTGTCCTTACATAGTGTTATTCTCTATATTATCATCGTTCGACATCGACAACATCGTCATCCCGCAGAGCGTCGCCGCCGCCACTCGTCCGCAGATACTCACCTACAAGGAGATCCTCACGCCCAAGTACGTGTCCTTACATAGTGTTATTCTCTATATTATCATCGTTCGACATCGACAACATCGTCATCCCGCAGAGCGTCGCCGCCGCCACTCGTCCGCAGATACTCACCTACAAGGAGATCCTCACGCCCAAGTACGTGTCCTTACATAGTGTTATTCTCTATATTATCATCGTTCGACATCGACAACATCGTCATCCCGCAGAGCGTCGCCGCCGCCACTCGTCCGCAGATACTCACCTACAAGGAGATCCTCACGCCCAAGTACGTGTCCTTACATAGTGTTATTCTCTATATTATCATCGTTCGACATCGACAACATCGTCATCCCGCAGAGCGTCGCCGCCGCCACTCGTCCGCAGATACTCACCTACAAGGAGATCCTCACGCCCAAGTACGTGTCCTTACATAGTGTTATTCTCTATATTATCATCGTTCGACATCGACAACATCGTCATCCCGCAGAGCGTCGCCGCCGCCACTCGTCCGCAGATACTCACCTACAAGGAGATCCTCACGCCCAAGTACGTGTCCTTACAAAGGGTTAATTAATCCAATTTCTTGTCTTCTGTTGCCTGTCCGGATTTTTTTTATACCGAGATGGTGTCAAACAGTGGGGCGTTTCCCAAAAAAAATGCTGAAAACTGATTCGTCCAGGGGGGCGATTTTTGAGATTCGAACGCTCGAATCTTTCATTCGAAAATGAATAAAAACGATGAAATGCTATTTTTGAGATTCGAGTGATAGAAAGTTCAAAAACGACTGCGGTTGACCATTCGTATTCAATTCTATTGATAGAAATTGGAGAAGTATGTAGATACTCCAATATAGTGTCACTGTCAAATCTGTCAACTGAGACCCTACCCGCGAACCACGAACAAAGTGTTGGCTCTCTCTCGCACTTGTGAATTCGTACGTAAGTGTGATATAGGCAACACTTCGTTCGTGGTTCGCGGTAGGGCCTCTGTTGATGTTTGTTTGTGTGCACCATAGATTATAATAACATTGATCGTAGATTTACGTTCCGATTCACTAGCGGTACATGTTTTTTTATAATAAAAACCGTTAAATAATGTTTAATATGTTATAATTCATTATTATTATTAGCTGGAATATAAATTCCGACGTCAGTGTGCCATAATTTAGCTTTATTACATTAAATTTAAAAAACCGGTAAATATCGACTTTCTGCGTGCAACGTGTCGCAAAGATATCGATAATCAATCTCTAGCTTTTCGAGTGTGACTTTCAAAAATAGGGTATATTGGCTTCATTCGAAAATAGTCGTGAAAAATTTTGTCATTCGAATTTGAATTCGAACGGGAATTTGAATACGTGCGATAGAAATTCAAAAATCGGCCCCCTGGTCTGGGCGTGCTCGAGTTCATTCGAATCAGAATCACGAGCTGATTCGATCTAGATGATAAAAAAAAAAAAAAAAAAAATATTACGTCACGTTCTTGTATGAAATATGAAATTACTACGAGCGTCATATAACGGAGACTCACAATTTTGTACGTAAATTTTGGGACATAATTATCTAGATCGAATCAGCTCATGATCTTGATTCGAATGAGTGCAAGCACGTTCAGATTTGGAAGAATCAAATGTCGGGTTGTTTTTTTTTTTAAACACTCAAGTTACCATAACTTTTGGGCAGCTGCAACTCCATGAGATTCACATGCGCATCACCTTAGACTTTTTGATGATAATGCGGACTACATTATTGATAAAACCGCGATAAGACGTTCATTCCAAACAGAGCGGTCACGTGAGGATATTCCCCTTACGCCCTATTTCACAATCCCCAAATAAATATCCGTCAGTTAAAATTATCACTATCCTTTTCCCCAAGCTTATATAAGTTAAGGACAGCTGACATTTATCTGACAGACATTTTCTCTTTGCTACTTGACATCTAATATTTAAATTTATAATTGCGTTTCTTCAATTTATTTAATTTTTAGATTGTTAATATTTTAATTTGTATAATTATTTTGACATATTGTGTTTTATGGCATTAAAGTTTTTGAATTTGATATATGTTATGCAGGAATGCAGAAACAGGCCTTTAACTGTCTTGATTTGACTGCTCTCTAAAAAAATTCATCGGTTAAATTTTAGTTAAAAAATGTCATAGTAGATTTATATTTATTTAATTGTTATGATTTTTACAGATGGCGAGTTATGGAAATGTCTGACGTGCGTCTAAATAATGGTGTTTCTAAGATAAGGAGGCTATCGTTAGAGAGTGAGGTATGTACTTTAATAATATCCTTCTTTTTAATATCCTTCTTTTGCAGGTGGTAGGACCTCGTGCAGGCTCCGCCCGGATAGCTAGGTACCACCGTCTTACCCGTTAACCTGCCGCTAAATAGTTAATACTGTGTTCCGGTTTGGGAGTTAGATAGCTGGTGTAATTACTGGCATAGAAACTATCCATCTAAGTCCTCAGCTCATAGGCGAGTTTTTGGTCACAATGTCCATGGGCCTCAGTTCCCGCTTTCTATCAGGTGGGCTGAGAGCTCAGTTGTCTACCTTTGTCACAAAAAAAAGCGCATTCGTTCATTTATTTTACGTCATCATCATTATCAGTCTTTATTAATCCACTGCTAGACGTAGGCTTTAACCATGCGTATAGACGCATTAGGAGGCAAATACCCATAATCGCCACGCTGGGCAAACAGATTGGTCCGCCACAATAATGTGTCCACTATGATGACGCTGCTGTCCATCTTTTATCAAAGAATGGTCAATGATACTTCAATGCCTTAGTTGACACTTACGACATACGCACGCTTGGCAAATGTATTCTTATTGCCCTCATCACATGGCCATAGGGTTTTTGATACATTTTCTGCTACTATGGGGCGGGGCGGTGAGATAGCAGCACTGTAGCGTAAGATCAAACAGAAGTCAAAATAAATACGAGAATTAATTTTGTTTATCTTTCTTGGACTATTTATTTTTAAAATCATTACTTTAGGAATATTCTTTTCTAAAATAAATAAAAAAAACAGTTATAAGTAGGGCTGCCAACCATAGTTCACAAATATGCGGTACATTCGCGAATGAATTGCGGGACATGGCTATAAAATGCGGGACACAAACAAAAACGACCAAGCGCGAGTCGGACTCGCGTACAAAGGGTTTCGTAGCAGTAAATGTAAAAAAATACTATAGGTACACTTTTAACAGATTTTCCTGTAAACTTTATACATAAGAAACTATTTTCTGTAATTATTGCCAAAAATTAAGCTCAGTACTTTGGATATTATTATTGTTTAGTGTTACCTGAAAAACGGGACAATCGGCGTCCCGCGCGAACTCTTTGCGAGACCCATACTTCGAGGCCCCAGAAACGGGACGTCCCGCATATAGCGGGACGGTTGGCAGCCCTAGTTATAAGCCAATATACAAAGTTCTGGTAATGTTTTCTTCTGATCGCCAATCCGCTTGCCCAGCGTGGCGATTATGGGCATTTACCTCCTAATGCGCCTATTTTTTTTTACCAGCCTGGTTTACTGCTGGGCAAAGGCCTCCCCTCTTTTCCTCCATTCGGCCCGGTCGACACATTTCTCCCGCCAATTCGGACAAAACGCGTCCAGGTCGTCCCGCCATCTCCTTCTCGGTCTGCCAATGCCCCGGCCAGCACCATCGAAGGTTTCCCGTGGGTCCCAGTGTGAAACCATTTTGGCCCACCTTGCTGCTAATGCGCCTGTACGCATTGTTAATAGGAGAGGCCTACGTCGAGCAGTGGACTATCAAAGGCTGATGATGATGATGTATGACCATTTTCTAGTCGTAATCTATTACAAAATAAACAAACTTCGAAATACAGATTTCTGTTATTTTATGTTCAGTATCTATGAATCTAATATGTTTGGACCTAACGTCCAGGTAGCGCTGCTCGGTGGCAGAATAAAATACCAAAAATCCTAATCACGGCTAGGACTTGCGATTCCGGAATTTCGATAATATCGGAATCACGTTATCGCCCATAAAAGAAAAAACCGGAGTCGCAAGCCCTAATTACGGCCATGGATTGACAATAGGGATGATGATTGATGACTGTAGTTAAAATAAATTATTTAACAATGTGCACGATATAATACACGAAGAAATTATTACCAAGATGTGGTTTGTAGGATTTTTTGTACAAAACTTCTATTTAATAAATTGAAAAGAACTTTTTCTACTCCCGTACTTTTATTTGTCATTTAATTGATCGTGATCATACCTTTAAGTCCCTACCTTACAGATGTCAATATTGTCTTTTCTCTATAAACGCATTCGGGTTTACACGCAGTGAGTTTTTTTGCATTTTAAGACACCTCGTGTATACAAGACTTAATGAAATAAATGGATGCCAAACTAATTTAAAAAAATATCAGATGAACAGTCTAACCATAGAGGAGTTTTTTTTTTTATTTTGACGTCTACCGCCCGACCTTGATGATTAATAAAATTGTGTTTGAGTAAGAATATTTCTCAAATTTACAATTTGATTTAAATGTGTGGTTGTAGAAAAAGTATTGTATGCAACATTGTTTAACTGAGTCAAAAAATGCTCGTGGCGTCTTTAATAACAATTTTCGGCTTCGCTTCAAATTGTTACCTACGCCACTCACCTTTTTTGACCTCTCTTAAATAAGAGTTGTATAAAAGAGGAGGTCATTTGGCAGTACTCAAATGTGACGTCACTTTTGAGTATTTCATATAAAATTCCATAGCGGTGATCGTTTTGACAGTTTGAAAAAAGATGCTTATTTGACTTGCCAGTCATCATGCCTTTTCTACTTGACAGGGTCATCGTCAGTCCGAAAAACAAAAGTTGTCCACTCGGTGATTAAAATTTAACATCTTTTATAAGTCTATGCTACGATTTTATTACATAGCGTTGTAGAACGGGGAACCTAGTTGTACCAGTATAATTGTTTTATCGCAAAATTAGTACACGAACTCCTTAACTCTTAGGTGCATACAGTATCAAAAACGATACGACCTAAATGACACATGTCGAAATAAGTAATCAATTGCGACTGTCACACTGAGCAACAGAGTTCTAATTGGCATCGATTGTTTACATAAGTCATTTCAGAAATAGAATGTTTGATACCATATGCACCTAAGGGTTAAAAATCCGGTATCGCAAGCCTTAATAGGGATGATGACTGTAGTTAAAATAAATTATTTAACATTATGCACGACATAATACACGAAGAAATTATTACTAACCACTCACATGCTTTGATTCTTGCGATAGATTCTATTGCTATGTAAAATAAGAGTGGTGACATCTAGCCACAGCTACATGAAGCATGTCAGTGGCTAAGATGTAGATTGCAGTAATTTTTGTACAGAACTTCTATTTAATAAATTGAAAAGAACTTAAAAGAGTATGTTATTTGGCAGTACTCAAACGTGACGTCACTTTTGAGTATTTCATATAAAATTCCATAGCGGTGATCGTTTTGACAGTTCGAATAAAATGGTGATTTGATTTGCTAGTTTGCTCGGAACCGGTTTTTTTTTCGAGAACCTCGAAATAGCCCAATATTTAAAATGTTTTATATATATTCTTGATGTAGTTCTCGAAATGTTATGAAATTACTAACGTCGTATTTATAAATTACACCATTAACAAAGAATTGATATACCAAAGAACGAAATTCGAACCGTTCTTTTGTATGGAGTAAAAACCGGTATCCGAGCCCTGCTAGTCATCATGCGTATTACGGCCATCGATTGACAATTACACTTGACTACTTGGCAACATATTCCAGGACGAGGACATCTCTGACGCGGCGGTGCTGGCGCGGCACCTGCGCAGCGAGGCGCGGGAGCGCGGCCGCTACGTGAGCGCGCGCCGCCCGCGCCGCTCCACGCACTCCCCGCCCCCGCCTCCGCCGCCGCCCGCGCCCGAGCCGCATGAAGTAAGTGTTCCAGGACGAGGACATCTCTGACGCGGCGGTGCTGGCGCGGCACCTGCGCAGCGAGGCGCGGGAGCGCGGCCGCTACGTGAGCGCGCGCCGCCCGCGCCGCTCCACGCACTCCCCGCCCCCGCCTCCGCCGCCGCCCGCGCCCGAGCCGCATGAAGTAAGTGTTCCAGGACGAGGACATCTCTGACGCGGCGGTGCTGGCGCGGCACCTGCGCAGCGAGGCGCGGGAGCGCGGCCGCTACGTGAGCGCGCGCCGCCCGCGCCGCTCCACGCACTCCCCGCCCCCGCCTCCGCCGCCGCCCGCGCCCGAGCCGCATGAAGTAAGTGTTCCAGGACGAGGACATCTCTGACGCGGCGGTGCTGGCGCGGCACCTGCGCAGCGAGGCGCGGGAGCGCGGCCGCTACGTGAGCGCGCGCCGCCCGCGCCGCTCCACGCACTCCCCGCCCCCGCCTCCGCCGCCGCCCGCGCCCGAGCCGCATGAAGTAAGTGTTCCAGGACGAGGACATCTCTGACGCGGCGGTGCTGGCGCGGCACCTGCGCAGCGAGGCGCGGGAGCGCGGCCGCTACGTGAGCGCGCGCCGCCCGCGCCGCTCCACGCACTCCCCGCCCCCGCCTCCGCCGCCGCCCGCGCCCGAGCCGCATGAAGTAAGTGTTCCAGGACGAGGACATCTCTGACGCGGCGGTGCTGGCGCGGCACCTGCGCAGCGAGGCGCGGGAGCGCGGCCGCTACGTGAGCGCGCGCCGCCCGCGCCGCTCCACGCACTCCCCGCCCCCGCCTCCGCCGCCGCCCGCGCCCGAGCCGCATGAAGTAAGTGTTCCAGGACGAGGACATCTCTGACGCGGCGGTGCTGGCGCGGCACCTGCGCAGCGAGGCGCGGGAGCGCGGCCGCTACGTGAGCGCGCGCCGCCCGCGCCGCTCCACGCACTCCCCGCCCCCGCCTCCGCCGCCGCCCGCGCCCGAGCCGCATGAAGTAAGTGTTCCAGGACGAGGACATCTCTGACGCGGCGGTGCTGGCGCGGCACCTGCGCAGCGAGGCGCGGGAGCGCGGCCGCTACGTGAGCGCGCGCCGCCCGCGCCGCTCCACGCACTCCCCGCCCCCGCCTCCGCCGCCGCCCGCGCCCGAGCCGCATGAAGTAAGTGTTCCAGGACGAGGACATCTCTGACGCGGCGGTGCTGGCGCGGCACCTGCGCAGCGAGGCGCGGGAGCGCGGCCGCTACGTGAGCGCGCGCCGCCCGCGCCGCTCCACGCACTCCCCGCCCCCGCCTCCGCCGCCGCCCGCGCCCGAGCCGCATGAAGTAAGTGTTCCAGGACGAGGACATCTCTGACGCGGCGGTGCTGGCGCGGCACCTGCGCAGCGAGGCGCGGGAGCGCGGCCGCTACGTGAGCGCGCGCCGCCCGCGCCGCTCCACGCACTCCCCGCCCCCGCCTCCGCCGCCGCCCGCGCCCGAGCCGCATGAAGTAAGTGTTCCAGGACGAGGACATCTCTGACGCGGCGGTGCTGGCGCGGCACCTGCGCAGCGAGGCGCGGGAGCGCGGCCGCTACGTGAGCGCGCGCCGCCCGCGCCGCTCCACGCACTCCCCGCCCCCGCCTCCGCCGCCGCCCGCGCCCGAGCCGCATGAAGTAAGTGTTCCAGGACGAGGACATCTCTGACGCGGCGGTGCTGGCGCGGCACCTGCGCAGCGAGGCGCGGGAGCGCGGCCGCTACGTGAGCGCGCGCCGCCCGCGCCGCTCCACGCACTCCCCGCCCCCGCCTCCGCCGCCGCCCGCGCCCGAGCCGCATGAAGTAAGTGTTCCAGGACGAGGACATCTCTGACGCGGCGGTGCTGGCGCGGCACCTGCGCAGCGAGGCGCGGGAGCGCGGCCGCTACGTGAGCGCGCGCCGCCCGCGCCGCTCCACGCACTCCCCGCCCCCGCCTCCGCCGCCGCCCGCGCCCGAGCCGCATGAAGTAAGTGTTCCAGGACGAGGACATCTCTGACGCGGCGGTGCTGGCGCGGCACCTGCGCAGCGAGGCGCGGGAGCGCGGCCGCTACGTGAGCGCGCGCCGCCCGCGCCGCTCCACGCACTCCCCGCCCCCGCCTCCGCCGCCGCCCGCGCCCGAGCCGCATGAAGTAAGTGTTCCAGGACGAGGACATCTCTGACGCGGCGGTGCTGGCGCGGCACCTGCGCAGCGAGGCGCGGGAGCGCGGCCGCTACGTGAGCGCGCGCCGCCCGCGCCGCTCCACGCACTCCCCGCCCCCGCCTCCGCCGCCGCCCGCGCCCGAGCCGCATGAAGTAAGTGTTCCAGGACGAGGACATCTCTGACGCGGCGGTGCTGGCGCGGCACCTGCGCAGCGAGGCGCGGGAGCGCGGCCGCTACGTGAGCGCGCGCCGCCCGCGCCGCTCCACGCACTCCCCGCCCCCGCCTCCGCCGCCGCCCGCGCCCGAGCCGCATGAAGTAAGTGTTCCAGGACGAGGACATCTCTGACGCGGCGGTGCTGGCGCGGCACCTGCGCAGCGAGGCGCGGGAGCGCGGCCGCTACGTGAGCGCGCGCCGCCCGCGCCGCTCCACGCACTCCCCGCCCCCGCCTCCGCCGCCGCCCGCGCCCGAGCCGCATGAAGTAAGTGTGGGTTAAACTGGGTGAAGACATTTTTTTCGGTATGTTATTACCGGCAGTGTTATTCACTAAGGAAACCGCCTTGCTGTCAGCGCTGAGTCAGCGCTGCGGCAGCGTCGAGCCTAAAAATGGTATTCACTAATGTACTTTAAACGATACTAATGCTCAGCAACGAATGCGGCGTGAGCTGGAACTACACTGCGTCGAAAGTTTGACGTTTAATGTACGAGCTTCGTATTCTCTAACAAAAAACAGCGACGAACTCGCCCACAACCTCGCTCACAGCCTCGATTCCTAATGTCAAATAAAACAACTAGGATTTTAGACAGAGCTGTCTCGACGTCGAGCTGCGTCGAATGTGTGAATAAGAGAATAGCATGGCAGAAATCGGATAAACGTGCGTCATTGTTCGCAATAATATAGATATGACTCCAAATTTGATTAATTGGATAATTAAACAAATAATTTCTATACAATAATTGTAGTCATTTAATAACTTACATATGAATTCATCAAACATTAATAATTATACAAAAAAAAAAAAAATAACTTATAAACTAACAAATACTCGACGCACACTTTTTAATCGAAGAGCCCACCCCGTGTAGTTCCGGGTGCAAAGGTGCCCATCACACTGGTAGCATTACCACGCTGAATTGCGATAGCCAACCTCTGCACCAGGAACGACCCAGAGCGAGGGTCCAAACCCCTCTCCCGCAAGCGGCGTCCCACCTCTTTAAAGAAGGACAGTGCCTCCAAACACCAACAACCGGTAGTCTCAACCGCTAATGGGACAAACAAATAGTTGGTAAGCACCGAGTATTTGTCTGTCTTACGCACTGCTGCCAACTCAGCAGCTGCCCCTGCCACCCGCATAGTGCGCCCCAAATGTGAGGGAGCAAACGTGCTAACGCACGTTGCATCCCACAACAGGCACTTGCCTCTGTGCCAGGGCACCAGGGTAAGACCGTCTGGTCTCTTTCCATCTGTACGGCAGAGACCGGGTGGCTCCAGCACACAGGGTACGTTTGCCGAAACCAGTGCTCTCCGAACTATATCATTAAGCACGTGGTGGCGTGGAAACCTCCCTAAACTCCGACAGCAACTCAACGCATGGTGACCGTTGCTCTCCACCATGGTGCCGCAGATGCATGCGTGAGGTTCACATACATCGCAGCCGAGGCGGAGAGCCACTGCTATCTTGAATTTTGATTTTGAAGTTTTGAGGTAACTATTTACAAAAGTTTTCATAGTTACCGGTGTGAAATAAATAATTTTCTGAAAATGATTAAAAGATTAATTTTTCACTCAACTTGTCCATATTATTGCGAACAATGACGCACATTTTTCCGATCCCTGATTATTACCATGGTGATTTCTCCTGAGTAATCCTAGTTTTATGCTAAATTATGTTACTTAAATTTACTACTGGTGGAAACCTATAATTGGCTGTTTTGTTACTTAAATTCTATCACTATGAATTGTAAGCTGTTGGTTCTTTGAACAAATAAAAGATAAAAAACTTGCATTATTCTTATGGTTAAGCCCTTTCCTTAATAGGCCACCTACAAAAAATAACTATCTCTTCTCTTACTTAACCTCATTTGAAACATCATACTTCGCTGCCTATTATCACGTTCGGCGCCGGTGACACGGATCTGTGATTAAAAATGTCTATCTCCTATGCCAGAAACAAAAATATGTGATCAAAATAACCTTATTTTTATGCCACTACCATAACTGAATTTCTTACTTCTATGCCAGGGACATAGAAACACACTATTTTTTCATCACACTTGCAATCTAAGCGCGCCATTTCTTGCGCGCGTAACGGGAGTAATAGAAAAGTGAAATTCCCTAGGGAGTAAAGAAATGTCAGTACGTCATTTAATAATATTATGTCTTCAAACTTATTTTTTGATTGGAAAATGTGATGAAAAACATTGTATGCATCACGGTTGGTAAGCGGAATACTAACTCGAGTCATAAAAGCCTAACTAACAAATTCTAACACTCTCGTTAGTAGCTCCGTACTTACCTCCTTTGATGCACAATGTACTATTAAGACTAATGTGTTATCGGCATAGGACTACAATATTTCTGGTCACACATGCGTGTCACTGGCATACGAGTTCTGTAAGATAATTAAGTCTTGTAATAACCGAATGCCCCAAGTTACGTTAAAATTAAACTATATTTTTAATTGTTTAATTTTCTTGCGTGTATTATATCGCGGAATAATAAAGTGACGTTGTTGTTTGTAATTTATTTTACTTTGAACAAAATTTTCCATACAAATCATAATAATAAAACCTCTTCCAGACAATCCGGCCATACTCCCCCCGCCGGTTCCCGCTCCCGGAACACACGTACACAGACATGCTCGCGGCCATGCCCACCGGCTACCGGCCCAGCGACCCCACGGACCCCACTGACCCCGCGGACAACGACCCCAGCGACCCCACGGACCCCACGGACCCCCCGGACTACGAGCGAGACTCGCTGTCGCCCCTCTCGCCTGCGCCCTTCGAGGGCGACGACCCGGACGACGCCGAATGGGACCCCAGCGTTGAGAAGGTCGACAAACGGAAGGGGTCGTTTAGATGAAAATAACCTTGGAAGGACAACATGTGGAGTTTGGAAGTTCTTCGAAAAGGCGCTCGAGATAGGCACGTCACTTTCCGTACAGCATATTTGAGCGACCCCACGGACCCCAGTGACCCCGCGGACAACGACCCCAGCGACCCCACGGACCCCACGGACCCCCCGGACTACGAGCGCGACTCGCTGTCGCCCCTCTCGCCTGCGCCCTTCGAGGGCGACGACCCGGACGACGCCGAATGGGACCCCAGCGTTGAGAAGGTCGACAAACGGAAGGGGTCGTTTAGATGAAAATAACCTTGGAAGGACAACATGTGGAGTTTGAAAGTTCTTCGAAAGTGAAGCCGCGTCACTTTCCGTACAGCATATTTGAGCTAAACGTAATCCGATTACTCCTGATACTTTTCTAATCTAGATCTAGAATATTAATCTAGATCTAGAATATTAATCTAGATTACAAACAACACATACAGTCAAAGGCAAAATAAAGTGTAAGGCGCCTAAGGATAATTCCGAAAATCACAGAAAAATCACTCTTAGGCACTGGTCTCACCGCGAGCTACTAAGCTATGAACTATCGGCTATAAACACGAACAAAAGATACGCACTCCCGTGTAAATAAAAGAGACACGGCGACACTCGCCCAGCTATCAGCTATCACCGCCGGGCGAGTATCGCGTGTCTCTTTTATTTACACGGGAGTGCGTATCTTTTGTTCGTGTTTATAGCTTAGTAGCTCGCGGTGAGACCAGTGCCTTAAGTACATCGAAAAGTGTCACGTTTCGGAATTATCAGGCTTTTTTACATTTGGACTTATCGGAATACACCCTATATAAAAGTGCTCAAAAATATGTCCCAGTGCATTAATCTGTGTAATAAGAACGTCGTAAAATATTTATAAGAGGATTATTTCGATACATATTTTGCACTTGACTGTACAAATGTCATTTACAGAAGTAATCAAATTAATTTTTGCCCAACTCTGCCGTACAAACTATCTCCTTTGTTCATAAACGTCTAACTTAATAAACCGCTAAGTATTGTTTGCCCCTTTCGGTCGTATG